>JAPDOI010000093.1:1292500-1602500 GCA_029168955.1 Aplectana chamaeleonis
GCCAGGGAAAATGGTGGACGAGTTGTCCGAGGCTTGTAACTTCCGTCTTCAGCAGCCCATGTATGCGAGCTGAAAAGAGTAAAGAGAGAAGTTGAGAATGAAGAGAAGAACGGAGCTTTTGATTGGAAACCATAGCTCAACTCACGATTTGAAGTGTTCCTCTGTTCACGTCGGTGGGCGTGTGATGCGCTTTTGAGGTTTTCAATGCGCTCGAAGTGGCAACTTTGGGCTCTTTTGGAGCTTTTCCTGGCTCGTTTTGATGCGTTCTTTTGACGTCAACATTACAGTGTGCCCCTCCACTACCCATTCCTAGTGGAAACTGAAACACATTTTTTATCGTGAACACAGCCTTTAAAGGCACAGGCCTCATGGATGAAATCTGAGATTTCCACATATTCGTGTAGTAGACCTACCCTTCATAACACTTGCCAAGTGCGAGTCCTCAAGCTTGTAACTTCCGTCTTTTGCAGCCAATGTGAGCGAGCTGACCTGAGTAAAGAGAGAAGTTGAGAATGAAGGGAAGAACGGGGCTTTTGATCGGAAATCATCGCTCAACTCACGATTTCGAGTGTTCCTTTGTTCACGTCGAGGGGCGGGAAGAGGCGGGACTTGTCCACAGCGGCGGGGTTCGCCCACTTTTCTAAGCCGTTTTGCGGCTGCTGGGTAGCTTTTCGTCCCGTTTTTTCCACGCTGTTGTGCTTCTGAGAGCCACGAGAAGCGTTTGTCATGGAAAATTCGAGGATGAAGTTTATCGCGAACAGTGCCTTTAATGATCACCTTCGCGTTTGCCGTTCCACGTTCTCATGGAGCGTAGCTTATGCACTGCGACCCAGCGATGCGACCAGCTTTTAACGATCACATCACCGTACTTCTCGAATCGTTGCGAAAATATAGTTCTCAGGAAGGGGGCCACGGCACCGTGTTAATCACCCACATCGACCGAAAATCATGATATTCACTGTTGCTGTCATGTTCCTTGGGAAGTAATATAAACGCTTCCTACGGTGCTGTCTTCGCTCCGCTGCGTATGCAATAGCGAGCATTTGTCGCTCCATAATCATGCTTAGCGCTAAGCGCAATTCGACAATTACAATACTACAGCGAATACCTCGTTTTCGTCTGCAGCGGCCGCTACGCTTCTTCTGACCCATCGCGCACTGCGTTTTCAACTCAGATATGTAGTATCGCGACTAAAAGTTCTCGACAGTCTCGCTCGTGAATTTTTTATCGAATTACATCCTCGCGTGATGTCGCGTTGGAAGTATAAGGCATTGCGCAAGCACATTCACCAACGCGTGAAGGCGGCTGTGGACTACAGTCATATCGATTATTGAATGATATGGATAACAAACTCTGTATCGCATCGTGAAAAACATGCAGTAGGCTCAAGTCCGACCCAGGCATCGTCGGTTTCCCCTTGCCGCTCAGGCCCCGGTCAGAGTTGGTGCTATTTGCATCTGGGGAGGAGGTGCGGGGGTGCGGGAGGGTGTTGGGGGTGCGGGGGGATACACCGAGTGATTTTCTCAGCTTCACCTCACCATGTTGTTCATACGTATCGACCGGATGTGTGTTGGGGGGTGTTGGGGGGTGCGGGGGGGATACACCGAGTGATTTTTGCATCCCATTTCCAATGCATTCTGTGTGTATCGATCGGGCTGGAGACGTCGGCTCATCCAACTATGACCGGGGCCTCAGACATTGTCTCGCCCTTTCGACTCATTGTTCAATTTTCAGTTTTTTTTTCGGAAGATTACGGTTGGTTACTGTAGCTGAACGATTCTCTATTATACTACAACTTTTCGATAATAAAATTAAACCTTGTGTTGATGTTCAGCGAGTGAAACTGCACCCGCGGACAAGGTTTAAGCCGGAAGTGTTTGAATTTCTGGAACTCAAAAAGGTTTACTTTTATATAGTTCCTCATAACTCTTTATTTTATTACCCTCGCTAACCTCAGTAAACCCTTTTTCTGAACTCATAGTCAGTTAATCACTTGGAGGCTTCTTTAGTAAGATATTGAACTTTAGGGTTTCCATGAAAATTTATGAAAGCTTTGCTCTGAATCTTTGAAAACCCGCTGAGATTCTCCAGTATTGAATGATCTTCCCGAGACCAGTCTCTTTCCATTCCTTCTTTGTTCTATAGGAAGTACATTTTTTTGTATCTCTCGGCATTAGCTATCCACGTGAAGCGCATTAATATTCGTCTGATCCAGTATGAAAAGGAAATGAGGTCATCTGGCTGGCTGAGAGATGCTCGCATGTGTTCATAATTACCCCACAGGGTTTTCTGTTGAATGGCTCTGTTAGCTCAGTTCAACCAAATAGCATTGCTTGTGCATTTCAATCCTTTCCATGCGGCAAATTAGTGAGATATAGCAATGGAATCGCCCGGAGAAGCTGGAAGCACTTGCGTTGAACGAGCCCTGATTGTTTTGTGCGAAAGTGAGTTCAGGCACAGAAACGCAGAAAATAACAGCTCTGACACTGACATTATCTGTCTCTGACACTATTTTCAAACGTTTCTTTTGAGAAGTCCGAAATCGGATTTTTTCTCACAAATTGGTGATGGTGGGCTGTTGTTTTGGACAGAACTCTTCTGAGGGTGCTGTATAATTCGGTCCCGCCAGGTCGCGGTGCTGTCACAACGTGGTGTTTTTCACCAGATGTCAGCCGTTTTTTCCCTCCTACAAGATTAAAAGAGTGAGTGACCTAGAGGAGTGACCGTCCACATGTGGCCAGATTTCAAATCAGGCCTGTAGGTCAAGTGCACCCTCACTCTTGTTCAACACAGCGTGGCTGCCTCGCTGTGAGTGGCGCCGCTGTGATGAGAGGGCAGCCACGTAGTCACGGCTTTGCGAGTGTGTACTCGACCTACAGGCCCTATCCGGGTATTGGTGCACCGGAAATCGTGACTTGTAGAATTCTTATAGAATCTCTCTAGCAAAACAAGCTCTACTATCCTTCTGCTATTTTTCAACAGATCACCCATACCGTGAGCTATTCTCCCCCTTGTCCCTAGTGACCTCTGAACCGAATCGAATAATTTGTCGAACAATTTCCGAATATTCGAATATACGAGTATTTGAATATTCGATTAATTTGGGAGCTTAAATTATCGTATTTTCTCTAGAAGAAGTACACCTCTATTAGAAAAGCACCAAAAAATCCGAAATCCTTATTGGGTGGTTTTGCTTTCTGTTTACTGGACAGAAATTTCCTTAAAAATAGGAGGGGCTATTGTACGTGCTGGAATGCTAGGACCTTTCGCGATAAAAAAATTCCGAAAATTCTTTTCCTGCTTCTACGGTAAAACGGACGTCGAGAACTGTTATAGGACGTGGGCGCGGTGGTCCAATGGGTTGGCTGGCCCACGAGATTTTCACCCACTTCCCGGCCGTTTTTCATCTCACTTCCGTTCTCAATTTTCTTGGAGGGACCCAGAGCTCACGTTTTTGCCGAAAACGGGCAAAATTTTCATTGTGAATACTGCCTCTAAAAAATACGACACGCTTCGCGCGCAAGCTGCCTTAAGGGCAGTATTCACGATGGAAATCGTTTTTCTGTTGTTCCACCTATCTTGAAAACGACTTCATGCTGATTCCAATGATGTCTCTTAAATCGTACAAGACCTTCTGGAAATGGAGTTATGGTCCCCCAAAGATTGAGCTAAGAAAACATGGTGGACGAGTTGTCCGAGGCTTGTAACTTCCGTCTTTCGCAGCCGATGTATGCGAGCTGACCTGAGTAAAGAGAGAAGTTGAGAATGAAGGGAAGAACGGGGCTATTGATCGGAAATCATCGCTCATCTCACAAGCTCGAGCATTGATTTGTTCCAGTCGGTGGGCGTGGAAAGTGCATCTGGGTGTGACGAGCTGACGGGTGTGCAACTTTGGGGCCGTAGGGGACCGTTCGAAGCTCATTTTCCTTAGTTTTTTCAACGTTAGGGTTGCGCTAGGCCCAGCAGCTGCCGATCTCCACCAAAAAATCAGACATGGTTTTTATCGTGGACTCTGCCTTTAAATTTCGTGTTCACCATTTCAGACTGTTACCGCTAGCAATCTTTTCACTTAAATACATCCAAAATCGATCAACGTAACGTTCAGTTCGGTGAAAATCCTCACATGGGAAGATTACATGGGAGGAAATTTGGCCTGCTATAACTCCATCCAAAGGCCTATGATTAAAATCCGATTTTTTTTAAAACAGAGCGGGCTCTCCTTTGTGATCCCCGAAAATGCGACGAAAATCCCTAGTTAAGAACATATCGGCTGACTTTTTCGTTTCTTATTTGAAGGGATAGATATAATGCTAATTCAATGACAACGTACGGAGGGTTTGTCCATTATTGCAGAACGTGATCCTGACTAATTTCATCTCTCATCATCACTCGCGGAGCAGCCAAAGACCAGGATCTAGGGACCAGATCCGCCACCTGCTCTTCGTCGTCCATCCGTCCGTCAGAGCCTGCGGGCCCGAACTCAATTACGACGTTCGTCTGGCATAATTTAATCAATAATTTCAATTATACGAAACTGACCATTCTCTGTTCCCCACCAGCACTCTAGCGCAATTCCAGTGCATAATCGCCCTCCTCCATTTTCTGTTGGGATTCTGCCGGCGCAGCTCGTGGAACCGCCCTTTTCTGTTGTGAGTGACACCGAATTACTTTGCGTGTGTGTTGTTTTGGAACGCATTGCCTGAAAAGGGTTACTCGACTTGATTTTCGCCCCGGGCTCCGTTCAAAACAGCCGTCACCATTGCGTGAAGTCGCCTTTGAACCCCGTCCACCCGACCTTATTAACCACCCAACAATCAATGGTCTTTTAATTGCCCAGTCATATGCCTCAGCAGCTTGCTCCTTGAACGCTGTTCTCCAACTTATCTCTACCCATAATGTTAACGCTATTTCAATGAACTAGCCAATGTAGTTTTTGTTGAGCTTTAAGATGCCTCCATATCAAAGCACATCAGCTGCTGGAACTCTTGTGAACGATTGTTCCTCAAAGAATACTCTCAAATTTTCGACTACAGCATTTTTTTGTTTGAACTCCTCCATGTCCCACAACCGGAAAGTATAGTTGTACCATTTGGAAAAAAATGTCGAACGAACGAAAATTGAAAAACTCGTTCGAAACAATTTTGAGGCAACGAAATTTGGAACTTTTGGTTCGCCGAATTCCTAAAAGAGCAAAATTTGAAAAAAAAAGTATTCGAGGCTTCTTCGAGCGAAAGAAAGCAGACGGAAAAAATTCGGAGAATTTTGGTGCAAAACTACTAGGAGGTGGCCGTTCATGATTTACACAAACGAAAAGACGCAGCCATTGAAATGATATTTTCTTTCGTTATCAGATATGGGATAATGTTATCACTCGTAATTCCCAGAAAAATCCATCAAATGAGATCGATTTCTGAAAGCAGGATCATCTATTTCTCTTTTGGATTCTGAGTGCGCCCCCCCCCGAACTAGTTGTGCACCTATTCTTTACTATACTAGGAAGGCCTCGTCGCTGCTGACAGTGGCGAGGATGAAGTCTGTGAGGATGTTAATCGAATTCACAACGCGGGTGGGGCAAAGAAACAGTTTGGCTGGCACACGTGAAGCGCGCGCCGGAAAGCCGCTGCGTTCACATCGTCGTTGGGGCGCGTTAACTTTAGGACCCCTGAATAAAAAAAATAGTTGGCGATTGGTTAACGTGCTCCAATGGTCACGCAGACGCAGCGGTTTTCCGTCGAGCGCGCCATTTGCGCCAGCCGGGCTGTTCCTTTGCCCCACCCGCGGTTTGAATTCGATCACCATCCCAAGTCTGTACTGCCTACTGCGGCAGGGCTGGCCTCTTTGGTGCGGACCGCGACTAGGACCACATATTTGTTACGGGTGACCCCGTCCCTATGCACGGATATGGAGGGGGTATCAAACGCCCCGATCAGGGATGTTCGAGAATCGCCGTTTGCGTGTTGCCGACTGTCCTTTGCAGGCCCTTTTTGAAAGAAATTTGTCCAAAGTCGTTTGCCGTTTTTCCTCTCACTTCTCGACAATATAAAAACCTCTGTGGTGTCGGTAGTGTAATGGTAACACTCTCGCCCGGAAAGCGTGCAATGCAGGTTCGAGTCCTGCATGACATCTGAGTTTTGCGTTCAACTCAGCTACCTTTTGATGACTTGTGATCATATACCATGCAATAAAAAGGCACTAAATATTCGAAAACATTGAAAAAAAACCTTTGTACGAGCCGTTTGCCGGCCGTTTTTGAACGGTTTCGTCGACTTCCTTTTGCCAATTTGTCAAAATCGTTTGCCGCACATCTCTTGTCCCTATTGTTTAGGGACTGCTTTTGCTGTACAGTGGGACCACGTGCTGTCGCAATAACAGTGAGGTTGCGGCAAAAGTTTTGCCCATTATCAGTACGTGGCCGCCTTGAACTGCTGACAGCAGCACGTGCTGCTGCTGCTAAATAGCCTTTCAATTCCTAGCTGTTCGTGGTACTCATTTTGGAAGCGTAGACTCCTTTATCTATATTTATATGTCGTTCTCGATGAACACGAATTAAGTTGGTTCATTAGGTAAATGTGACGATTTTTCCGAAATCTGACTTAAAGTGTGCTTTCGAGATGCATTTTTTCTTTCTTCCTATAAAGTTGTTAGCGTGTAGGGAATACCTTGTCTTCGTTGTTCCCAACAGCCTTTGTCTTTTGAATTCGCATTATCTATCTCAGGAGAATGACCATTTAGCGGAAAATAAAGGACGAGAAACTCGAGGAAAAAAATCAAGTATGTATTTATAGATGCGCCCCGTCAATCAAATCGCTCTTCGGACTCGCCGATGTAGCTCGTGGCGTTTTCTCGAAACTTCTCTGCTTGGAAAAACCCAAAATTTTCTTCTCCTTCTAGTAAAGGATCACTTGACCCCTTCTTCTGAGAGAAACTTTGCTCCAAAGAGCCATAAGAAGGGGAAGTCCCAGAAGCCTCTTTCTTCCTACCTCAAAATCAGTTTTTTCCCTTCGATATCCAGGGGGTAAACACGACAACTGTTCCTGGGCTACACGCTAATTTTGATAAATTAATGGTCTGCTGCAGCTGGCGAGTGTTCAGGATGCCACCTTGTGCACAGGCTAACCAACTGTGCCCAGCTGATGAATGACTCACTTGACTTAATCGGTTGGCTTTCGCCTGACGCGGTCATTCCGCATCTTCACCGAGGTGTGCCGTCCTAGTAGTCAGCCGTGTCCATTTTTCACGGTCTTCAGCCACAATTTGAACACATTCCATCCAGCTGTCACTATTCCATTTCCTGCGAAACGAAACATCGCGCCTGAACTGTCTTTCGATGCCGAGTGACTTCAAATCCTCTTTAACCACATCCGTCCAGAACTTTCGCCTACTCCCAGGTGGCCGTTTCCAGACAGGATTTGGAAGCATTTTTAAAGCGTGTTGTACGAGACGATCCGGCGTTCTTCTTAGTATATGCCCGAGCAGTCGAAGTCGACTTTCCATTGCTGCTTGAGATGGCGTTAGGAGATGCTGGCACCTCCCTCGTGTCAAGCGTTGATGTACTGCGTCGATTTCCTTGTAAAGGTCTTCGTTATGGCATACACGTGGCCAGAAATATCCAAGCAAACGCCTAAAAAGCTTCCTCTCCGTGCAATCCAACCTTTCCATCTGCGTCTTCGGTGCTGCCCACGTCTCCGATCCGTACATCATGATAGGGCGAATAGCGGATAGGTAGACGCGCAACTTGACTTCCTTCGCGATGGTGGTAGACCACAAACACTTGGTTAGAGAATTGAATGCAGACGTAGCTTTCGCACATCGTTGTCGAATATCCGCTGCATAACTACCATCGTTCTTGAGCAAACAGCCCAAATAACAGAAATCGTCCACCAGTTCGATACGTTGTCCGTCCAGACAAACTCCCGTTGAAGGCCTTTGAGAGACCCACATCTGCTTGCATTTGTCGGGACGAAGACGAAGTCGTCCCGGCAAATGCAGCATACTGCGGCATACTCCGAAATGAGGTTCACAATCCTTTGCAGTTTTGCGTTGTTTTCAGCGAATAACACAATGTCGTCGGCGTACTCCAGGTCGACAAGGGAGCGTCCTGATGGTGTTAGGATCACATCCGCAGGAAACTGTTCTGCAACTCTGCGCATGATGTCATCAACGGCGAAGTTGAAAAGAAAAGGTCCTGCAACGGCTCCTTGCCTTACTCCTGTTTTCACCTCGAAAGCTGACCTAAATCCGACAGGTGTACAAACTGCTGCTGTTGTTCCTTTGTTCATGTCCTCGATTAACCGAACATACTTTTCCGGGACTCCATCTGCTCGCAGAGCATTGAGCAATCGATAACGATGAGGAGAGTCGAACGCGGCTTCAAAGTCCAAAAAAGCAAGCTGTAATGGCTTCGAAAACCGCTGCCACGATTCAATTACTCTCCTCACGACGAACACTTGGTCGATGGTCGATCTTCCAGGTCGAAAACCGGCTTGCTCATCTCTGATCGTTCCTTCACGATGTTTGATAAGTCGCTCGAGAACGATACGTTCTAAAACCTTGTACATGACACGAAGTAGAGAGATTCCTCTGTAGTTCTTAAGATCCGTGACGGATAGCTTCTTGTGAAGAGGTACCATGATCGCATGTCTCCACGAATCGGGTATCCTTTCGCTCATCTATATAGCACGGATGGTGTTGGTCATTTCACGAATCCCAGACGGAGGAAGAGCTTTTAGCATTTCAGCAGTGATGTTGTCATCTCCACCTGCCTTTCCATTCTTCATTTTCCGGACACAATCCAAAACTTCAGACTCAGTCGGCGGTTCCTCACTGACATCGTAATGTGCTCTCTGAACATGCGGGAGCTCAGGTACTGATGGCGCTGGACGATTCAGTAGTGAACTGAAGTAATCCTTCCATATTGGCAGCGTGGCATCACCAACTGCAACTCCATTGGTAGTGTTCAAGACAGGAGAACATCTCTTCATCTTCCCGCTATACTGTCGCAGCAACGTGTAGGCTTTCCTCGGATTCTTCTCCTCCCAAGCCTTCTCGAACTCCTTAGCTCTACACGTCCACTCTCGTTCGCGGTCCTTTTGAGGCTGCCGACGCAACTTCCTCCTCAGACGCTTCTCCTCCAAGAAGTTTCCTGCAGTTCGGAGAGCACATACTCTGTTGTAGGTAGATGTAGTTTCTTCTGAGACGTAGGCGAACTTCTTCTTAGGCTGTACAACCGGGAGTGCCTCTTTCGAAGCGTCCTGGATGCACTTGACAAAAGAATCCGCGTCGCAAAGTTTCTTCTTAGTCCGTACTCCGATGTGAATAGAAACGCGTTGTCGAAAATTCCTTCTGCACTCTTCATCTCTGAGACTTGTCATGTCAATCCTCTGGAGAGGCTGAGCCCCTCGCTTCCTCTTAGGAATCCTCGCAGTGAAGTTCAACAGAACAGGACGGTGATCCGAATCGAATGCGACATCCCACACAGCTCTAGACCTTCGAATGTCCGATACTGGAATATTCCTCGTCAGGACATACTCAAGCTGTAGCTTCAAAGTTGTCATCTTCCGCTTCCGCTGCTCTTCTGTAGATAGCCGGGTTGGTCCCTGCCACGTAAGCTGATGGCGGCGATGATTCCTCTTGAATGTCGATGCAATAATCAGACCACTGCGTTCACAAAAGTCGACAAGGCGGTAGCCATTGTCCGATGTTTGCTCCACTGGGTAGAACCATTTACCGAGTACTTCGGATTCCTGATCAAGTCCCATCTTCGCATTTGCGTCAATCCCCACGACAACAGCATGTTGACAAGGTATCCTGGCCAGCAACGTATTGAGTTCCTCATAAAACGCATCCTTCGAACTGTCTTCGGCGGTTTCAGTGGGCGCATGAGCACTCACTGTCCACAGATTGAATCCTCTGTGATCCCGCAGTCGTACGAATGCATTCCGGCACGAAGTTGAGCCAAACTCCTTGACCATACCATTGAAATCCTTCCTTACAGCTATTGCACAGCCTCCAACTCTCCTATCGTCAGCGTTACCGCAGTAGATGGTGTACTCTCCGACGCTGATGACGGGTCTATCCTTGAGGCGGGTTTCCTGCAAAGCAGCAAACGGTGCATGGAAATAGTTCAGAAGCTTGGATAGCGCAGTTTTTTGGATATCACTCGACAGCGATCGACAGTTCAGGGTGGCGAAATTGTGGCTTGTGGCCAAAGACTCCATGACTCCTTAGGTACGGATCCTAAGGTGTTATGGACCAGAGGCCTTGGTGTGCCGGACGGCGACACCTTTATGCAATGTGCGGGATACTTTCGCGATATAGTTGTGCACGCTATATCGCTCGAACGTTCCCTGTGTACACTCAAACGTCTGCTGGGAGCTGATGAATAATGAAGAATATTTCTGAGTTCCTGATTCTAACGCCGGTTTTCTCAAATTCTTCCATCCTTGAAGGTTCCATGTATTGTCTAGAAACTCTAGCCGCTTCTAAATTCTGATTTCACCACAGAATCATTTTTGTGGTTTTGCTCATGACCACAATGCGCGTAAATTTTATATTGTCGCCTCAGAAATTATGGTCTAGCGAATGGAGGGCGCTGGCGATCGATTGCCATTCCCGATCAAAACGATCCTACCAGCGAATGCCGCCGGGGTCCTTGCAAATGGGCGCATTCCGTCCATTATCTAGAGTAGAATTTACGAAGACTCTATACATACTGCGTGATATGTATGTTCACAGCTACACTTTCGACTAGACCTTTGCCTAGCGAGCGCACGAAAGCTGTTGAATGGTCGTTTTTTTCTGAAACGGAAAGTGGATTCGCTTTGTAATTCAATTGAGCTTGATTGAAGAGAACGCGAAACGATCTTAGCCTAGTCATCTATCCACATGTACTTCGTTCGCATTCTGTTTCGTCTATCTCCATCGTTTTACCTTTTGTTCCGAACACGTGTGCTTTTTTTCTCGTTTGGGTAAGCCTCATCATGCACGTCACTTTCACACGAGATTAAGCTCTAATGCATAATCACCGGATATTGTTTGGCTTTTGGACTTAACACAAGGTTGACATCTTTGCTTATTGGTTTAGGCACGTTTCTACTATTTGATATTCGAACCTCAAGAGGGGTTATTCGAATCTATTTGAAAATCGGACTTCATGAGAGGAGTCAATCGATTGTTTCCGATGTTCGGTCTTTTCGTCCAGGTCACAACCATAGAGGATAGGTTGGAGCTCAACTTCACTTTCTCAACAGTGGGCGTAGATAAAATACACCTAAGGAATTTAATTTAGATGTAGCTTTCGCACATCGTTTTTGAGTAGCCGCTGCGGCACAGCCATACTCAGTTCTCCATATATATCTTTTTTCATCCGGAAGATCCCTCAGCTGGAAATTAATCTGGAAATAGGTATCACTGCTGCGTGGGAGGAGCCTCCGCACTTGGAAAAAACGCATTTTTAGTAGTTTGTTTGGTCATTGAGAAGCGGTGAACCTTTTCTTCTGATATCATCTGGGTCCTTTTTCCCTCCATTTCGTGCTCTCCCTATGACTGGCGCACCTCTGTCTGGTAAGAGCCACTGACAAGCGCTGCGGCCGCATTATTCATTGCCACCGATTCGCAAGAGGCAGAGACATTTACAGTACTTCTCTGGTAGCTTGAGTCGAACGAAGCTAAGATTTTCTGCTCGCGTTGCAGCGGTGCCGCTGTCACTTGTCCGCGAAGAAGACCACATCAACATGATTCTCTCCTCATTTTCATCCTCCCATCAACGTAAAGATTTTCTTAGAGGTCGGTAATTTCTAAATATCTTTATTGACGGTTAAATTTCAGCACGACTCGCTGCTCCGCTTCTACTATTGTTCTTTGAGCCTAATTCTGGTCCTCAATTGCGGACTGCGGATGTTGCGTCATGTGACACGTGCTAATCGTGCTGGCAGAAGGTGGCAGCCAAGTGGTCCGATCACGACTAACACGTGCCGCATGATGCAATAGCCGTAGTCCGCAAATGCGGACCGGAATTCGGTCCGGAAAACGACAGCAGTTTGGCCAGCTGGAATTTTCGAGAAAGAGTTTGAGTTTTCCATTTGCTTCTTTAGTGAATTAGTATAGTTTTGCCCTGGACGAAAAGACCGAATATCGAATAGATTCGAATGACCCCCTTTTTTAACGTCCGATTTCTGAATAGATTCGGATATCCACTTTTTTGAAGTCCGATTTTTGAATACATTCGAATAGCCCCCTTTTTGAGGTCGCAATTTCAAATATGTTCGAATGACCCCTTTTTCGAGTTCCGAAAATCGAATAGATTCAAATAAATTCGATTCGAATATATTCGAAGAATTTTTTGAATAATTTCGAATCGAAAAACTGAAATCAGGCCAGTTGAGCAGCCAATGTGTCCCCTTTGCCTCACACTTTCCCGCCATGCGGTCCCAAAACTTGAATGTGGTGTGCCCACCCCACCCACTTTTCTGTATCTGCCGAGGAAGTGCGTGTGGTGAGCACACCATATTCGAAGTTTCGGGGCCTCATGTTGCTATTAGTTGCTCGTTTTAAGCCGGTTTTCAACACTGTTGTTGCAATGGCACACGGACCCTACGATTTCTGGTGATAACTTGCAGGTGGTTTTAATTGTTGCGTTCAATGAATTTTCATTTTTTCCTCTTTACACAATAGCTCAACAAATTCAGCTCTGCCAGGGAGTCAACCCTTCATTTCAGCTAATGATATCGACATAGAAATTATTATTGAATACTGTCTTCAATGACAGCTATAAACATTTTTCAATTTGAAAATAGGCGGACAAAGTGGTTGCAGAATTGGTCAACTCCCCGTCCCAATTATTACCACCGGCCCACCATCAGAGAATTAGCGGATCCATTCACATGAATTCTCAACTGGTTAATATGTCTAAAAAAAGGCTGCGTTTACGCTACAACTTTGTGTCATTTGGTTTTGTAAACCTGGAAATTGCAGGAATCGGTATGCCTCTGGAAGGGTTTCACTTTCGCAATTTTTGAATTTCAAAGGGGTTGTGAATTTTTAGTTAAAAAAACTATTGGAGGTTCTCGAACAACTTAGAACTTGAGCATGCTCCTCTGGTTCCCTAGTCAAAATATTTTTTGTTAGAGATTTATTGGGTACAATTACACATTAAATGAGGTATAGAAAGAGTCAAAGCAATCATTTGTGGCAGCGCTGACGAACACAGAAACTGCGGAGGGGACGGACAACAAGCCAAATTGTTTTACCGCGCGCAGCGAGGCGCGAAGTGATTTCTAAATCCTTTGACTTTCGTCCAATGGAATGCATGGCCACCTACCGCACGCCCTAAATAGCGACGACGGGGCAGATTTATTTGAAAATATTTGAAATTCTTACTAATCGAATGTTTATTCGAAAATTAGGCTTCGAATATCGAATAGACTCAAATGGCCTCTTTTTTGAGGTCCGATTTCCGAATAGTATTCGAATGGTGCGATTCTAGAAATTTTGATAATGAATATGTATTCGAATGGCAATTATTCGAATATATCTATTCGAATGGCACAACTATATGAATTGGGTTCAGCTCCATCCAAAAATAGACCTGCTATGGCTCAAGAAGCATGAACCATAGGGAATTCAGCCCCTTTCTGCTAGCTATCATAGCTGGTCTTGAGAACTACATATTGTACTTGCCTACATCGAAATACAAATGTAGGAAGCCAGCGGCTCATAGAATCTGTCTCAGAGGGTATCATCGCCATTTGCATAAAAGCACTGAATGAATCTGCTTGTCCCTGTTGTGACTGACGGGGTTCGGTTTCGTATTCCTCAAATGTGATCTTTTTGACAGCGTGTGTTATCCATGAACATTGGAGGTTGGACATTCAACCGGCACACCCAATGAAGAGCAACTACAATCGCGAAATTTTTCTAGTAATGGATCTGTGCGATTAGTAGCAAAAAAAGCTCTTCTCTTCAGTGCTGCGTGATGGTTATTCAGGTGGACGGGGTGGGTAGTTGTGGAAGCATTAAAAGCTGAGCTCATGTTGGAAAAAAAATCCACGGAAACCCAAGCTTTGGTTCCCCCCGAGAGTAATAAGGACGGAAGTACGACCAAAAACGGCCGGCATGTGGGTGAAAATCCCGTGGAACAGTCGACCCATTGGATCACCCATCTACTGTGCTTCTCTGGGACGAATTCCGGTACGCAATTGCGTCTCGACACGCTTTGCGGCCGCGCGCTTTCGAGTCGGAAGAGTTTCCAGCGCCGCAGCCGTCGATCTGTTGACTCTAGGTGTGTTTAAGAAACTGGAGACTGAACAAAATAGGAGAAAACTGTATAGAAAAGCCATATCTAGTCGACTTTGGCGCCGGAAACGCGACTGAGTCGAGCGCGTGCGGCCGAAAGGCGTGTCGAGACGCGATTGCGGACCGGAATTTGATCCAGAGAATCACAGTACGTCACATTACAATTGTCCACTGTTCGTTTCACCAAAGTAACCGTGGTCGAGCTCTTGAATACTCTTTCTTCCGGAAATTCCAACAGCCACGCATGTGCATTGAACACTGTGTTTTCAGTGCAAGAAACAGAAAACAAAATAACTTACCTAGGAATTTAGTATCGAAAAACCATTTCCGAAGCCTGGATTGTTCAAATCCCGCAGTCCACCGAAACACACCAAACAGGCGCAGTCGAGTAATTTAGAGATTTCTTCAAGCGGTTCTTACCCCAAAATTCAGGAGTTTTGTGGAGACTTCTTCTTAATGTCTTTACTTCGTGAACTTGTCTACTCAAAAACACCAAAGACTAGAAAGCGGCTTTTATCGTGAACACTGTCCTTGGAGTCACAACCTAGGCTTAGGGGTGTTTTTCGATACACTACTCGGGGCACGGCCTGTAACAACCTTGCCAAGCGCTGAAGCTCAGCTACAATACTGGTGATAATTTTTGCGTTTTCGAAAAAAAGCGCAGAGCTTTTCTTTGCCCTTTCGTCATAACTCTGCTCATGATGCTCAATTTTGTATTCTGAAGAGTTATTCGGAATCAGGGTCAAGAGATCTCTCTTTTAGTACGCTATTTTGCATACTTTTTCCAGAGCATGTATGCGGGACAACATGGGCAAATTCGCTCATGAACGCCTCAATTGCGAAATCGAGTTACGCGCGTGTTTCGGGTCGATTGTTTCATGTCTAATTTTGCGTACATATAAATCTTGTTGAAGAAAAAGCTATGCGTCATTCCAGAAGAAAGAGCACACGATGCTGATTCCCAATATCTCTATAGATTCCCAAAGGGAAAATTTTGAACAGAGTTTTCAAAACGAAAAAAAAACGCTTTTTTGCGTTTATTTTGCCGAAAACGCAAACATTATGACCAGTACTGTACCTCACATAAGTGAGGAACTACAGAGAAATAGTAGGCCCGGTCCCAAAAGGCAAACCACGTACCCCGGCCCCAAAAAATAACCGGGAATTCTGCTTCTGTGCTTGTTGCCATTAAGCTTCACCGAGTACACCACTTTTTAAACTTGCAAAGCTCTTGGTTCCTTTTTCGGAGTGAAACGCTGGATTCTGTTTTGGGGTTATTGAATGCGGGTCGACTTTTCTTCTGTTGTTTCTCACTAATTTGAGGAAACGCATATCCCGCGTAGGGTAGGATCACTAGCAGGGATGTGCGGCAATTGCCGTTTGCCGGTTGCCGATTGCCGTTTTCGGACGATTTTTGTCGATTGTCGTTTGCCGTTTTTCCTCTTACTTTTCGACAAAATTCGGCAAAACGTGTGCAATAGAAAACAAACACCGCGATTAGGACGCGCATGGTAAACCCGATAAGCCTTGCAGCGACCGGCTAGAAAGTAAAGAGACAGGCTATACGTACTTTGGAACTTCAAGCCAGTTGATATAACCTACCGTGCGGTCACGTGAAAGCAATTGCTAGTATTGCAGTGGTATGCTCGTGTGGGTCCTCTTGTCCGGAAAAAGACCGAATTTTCCACCCCCTCCTTGTTAAGGTTTGAGCAACTAACGTAAGGCTGATCTGGATAAGAGTTAACACTCTGAAGATGTCCAGGATAGAGCAGAAAGGGTTCAGGAGAAACGGTAAATGGCTCAATTTTCTCAGATATTTTTCAAAGCGTCGTGTAGAAGATGTAGGACTTTTCTGACAGTTCGTGGGCCTATGCACTTCACCATCTTTTATTATGCTCACAATTGAGCTGAAAAACATGCTACCAAGTTAAAAGTTGGAGATCTGAGTTGAAAGACTGGGTGGGGTGGTACACGTGGTGGGGAACATCCGTTTTGATTGAATTCGCAGCTTAACTATAAACTGGATGCACGGAGTCGGGGGTGATCAGTTGGAACTAAGGGGTGGTTTGACATAATCGCGGTTTTTCAAAAGTCGTATTTTGGGAAAGCTTCAAAAACTTCTCAAACTCATGTATTTGAGTTGTTAGAAGAAATTCAGAAGAAATTTAAAAGGCCGGAAGGGGAGGGATGCGGAAGATGGTGCAGTTTGTCAGGAACGTTTCCAGGACTGTTCGAAAACGTGCGTTTCAGTTGTATTTCTCCACGTGATTATCTTTCATCTAAATTCCAGTCAAATAGTAAACACACAGTGAGGCACGCCAACGAGTACGCCGTGGCAGTGCCGGGAAAGTAACGCGACCCCCAACTGTACCGCGATATTTCCGCGGTAGTACCGCAGCGGCTCGGCGATCATCACTAAGTCGATACAATTCTGTTGCAGTGCCTTGAGCTTCGACAACGCCACGACATTCGCTCGATAGTACCCCAGCGTTTCCGTGTTAGAACCGCACGGGATCCGCGAGGTTGCATCAGCGTTCTGTCGTTTCTGTTTTTTCGGTTGTGTTTTTGTTAAGGCGTAGCCATCAATCGCGGAAACGCTGCGGGAGCTTCGCGGAGCCGCTGTGGTGCCCGTATGAGCCAGTGTGGCTTTATCGCGGAGCCGCAGCGGCGATTTCCATCAGAGAAGCGGCGCGGCTGCCACGCTCGTTATAAAATAATCACCTAAAGTAGGGCCACATTCCGCTCTCAATTTCTTTAGACGAATTTCAAGTGCTCACCCTCTTAATTTGGATCGCGCGATACTCTGAACTTTGTGCGTTGAATTCGAAACACGAAGCAATTGGATGACTACTACATATTACGAAAAAGGTTGACATTAGAGATTCTCGAAATATTATAATCCTTTCACCACAGTAATCCTATTGCCATTGTTAAATAGAATGCTCATTCTGGTGATGTTTTTTTATACCAGGTGTTGCACGAACGTGAGAGGTTCAACTTCTTGCGGTAATATTGAAAAACCATTTCTTATATAGCTTTTGAAATAAGGAATGTGCTTGAGAAAATACTATTTCTTACTGGTACTTTTGAAAGTTTGTATCGTTTTGTACAAGATTTTTTTATTTTGCCGTTTGTCGATTGCCGATTGTCGTTTGCCGGCCATTTTGAACAAATTTTGTCGATTTCTGTTTGCCGATTTTTCAAAATCGTTTGCCGCACATCCCTGGTCACTAGAGGCCGTGGTCCCAGAAAAATATCAAGAATTTCCTGAGTTTGAAGTGTGCCTTCAAGGGTTCCATGCAGGCTTCTGAAACATCAGAAGCACATCGACATACTTCTACATAGCGCAGTTGGAAAGCATTCTCAAACAATTTAGAATACTTTCTAGAGACTACAATCCTAGGAATAATTACTCGGACCAGGATGCAGACTTTCACACTTTTTCGTGGTATGCACTAATTAGACCAAACGAATGCGATGTACATCTGTGCAAAGCTCACGTAATGCATGCTTCATAATGAACTGGCTTCCCCGTTGTCCGCCGAAGCTCAACGAAAAAGCATGTTCATCTTGAGTGATGTCATTCTTCCTCATAGCAGACTCATGGAATCTGCATGGGTTTTGAAAATCAAATTATTCCTGGGAGTTTTTCTTAGCCAGTGTCTCACATCAACTGCCGCTAATATAGCAGAAATTTCTTCAAACGGCTCTGTGCACGTCTTTTTCCCTAATCCAAATCCGCTTCTCTTCAAAATTCTGCCCGGCTAATCCGCTCTGAACTTTACGAAAAGGCACGGGGGCCGTTCGTAAACAAATCTCGTCATTGAAAATCATTCTGTACTTTCATCGCATTTCAATTACCGCTTCTCAGAAACATGCTGCCCTGTCATTTACACTTGTTATTTACTCAGACGAACATCTATTGCGAATGTCTAGTCTACCAGAGTAGACAGTTTTGTTGTAATCAAGCGCACCCTTGTTCCATCACATTGTTTTTTGATTTGGCCTGAAGTCGGCGTAGTCTAAATTTGAACTGCGTATTGCGAATTGGTGGTTCAGTGGTTGAATGCGCTCCTACCATGTCGCAGACGAACAGGTTGAATTCCCACCTGATACAATATGCAGCGATTCGAGGGGCAATTTTTTTGAGAAATGACCTTATTGTTGATCCTTCAGGGCAAATACAAATAACTGTTATTCATAGTAAGTATTAAATTTTTGGAGTATTTCATTATTTGTCTCTTTCCGAAATTGTCGACGTAGCTGAGACGTTTTTAGTTTCTCCGAAAGCAAAGTTCATGTTATATTGCAGTGGATCAGTCATTGGTTAGGGCATAACTTATAAGCTTTTTCTCGTCACGTGGCAGCCAAAAATTATCCGCTGAATTCTTGACGGCTGGATCTGCTGTGACGTAAGAACTCCATTGAGCAGGTGAGAGCAGGTTGTAAGATTAGACATGGGGAATTTCTATGAAGTCTTTGCTCCTGCCATCCATCAACCGCCCCCGTCGGGTTTGACAGACGATTGTTCGCGACACATTGGATGTGCCAATTACGCTGGGCCAGAAAAGTAAGCACTTCAAATTCAAGTATTCAAGATATGCACCTAGAAAAAGTCAGGAGAACGCGCAACGAGTTTTACTCTCGAAAGTGGTGTGAAAGTTTGTCTTCAATAAATGTGTGAATGCACTCATTGGCTGTCTGTTGTGTCCTGTCAGAGTTGGTGATGCGTAATAACGCCTCAGCTGATTTAAAGATACAGTCCAACCTCAGAATCGATTTTTCGTTTCCCTTCCTGTCTTGAAGAAAATTTCACGCTGATCACAATGGTGTCTCCAGAATCGGTCGGAACTCACTACGAATGGAGTTACGGCTCCTCAAAAATTTCGATTTTTAACGGCTAGAAAATCTCGGACGAGTTGTCTCGAGCCTGAGTTTCCTCGTTATTCGCAGCCATCGTTCTGTAGCAGGCCAAAATATAAAGCCAGCCGGAAAACAAATCGAAGAACATAGGATTTGAATAAAATCATTCGCGCGTCTCTACCCTGTAGAGGTCGGAACCCTGGCGGTGGGCGTTACCCATTTTTTCTTTCAAGGCTAGTGGCCGTTTTTTTTCCTGGCTTTTTCTCGCTTATTTGAGCGAATTGAGATTCCGCGCTTGGTAGGGTTGCTACAGGCGGCGACCGGACCACAATATCAAAAATTACCTCTGTGCCTTTAAAGGCATCGTTCGGGCTGGGAACCACTTTCCATTTTTCAGGCTCGAGTTTAGTAGTGAGCCCGGTGGACCACACCGGTGAACTTCGGCGCGTCAAAAACTTAGTTTTCAAAGGTGTGAAGGGGCTCTTATTTCTCTAGATCTGCCTTCTTTCCTCTCATAGAGATGATTTTCTGCCACCACTTCTCCCCAGTCATCTACACCTTCTTCAAAGAATGTTGATGCGACCGTCAAACAACATGAAAAAGAGTTACAGCACAAACTCCACATGCAGAAGGACTTCGAAAATGGTAGTGACGAGTTCTGCGAATGTTCAAAAGCTTCCGAAACGATATTGGTGCGAAATTTAAGTTCAGTTTCACAGTGTATTCAGACTGAGTTTCCTTTACAACTGAAGGTTTTTCATGAGCTCAGCCTAAATTATCGTTCACTCGAGAGTATACTTGTTATCCAAAGATAATTTTTCGGATAATGGATCAATTCGCATAATGCCGATTTTAAATTTTTCGGATACTGGTTCGATTTAGATAATGCCATTTTTTCAAAGATTCGGATACGGATATCCGGTCGAATAATTTCGAATATTTTCGGATCAAAGTTGAGGCCAAACGGTGGAAAATAAACCAGGTACTCAAGGCAAGCCTTTGAAAACATCAACAATTGAACAAACAGTAGTACTTCATTGCGTTCGCCGCATGTTGACATTCAAACTTCAATCTTCATGTATGCATATTAATAAAAATTAGAACACAAATCTTCAACTACTCTATCGTCGTTGGGAGGCACAGAATTATCCATACACAGGTTTTTCAGGACAACTAGCAAGTAAAAAGTATGCAAAGCGACTATATAAGAAACTTCTACACTGAATGACTACCCACTTGGTCATCTCACTTGATCACGCCCGTTTTTCGGCGCCGCAACGACTCTTCCGATTTCGGAAAGAGAAAGAAAACCTGAAGAAAAAGGGAAACTCGAAAAATTGAATGCGATACGGAAAAATGGGTGCGCCCAAGCGCAATTTTGTCCGATTTTCTTCAAAATTATCCGATTTTATCCAAATCTTATCCGATTTTATCCATAATATCGACCTTTGCTATAATGGCTCGATTCAAATAATGCGTTTTTTCGAATTTTCGGGTATCGGATTATCCGAATCTCGCATATCCGGTCGGATATACAAGCGCGCTCATGCCGATCATTTTTTCCGCAGGGCTACCGTAACCCTCCTTTGAAATTTTTCCAAGTGTCAGCACATCTTAATAGCCAACAAACATGATTGCACAATTTCGACCTCCTCAGCCACTCCCCAGTGGCTTCTCGAGGAGAGCGGGTTTGTGAATGAATGCATACCGCTCCTCCGCTCTTTTATACCCCGCATGTTATGAGCGTGTGTTTACATTCGTTATCATGTTTTGTTCAAGAATGGTTACGGTAGCCCTGCGGAAAAAGTGATCGGCATGGGCGAGCTTTCGTCGGATATCCGAAAAGAAGTGATTCGGATACTAAATATACTAGAAAGGCCATAATTTGCAAAAACATGAAAAACAATATATGGCTTTCTCCGCGTGCGACGCCTTTAAGTAAAGCTTATTTCCAAAAAAAAAACTGAAACATTCCGTACGATGAGAGCATGTTAGAGAATATGCTATAATACATGACATGAAGAGAATGGGGGTAGAAATACACGCTAGAACTTTCTGGATTACCGATCTTTCGTGCCCAACATTCTCACATGCGGAATCGTCGTCTTCCTGTAAGGTCCCCGTAATAGTCGGCAGATAGGCTGTAGCCAGACCGGTCGATACGTATGCAATGCATGGCTTACTCAGGTCGAAAAATCTCTCCGATGTGTTCGGACTGGTCCCGACTGTCCCGTTCGTGGCCGTACCGGTCGATACGTATGCGATGCATTGCTTACTCAGGTGGAATATTTCTGGCCCGACCGCGCCGTCCGCTTAATGATTAGTGCAAATTGGTATCGCCCGTGTGTCTCAAATAGGAAGCCGCGCTTAGAAATCGGGCGCGAAATCAGTCGAACAAAAGCCGTCTTCCCTTCGTTTTCCCTCACGCAAATTTGCCCGCCAACCAATGTCGCGGAATCCATCTTAGGCAGCGTCCATACGTGGCGAGAGCGGGCGCTCCCGCTATTGTGCGCCTCTCGACGCTCCTCAACGCCGCCCGCAATTAACATAGGAAACATCCCTTCACCTCGTGTTGATTCGATTGAAAACGTTTGATCGGGTGATCAATCGCTCAAATCGTCGCAACGGCTGATGATTTCCCACGGTTTTCAACGTCCGTGGTGGGATTATGAAAAACAAGTGGAGTGGTTTTTATACAGGTTTAATGCCACCTGCTTTAGTGATGGAGCAGTAAGCTTGAAACTTGCTGCTTGCGTAGTGGCGCTGGCGCTAGCGCGCGAGAGCGAGCGCGCGAGAAGGAGCGCCTGTGAGCGGCTAGCGAATCGTGTGCCCACGATGACCATCGATTTTGCGTAATCGCACGCCCTCGCCACGTATGGACGGAGCCTTAACACTCAAGAGACCGCGCGTTCCACGGCCAGTCTCCATAACGGACCGAGGCGCTACACGGCCAATCAGTTTAGTGAGTTTTCAAACTGAATTTTTGTTGTAAATGACAATGTCCAAAGGAGATATATGGCACTGAGTTTCTGCATACCAGTTATGCAAGTTATTTTAAGTATGATGATTCCAGCAATAATTAGAAGGAATCGGTTTCCTTGAACTGAAAGGAAAAAATCGGTTTTATGGCTGCGCAGCAGGGCTGTGCCTGCATTATAAAGTTACCGAGTTAACGCATTAACGGGTTAACGCGATTTTTTTGTAAAATTAACGATTTACGCTCAACGAAAATGTCATAAAGTTACGTTAATTTGGGTTCGTTAATTGCGAAGGAATTACTGCACTGATTGATCTGCTTCAACGGCAGATAACCAAAACTGGGGCCGTGCTCGTCGCTTCGGCCTGCAGGGCGGTCAATCTTCGTTTGTTGTGGAATATATCGCTGACCTCAATGTTTCTCACTCCATTGCTTTGTCTATTCCAATTATTTCTTCTTAATATCAAAGAATTCGAATTCGTGTTCCAAAAAGGGAACGTGAGGTCTACCTCTTTGCGGTCGAGTAAAGTATCAAACGAGGGTTTGGAGCGGGGATTTAAGGCCGATTTTTTCTCACCTAACTACATTCTCCCATAGATATAAAGACTGCCTGCCGCGTTTCTGGACACGTGAAGACATATAGTGTAGTCCTTGAAAAGTTGCTCATCTACTTATGAGTGAGAAGCGGTCGGTCGGAAATCAATGTGCATGAAAGTCATTGCAACAAAACCGCTCCCACTCAACCAGTGGCGAGCGTGTTGCAAAAAAGCCCTTTCACAGTTTGCCGGACGACGTCGTTCGACACGTTATAAGATAGGGCTGCTGCGTCGGTGCTGCCCGCATGGGCGCATCAGCCCTATCTTAAAACGCGTCGGAGGGCATCGTCCGACAAACTTTGAAGGGGCTCAAGAGTTCATGCAATTTGATCTCCTGCCGACCGCTTCTCATTGATGAGGAAATGTACAAAATTTGGTGGACCGCACTAAAGACTAAACCGAGAAATGGAATAAAATCTGCGTCAAGTATGCACACATACAAAACCAATCCGAAGTGCGGCGAATGCCGTAGGTTATAGAGTTTTCGTGCCCGTTGTAAGGATATCATTCTACGTATGTCAGACAGTGTAGCACCTCACTTGCCAAGACGCTCCAGACAACATTTCTGATATCCCATAAATTTTCCGCGGCACCCGGTTTAACAATTTTGAAGGATGCAGTGCATGCTCCACATGAAGTACTTATCACTCTTTACTCGGCGCACGCTATACATGAAGCGCTACTCAGTTTCTTCCACACGTCGCACGCTCTACATAAAGTGCTACCCTCCACGACGCGGCGCACGCCCTGATCGAGCGCTAACCATTGCTCACGACGTCCTGCCGACGTCATCTTAAAGCCCACCCACTTTCCACGACGTCTTCATTTGTAGCCCTACCTTCTTTCTGTGAAGCCATGTGAAGGCCTACTCCTTTTCCACGAAGTTCTGGCCAAGTCATCTAAAGAGCCACCCACTTTCCACGACGTCCTGCTGACGTCATTTGAATGTCTATAGTATTTTTTACTAAGACCTCTGATGATTTATCGATTTTTGCTGTGATCAGGTAGTGTTTTCAATTTTTTGAAGAAATTCAAAATTAGTAACCTGTTAACGCATTGAGGGTTAACGCTGTTTTTTTTTCCAAAAATTAACTATTAACGCTTAACGAAAAAAAACAAGTTCTCTTCAACGCACACCCCTGGGGTGGTAGTAAATGGTGTGTTAACCGCGAATAAACCGCCACCTCCAAGCCGCCAACATACCGCGAATTAAATGCAGTAGAGCCGCCAAATTAACACGTATTAACCGCCACCTCCTGGCCGGCTACGAACCGCGAAATGTGTGCCACGGTTTGTTGCCGGTTTAACGAAAGCTGCCCTCTGCTTACACATACATTATGCGTGACCTTCGTCCGCATAAGTATTTTCTACACTTGGACACGAACGACGTCTACGGTGGAAAGACGAGGGATCGGAAAGATTATACAAGTGATGCTATTTATTTTATTCATTAGGAAGAGCTTCCAAAAGGAACTTCGTAATATTTTGCTTGTTTGAAACACGATCAAAATGCAATTTTTAAAATTTTCCTTGTAAACCCTAATTCTCGTAATTTTTTGTGAGCTCCGTGAGTTTTCAGGACCACTCTCGAAAAGACATGTTAGATTAATCATTAGCCTCGATCAATCAATTGCGTGTGATCTGACAAAAGTTTGCATTTGTAGTAACTTTGTTAACTTTTTTTTTGATATTCTCAAACAAAAGTTTTTTTGAAAAACAAAAAATTTATCGGAAGGAAATTTCGAGTGAACAAAAATTTGAGAATTTCTGGATGAATTATTTACAAGGTGTTCTTGAAAAGGTAACGCTAGGTGCGAAAAAGACATTCCGCAACTCGTCGAGTAATGCATAAATTCAAAGAATGTCCTGCATTCAACTGAAATGGATAGTTAAAAACCTATAAGAATGATGATAAACTAGATAGTCTATTTTCGTTCTTGAAAAAGAATTCTATTGTTTTTTTTTTGGAAGTGTGCAACTCAAGTCTGGCGTCCGAGATTGGGGTAATGGTGTGGTTTCGGTCATTGATGCAGTTGAATTTGTGAAGTGTTTGCCGTCTTCTCAAAATGAAACTAATTCCCCGCTCGCAGTTAGTGCTGAAAATATATAGAAACACTGTTACACACTCATATGCGCATCGTTTAAGGAAAAGATTTTGTACACATATTTCAAGGTAAGAATTTGAAACACTTCGAGTGGCTCTACCAATGCACCAAAGCAACTGCGTCGCGGACCCTCAAAAAAAATAAGAGGCCACGATGGCACTGATCTGGCAATGAAAGAGGAGTATTAGAATCTTGCAGAAGAAGGAGAACAATTACAGTTGGTTTTAGAAACGAGTTCGCATTTGTTTCCCACAAAACTCGCCCGATACGCCCCGACTAACGCTGATTACCCATTACTAAAGCATCACATCACTTGAAAATCAGTGGCTTGGAAGTTTTTCACTTTTTTGCATTAAAAAAGTTGTGGAAACCCCTTCGAAACGCGAGCAAACAAATAATTTACTACATACTCCTCATAGCCTGCGCTATGCAATGAATTATGAAAATGAAACTAACCTGATAATAGCAAAGCGAATGAATTCCGGAAGAGAATAAACAAAAGCAGGAGAAGTGTCGGCGCTCGAAAAAATTAATAGCTGATTGGGAGGGATTGATTAGTGCCACCAAAGAAGACGGCCAACGTGTTTCAGCAATGATTCTTGCTTTATTTTTGATCCCTCATGGCCCGTTTCCCTGGCGGAAGCCGTTAAAAGACTATTCCTTGAAACACCTTTCAGTTTTAAAGATAGGCTGAAGTCCTAGATCAAAATGGCTAGCAGGGCTATCAAACTTCCCTAACCCTCTGCATTAATTAAACTCGTACTTGCCCTCAGTATAGATGGTCAAAACTGTTCCTACTGTATCTTACTAACCGCATCCAAAAACTCCTCGGGAGGAGTTTTTCGTTAACTGTTAGTTCCTCTCGCATTTCAGCACTATTTCCGTGCTGTCTGCGAGAGTATGTTAAACGCGAACTTACCGCGAGGATGCCACATGGCGGAATTTCAGAGAAAAAACAGACCTGAAAACGTTTTGAAAAGGCTATTTTTCGTAACAAAGGTTACAATTGTCGCTTTTTCGAGGCGTTTTCATTGGAAGTGTATAAGAGGCCTACCACTGGGGGATGCTAGAGTGAAACTAGAGCGAGTTCTCTCTTAACTATCAAGAGTTATCATTACAATCTGGTGTGGTTAAACTCGCGTTTAACGCGAATTTAACTCCTGTTAACTCGCGTTTAACACATCCAATTACTACCACCCCTGGTGAGCAGTGTGGACACGAGGCACCAGGGGCGAAATAGCAGAGGGTGCGCAGTGTGGACACGAAATCTCTTTAGTGCTAAATTTCAGAGGCCGTATAGTGAACAAGTCCTTGTTTGAGTCACTTGCCTACAGATCCTGCCTTCAACTGATTCATGGAATTATATGCACACTACCTATTGCAATATCATTCCGTTCCATGAATAATTTCATACTGCAGCCAATGAGGTTCTGGGATCGTAATTAGATGCCAATTACCCTTTTCCTATGGCAGTTTGCATAATTTTACAGCCTGTTCTACGGTTGTCTGCCTTTACGAATCGAATCTCAGTGATTTTCCCAGCTGAATCCGCAAGATGACTTCATATGCAGTGCGACCGTGACTATCTGCCAATGCTCATAAGTCCACGACGCACAGTTCAACTCTATCAATGTTACCTCTGAGGTTGGATTGCGCCTTCAAATACCTAATTTTGAGACTAGGCCGCTTGGCGCTGGCAGAGACCATCCTTTTAAAAATTACGGGTGCGTTATGAATTCGATTTTTGTGGAAAGCCTGTGGAAAGTGTAGGGAATTTCCATGAACACCTAGAGAACTACTGCTTGAAATTTCCCTATACTCGAAACAGCTCAGATGGACAGTATGAAGCTAGGCGCTTCAAGCGAGAAGCACGCAGTCTGATTAAGTCCATTGTCTTGCCTCGTCCTAAAGAACCTTCCGGTGTCATACAATTTCCTCCTCATATCGCATGTTAATGGAAGCCAATGACGTCTTCGTAGAAGAATGCACTTCACAAGGGCTCATGGTCTCCAATTAACGGCTGTTTCGAGAGAACTTGTTCTTTCATTTATGAAAAACTCGGACACTCGAAGCCTTTTTGCAAGAAAAAGTCGTCCACACCTGTTGCGAATTAATGTGCTGAATTCAGTGTTGTTGGGTGAGTCACTCTCCTAGGCTGTTTCGGGGCAATCGCAGACCATTCTTATATATTTGTTTAATCTCATACACTGGAGGGGGCTAGCGCAGCTCTTCAGGGGGGCACCCCTCCGGGCACCGGCGCTTGCCCCCCCCCAATCGGGGGTTTACCGCCGAAGTGACAATTTGGCTTGATCGGAGCCCCCCGTCACTGCCCTGAAGCCCCCTCCCCGTCACTGCCCTGAAGCCCCCCTGTCACTGTCCTGAAGCCCCCCTGTGACTGCCTTGAAGCCTCCTGTCACTGCCCTGAAGCTCCCCCCATCCGTCACTGACCCGGAGCACTGATGTCACGGCCCCGGAGTAGTGACGTCACCCTCCCCCCGGAAAGCGTCGCCGCTCTCCTCCAAAAATATCCCTTTCTGACAGGGACTTGAAGTCCCCGTCCAGGGCCGGCCCTGCTGGGCCGATTGCGGCTCCCTATGAGGCCAGCCGCCTTTTATACCGGTTGAGCACGTGATAGATCACAGGAGAAATCACGTCAAATCGAGACAAAACTTAACGTGAATGACGATGCGTGCGTTCGGCCTACTATGCCTTCTCTGGCCTCTATTGTCGTAAACTATCTTCTGAGACTTCTTTCCACCTTTTCCCTCTCTTCCTCTCGGGGGGGGGGGGCAAGCGCCGGAGGAGAGCAGGGGCCTCCCCTGAAGCCCTCCTCGGGGGACGCTTCCGCTGTCGCTCCCCCAAGTCGAAAACGGGCTTTATTATCCGGCAGTTGCCCCCCCCCCGCAGAGTCTGAGGGCAACGACACAATGCAGATCGAGTCTTTCTTGAAGGCAGTGGTCGCGCTCAAATATGCTCGACTTCTTTTTCTCTCTAAGCCCTTTTCTGGGCATAGAGTAGTAGAACCTATAAGAAAAAATCGCGAAAATTAGCTGTTCTGGGCCAAATTCAAAGCCTGAACTTTCTTGTCTTTTGATGGTGGGCGAGTCCACCCCACATCATCGGCATCGATGATCTCTAATATCGAGAACATCAGCTGGCTTGAAATTGAATTTCAATCAATGAACCTTCGGATTTATGCACACATCTAGTCAAAAACATTGACTGAAGTGCTTGCTTTCATTAATCAACTGTTTTATTAGGTAAATTTGCATTTACTTCTTCCTCTGAGTGTCGATGATCTTTGACTGCTCGGCATGAGACTGTGATCTTTCTGTGCACGTGTGCACGAACTGGAAATTTAGGGTCTTATTAACTCTAATTCTAGCCCGTTTTTCACCGCGCTACCTCCATAGTTTTTGAGCTGTTTTATATCTAAGCCGATTTTTGTAGTTTTTTCGATAACGTTTCTCATCGTGACCACTGCCTTTAAGGAGAACTCAGCATTGTTCTTCACATCTCCTTCGGCCAAAGTAATCCGATTTGCTACGTCCTTCTTCCACTTGCCTCCGTACTCAGCAGGTTCGTCCAGCCAGTGCGTCCTTGGCCTTCCTTACGTTCGTTTACTTGTTAGTAACCAATTGGTGGCCGCTTGAGCTCAACATTGGTCCGTTCTATGAGAAAGTTTCTTGGCGTAGATCCACTTCCATTGGGGTGCAGTGTGTATCCAATCTTTCAGAACCGTTCTCCGACGAATGATAATTGCCTTCACTTGCTGATAAGACGGACTCCGACCGTTGAGCATTCAAGTCGACGTGGTTCAGAACGGGAAGGGGTAGCTACTGCCACCTTAGGCTTTCTTCATAGTCCTTACAGGAAGCGCGGCACGCACGCGGCGGGCGGGACGAGCAGCGAATAATGATAAAATTTCAAGTGGCACCGCGGGTGCGGGTAGAGCTGAGCCCCAACTGTGACATGCACAGAAATTCCTGGCTTGCATTTACGTATAGGGTAGCGTAGGATAATCCAGGAATGATTTATGGTGGAGTAGACTCAAACTGAAAAGCGAGTAGTGATTCAAATCCACAGTTTACCGCAAGGGCATGGTGCAGTTAGGGACAGACACTAAAGGGGTCCTCGGAGTTGAAGTCGCGGCGTTGCCCGCAGCGAGGAACAGCACTGGATGATGGAGTACCGATTACATTCGGCGACGATGGCGACCGACGCGGCGTGAAAGGCGACGAGGGGGCACCGCAAAATGTATTGACGCCGCGACGGCCCTACATCACTACCAGCGAGCGGCAACCGACGCCGCGACGATAATGTTCTGAAACATTTTTGTCGCCGCGTCAAGGCTGATGCTCGGCGACCACTCGCCGGTCTATGCAACTCTGCAGATCCCTTAAAACTACGGTGGAAGACGCCAGATTTCATTATCAATCGACAGCACAACTGATTTTCTGGGTGAGTTGAGATTTTTGTTAATTTTTCCTGTTTGTTTCTACTATTTTTGTTTGTGACTCTTTTATTATTGCGAATAGAGACTTTTCTTGGTGGAAAATTCTTGAGGGAATTTAGCCGTTTGTTCGGACTCCGAAGTGTTTTTTTAATCGAAAAAAAACGGCAAATTCCTATCGCGCACTAAGAAAAGCCCCTATTCTTATTATTATAAGAGCCAGAAGCAAAAATAATGCCGAAGCAGACAAGAAAAAAAAACGAAAAACCGTAATTCACCCAGAGAATCAGCTGTGCTGTCGATCGTCAGCGAAATATTGCGCCTCCCCCGTATAATAAATGCCAAGTCAGAGATCTCAACTTCTCCAAATATGAGAGATGTAAGCGACCATCTCGGGTCTGACCCTCTTCTTCACCACCTCGAGCCCCACCCCTTTTCTTGCTTTTCGAACTCATTAGCGACTTGATAAATGGATGACTTCCAATCGCGTCATCGTTCTTCTGCCCATTGTCGGTCTATCTTCTCCAGGAGGTAACTGGTAACTGTGACCCCCGCGCTGATCTAGCGGAAAAAATCAGACTTTAGATTTTAGCTGAGCCCACCGTTGGGATAATACAAAACTTTTTATCCAGTTCCGCTCTCGTGCAGCGACTACGAATGAAGAAAAATACGGGTCTGAGACAACTCGTCCACTAAAAGTTCACCCCCAAAATACAGGCATTTCTGAAGAGCCCTAACTCCGTTCGTGGGGGGCCTTGAGCGACTTCAGAGATACCATTGTGATCCGCGTGTGATTTCCTCTAAGCTAAGAATGAAACTTGAAAATTAATTTTTTGTGTGTCCTGAGGCTTCAAAGTTACAGGAAATTGTCCATCACGTTGGGCAAGGGGAATCGTCAATAGTTGTTGCTTGAGCGCTTCCAGTTATTTAGGCCATTCTGAATACCTGAAAGCAGTAGGAGTGGTTTGGGTTCAGAACACTGAAATGAGTCGGCCGTTCTTTGTTGGTCGGAAAATCAGGAGAGGTTTCTTCTGTGAGGAACGGCCCTTGAACTCTGTGCTCAAACATAATACAGCATCTCGCTGTCATTAAAAAAACAGGACGAAATATAATAGTAACATCATCGGTCGTCTGTTTTTTTAGATCTATATGTGACTAGCATGAGGCAGACAGTAGAAGGTCACTTCTATTTTTTCTGAAGAAGAGAAAGCATGCCCTCTTGCTAATTACTGGGCGTGAGTACACTTCAACACCCATTAAACAGTTGTCATCTTAGTCAACACCCAGCATTTCTTTCTTCATCAATCATCGACACCACCAAAATAACTCACCAGCATTCTTCTCTACAGCTCTGGCGTGATTTCATTCAGTTTTCTTCACTTACTTTAGCGTTCCGCCCTGTCTAGAGGGCAGTCTCTGAACCTTTCAATGGATGGCGTGAAACAACATTTGACAGTTTCCCGCGCGGCCTCTCCCTACATATACACAGAATTCTTCCCAGCGAGTGCGTCGCGTTATTTTAGCGCACTTTTTCTGGTGGGCAAATCGAAAAGGACGCGTAAGGCCTGTCTGAATGAAACCGTCCGACCACGCATTTCGAGCGTGGTAAAGAATTTCTCGGACGAGCTATTCCGCAGGTTATATGTAATTATTAGAAGTGATATCTTTACCCCACAGCTGCTTGCAGCTGCGCAAGGCTCATCTGGGAAATGCCTCCGCGACTGTTGCTACGCCGACCGCGTGGCGGACAGTCCCATTCGGACAGATTAGGCCTCTTTCAGAGTGCGATCGCTTATCGCCGCGATGACATGTTTTGAATACAAATCGACGTGCGACGCGATTTCGATTGATGCTCAGTGGTCGTTTATACTCCCGCAGCCGAGTGGCGCGGCATTGTGCATTTCTGTTATATTGATTACGCGGCGCAGCAGCTGTAGGATTGCACTTCGCCGCGCCGCCCGGCGACGGAAGTGTAAACGACGCGTCATGGTTACCATCCCATCGCGTCGAGCGGCGATCGAACACTGATAGAGGCCTTACACTACCGTACGTAAAATTTGGTGAGCACCCAAATCACCCAGCGTCCGATTTTTCACACGCGTTCACCGTAATGATAGCAGAAAGGAAAATACTGGGAATCAATTATGATGAAGTGGGGTGAGAATGATGATGGATTTATCAAGGGAATGGTGAAAAGGTCGCAACAACCGTCGCCGCCAAGGCGGAGCGGGGGTAGACGTCGCTTATACTGTTGCCGTCGAGCGATGCGGCAAAGTGCGATCCTATGGTATCGATCGTGCCGCCCCGCATAATGAATATGACAGAAATGCAGTGTACCGCGCCACTCGGCGGCGAGGATAAAAAGGACCCCACCACCTGCCGCGCTGGCGTGGCGACGGGCTATTCATACCCCGAAGCCACGCCCGCTCGTGACGCGATGGCGTTGCGGAGCATAAATAACGCTTAACTAAGTCACAGCTTTCCTAATTGAACTTCACGAACCGGATTCACATTCTAGAAATATTGACTAGGTGCTATAGGCATCTCATAACAGGTGGCACATGTTCAGTGGCGCATAATAGGGTTCGACCTTACAAACTTCACGGAACAACCCGCTCCTTACCTTGCATGACAAATGGGCGAGAACCAAATACAGATTTAGCATGCATCAGAACATTAAACACAAGAACAAAACTTTTTTCAGCAAAGCTCCATGTTTCTATTAGACCCAATCGTCATTTTTATTCGCTATGGTGACGCCTTGCTCCAATCAAACAATACGAAAAACGGCACACTTCTCTATTTGCACAAAGCCTTCCTATCAAACTTCATCAACTGCGGCCACAAGCAATTAACACAGCCCTTCTCTTTTGAATTCAACATCATGTAAACAACTGACGATTGCTAGTAAACACTGCTAACCTATAAATGAACGAACATTGGTCTAAAAATAGACCAGTGGAGTTTTCAGAGAACTATCGGCGATTTTTTAAAGTCGGGGAGTGAGGAAGATCAGAATAAAGCATTGGAGGAGGAAACACAAAATTTCAAAAAAAAATCAACCGGGATACTGGCTTCAAAATTCGTTGACGGTCACTAACATTAACTTCCAGGATCTACAATTTTGGGGTGCTGGTATATCTATGGAACGGATTGCGCAGTACACAGAGCGCTGTGCGGCCGCAAACAGTTTTTGTATACTCGAATACAATATCATTTGCACACTTAAAATAGCACCGCAAGTTTTTTCAACTTGAATCCTAGCAATCCGCAAGATTGTCATCACACAGAAATGAATTAATTTTTCAGACCCAACGCGGAGAGAGTTCTTGAAAAAGGACACTAGAGGCGCGGGAACGCGTCCCGGGCACCTGACCAAACCAAACCCTGCAAGCGGCAGTGTACCCACATTTTCTCACGGAAAACTCCATTTTGATCGCCAACCGTGTCTTTAACACCTATGAGACCGCCAGTCCACACTGCGCACCCTCGGCTGTTTAGTTGAAAGATCGGTATTGAAGGAACTCATATTACTGGTGGGTAGAAATGCTGCAGGTTAAAACCCTTTCATAAGTTTCACTCCCAACGAAAATTCTTCATTGGGAATGAATTTGAAACCCACTGAGTTGATTGCCCGTCGAGCGAGCAATCGACTGCGATGATTATCCGCGAGGCGGTCTTTTAATGAAGTGTTCACTATCATGTGCGCACGTATGTTATAGCATATGGCACCGAATTTGCGCCAATCTTCAACAGTCGACGTTAGGTACGAGACTTCTGCAACAACCTGATGGCAAGGTCTTGCAGACCAACTGAGCGTTCTTTTGTTCCCTCCAACACTTGGAAGTGTTCCATTTGCACTAGACCTCTATTTTAGGAAATGGTTTCCTGTATTTCATAACTGAACCGTTGCGTTGGACATGCTGTGATGACGAAGGGCCAGCAAATTGGCAGCTGACATCCGGCCATTCGTTTTTTCTTCGCATAAATGCCTAATGCTTGCTAGTGCTCCAATTCGTTTTGGAGGGACGGAGCGTTTTCATCAATTTCCTTTTCGCTCTCATCGGCCGTCCTCATGTTTGATTGCCGCGAACTTGATCGGGACATACTCGTCAAGGGTTGTTTGTATTTTTATCTAATCTTCTCAAGGTGTTGTACATTTCTGGATAGTGGCTAGGAAGCCTGAATCCTACTCGTTTATGTGACCCAAAACCGAGCCTCATTTATCAAAATTTTCGGTATGAAACTATTTGGAGGGGGGGGGGCATTTAGGATTCAGTTGGAGAATGAATGATACCGCTTTCAGAAGTCGAAGCGTTTCCATGGACTCTCCACAAAAACAATGACCGATGAAGCTATCAAACATATAATATCAGCAAAAATGTTCATTTTCGGTGATGAATCATTTCGTTTTCTCGAGTGCTCCCCTCCCAAATAGTTTTAAGCCAAATTTTCTGCTCTCGTCGGCTTTTTACTCGTTCGTCTTTGCAGCTGCGCTTCCATGCTCATGCTCGAACTGCATTACTCGAGAATAGACCTCAGATCGAGTGCAGAGAAAAGCGTGTGAAGGCGCCACTTCAGCTGTGAGCTCACGCTGATGGGTTCAACGATCAGAGCACATATCACGGGAGCCTTATGAGAGCTCTTTTTCCTAGTTTGGTAACTGTTGTAGGAGAGTGAGCGTGTTTCGGCGAAACGTCGCTTGGGGTTCCAATAGGATTAGGAATACATCTGCTTATTCACTTGGTTGACCATTTTGTAGAGCAGGAATTAGATGCTCTGCCACCATGGCAGAAGGTCGATTTTGATCACAGCCTAGCTCCATTTCTTCTCAGACACTCGTAGTTGTGTTCCGCCAGACCGCTGCCGTATGAAGACCGAATTCTTTGACTCGAAACGTCGGCCGTTTACCCCGAGACGTGGCTCTTCGGCGCTGTCTTTGGCGCTTGGTTTTATCCGGAACACCTGTTTTACCCGAAGGACCTGGCGTCTGCCCCGAGACAAGCACAAACAACAGCAGTCTGGCGGAACACAACTAAGAGTGTCTTAGTAATGACCGTCAACGAATTTTGCCCGTATCCCGATTGATTCTCTTTTTTTTTAGAATCTTATGATTCGTTCTCCAATGCATTATTCTGATCCTATTCACTCCCCGACTTTAAAAAATCGCCGATAGTTCTATAGAAACTCCAGTGGTCTAATTTTAGCCCAATGTTCGTTTATTCATCGGTTAGCAGTGTTTACTAGTAATCGTCAGTTGTTTACATGATGTTCAATTCAAAAAAGAAGCCCCGTGTTAATTGCTTGTGGCCGCAGTTGATGAAGTTTGATATGAAGGCTTCGCGCAAATAGAGAACTGTGCCGTATTTTGTAGTGTTTGATTGGAGCCAGGCGTCACCATAGCGAACAAAAATGACGAGTAGGTCTCGTAGAAACGAGGAGCTTTGCCGAGAAAAGTTTTGTTCTTTGTTTTTAATGTTCTGATGCATTTTTAATGTTCTGATGTATTTGGTTTTCGCTCATTTGTCATGCAAGGTGAGGAGCGGGTTGTTCCGTGAAGCATGTACGGTCGAACACAAGCGCCACTAAACATTCGCCCCCCCCCCACCCTGCTGTTATGAGATGCATTTAGCACCCAGTCAAAAATTCTGGTATGTGAATCTGGTTCGTGTAGCTAAATTAGAGAAGCTGTGACGCTGCTCAAGGCAGTATTCGCGATCAATATTATATTCGAGTTCGACTCAAAAATGGTGTTCTACTGTCGTCAGCTATCGAATAGTGAAGAAACAGCGAAGAAATGCGCTCAGGATATGCTAAAATAGCGGCTTCTAACTTTCAGCGCGTGGACGAGCATAGGGGCCCTGCTAGTTTCCGAAAGTGCGTGCTAGTGGCGAAATCTGCGCGAGTCGATCAGGCTGGACGTGGCGGAGTTTCTTGGCAGTTTGTCATCGAAACGGCCGAGATCGCCATAAGGGGGCGGTGCGGGCTAAGGGCAGGCGAAATCTTCACTTCGCCATCGTTTTTTCGAATTCTGACCCGTTTTTGATGCTTTCTTTGACCCTATCCCCTTCAGCATCTACCAGCGTAGTGTTTCACACTGAAAATTTAAAAACGAGACTTATCGCGAACATTACCTTTGAGCGGTATTCACACTCCTCAACGCTATCGCGTCACGCGCGGGCATAGCGTCGGGTATGAATAGCCCGACGCCACGCTCGCGCGGCATGAGCATACGACCGCTCCGCCATGGCGGCATTGGCAATAACAATTTTTCTTCGTTGTTCATCATTTTCATTATTATTCAATCAACAATTTCATTCCGTTTCATGATAATTAACTACAGTACTATCCCCTGCTACCATGATAGTTAACACCCTTGTGAGATTTGAGAGTTAAGGCCCACTTTATTACGCTTCGATACGATGTCGACGCTGGAATATTCATAGTTTCCGATGGCGCATCACGCGTGTAGAAAATATTCATACTCGAACGCCACGCTCTTGTGTAACGCGCTTGCTTTGTGGAGTGTGAATAGCGCCTTCGCACAAAAGGTGGAAAGCGTGAAAGCGAGAGGAAGATGAATATCGATTGTATAGTCAGTGTCATTCAATTAGGAAGCCGCAAATTGCCTTTGGACGTGAATTCAATCGAGAAACAGACACCGTCAGTGTTTTTTGCGCGAGCCACTTTTCCCTCCAAGCCGAAGCTTATTTCTTGACGGCCATTACAGAGTAGCGCAAAATGTTACGTTCTACTGAGAAGGAAAAAGGTGTTGTGTGGTTGCGTATTTCAACGAAGCGTACTGTAGGTTTCGGGCGTCGCGAAATAATCGATGGCGAATTTTCAATTTTTTTCCTGAATTCCTGAAGGCACTGTTCACGATAAATTTCATCCTCCAAATTTTCATGACAAACGCTTCTCAAGGCTCTCAGGAGCAGAACAGCGTCGAAGAAACGGGGCGAAAAGCTACCCAGGAGTCGCAAAACGGCTCAGAAAAGTGGGCAAGCCCCGCTGCTTTGGACAAGTCCGGCCCCTTTCCGCCCCTCGAAGTGAACAATGAAACAATGGAACACTAGAGATCGTGAGATGAGCGATGGTTTCCGATCAAAAGCCCCGTTCTTCTCTTCATTCTCAACTTCTCTCTTTACTGAGGTCAGCTCGCATACATTGGCTGCAAAAGACGGAAGTTACAAGCATCGGACAACTCGTCCACCATGCTTCCCTAGCTTAATTTTTGAAGGACAATAACGCCATGCCCAGAAGGTCTTGTACGATTACAGAGACATCATTGGAATCAGAATGGGACCGTTCTAAATATAGGCGGAAAAACAGAAAAGGGATTTCTATCGTGAACACTGCCTTTAAGTAAAAAACTGCGAAAATTTGGATACGGTAAGCTTCCCCCCACATGTATTTTCGAAATACCTAAAGTATTAGTCATAGACACACGGAGGAAAGACAAGAAAAAAAGATGAGAAATTACAAAAAAAGGAAATAACAGACAAAGATACTGGAACCCAACAGCTACATAAAATCAATCCCCAATCCCTTATGTAAGCAACCCTCCAAGGCACAGCACCCTCAGATGTGAATTTCGTGAATTCCACTCCATTGTGTAGTAGACCCCTCCTGTAACACGCGTGCCAAGTGCGAGATCTCAATTCCTCCAATAAGCGAGATACAAGCGACCACGACGGGTCCGACCCCTTCATTTACCACCATGGGCCACACTCCCCTCCTGACTTTCGATCTCAGTAGCGGTTAAACGAATGGATGAATTTCTACCGTGCCGTCGTTCTTCACTCCATTGACTATCTATATTCCATTTCTGCTTCGCTCTTGTGCATTGACTGCGGATGAAGGTATATATAGGTCTGAGACAACTCGTCCACCAAATTTTCGCCTTCAAAATATAGGCATCTTCGAAGAGCCATAACTCCGTTCGTTGGGGGACTTCAGTGATTGCAGAGATACCATTGTGGTCAGCGTGTGGTTTTCTCCAAGAAAAGCTCTGAAACCTGAAAAATAAAAATAATTATTTGGGTGTCTTGTGCCTTTAGAGGCAGCAGACACGCTCGCAATGTTGTCGAGATAACTACATTAGTGGGGTCATGCAGGCCCTAGAAGAGCCCTCACAAAGTTACAAACGTCAAAATCGAGTTAAAAGTACCCTTTTGAGCCGTATTGAGTTACCAAATCATCCTTTCTCCGCCCATCAAGACGGACTTCGCCCTTCAATTCAGATATTCCATGCTCGATTACGGTCATCTTGGATTATTTTTTAGGCTTCTGAGGGCGTAAGCGTTCCAGAAAGGGCTGTACGAGTGCATAGGCGTCGTTATCCCAACAAATTTGTCGCTAGCTCCGCTATTTCAGCCGATGCGGTACAACTCGTTCACTTTCTGGAATGAATGGAAGGTCTGAAGCCGTTAGTATTAAGAAATAACGAAAAAACCGAAAAAAAGGACTGAAATGAAGATATGACGGTTCGTTTTATATTGGTCCGAATGTGTAAATTGTCATTACAAATAAAAAGTATGCAAAACAACAGTTAACAAATTTGTCGCTAGCTCCGCTATTTCAGCCAATGCGGTACAACTCGTCCACTTTCGTACCAATATAAAACGAACCGTTTTATCTTCATTTCAGTCGATTTTTTTTCGGTTTTTTCGTTATTTCTGAATACTAACAGCTTCAGCCTCTTCCATGCATTCCATAAAATTGATATCATTTTTGAGCGTGTATGCTGCCCTTAAAGGCATCGTTCGCGCTGGAAATCGATTTCCATTTTTTTTGGGCTCAATTTCATGAATGAGCCCGGTAGACCACACCGGTGAGTTCTGGCGCTTCAAAAACCTAGGGTTATGAGGTTGGAAGAGGTTGAAGATGAGGATCCGCCACCAGTTCTCACCAGTCATCTAGCACTTTTTCATAGAATGTAGATCCGACCGGCAAACAACTTGAAAAACAGTTACGGCACAACTGTAGAAAAACTTCGAAAACAACAGTGACGAGGCCCCCGATTGCAGAACAACCTCAAAAACGATTTTGGCGCGAAAATCAAATTCGTATTTACAATGTGTTCCAAATGAGTTTTCTCTACAGGTGGAAGTTTTTCATGGGCGCTTTCGACATTTTCGTTCACTAGAGAGGCCAAGCTACACAAAAACATGAAAAAATAATATACGGTTTTCTGCGCGTACGATGCCTTTAAGTGTCCTACGAGACGAGGTAAATAGATTCCAGGGTCTCGACGAAGGGTTCGTTCAGAAACCACTGAGCGAAATTTGCTTATATGACTATTTTCGCTCTCTTGCATGCATATACACAGGAGATTTCTGTTGTTGGACATAAACGAAGCTGATTATGACAGAAACCCTATTGCAACAACCTCCCTAAGGAGACGATTAGAGGTAATTTCGCTGTTTCCGATGCCCAGTGGGGGAAAAGTTGACGACTGCTCGGATTGTTTTGACATGTAGTTATTTTTTGTTCGTCACATCACAATCTCCTCAAGTTCCTTGGGCAGTAGGAGTTGACAGAAAATATGGAAACAGTTTAAGTTCGTCATATTCTCACAAGAGGGCTTCCACGACAATGTTAGATATTTGGACTGCGCAAAACGAATCTGTGGTTCATTGGTTGGTTTCCCTCGGATGACGGTATGTTACGGCGGTGATGCGGTGGTTACGTCAAGGTTTCAGATTTGCTCAAAATTTCTCAACGGGGGTTATTCGTTTTGGTGAAAACAAGAGTGATGTCCATCTGTGGATTTTTGATTTAACATGGTGGGTTCTGCACCCTAAATGGCTTGTTCTCAGATTCGCTTTCAACACCCTTGTTAACCCCTGCATAGAAGTTTCAAGCCAAATCTAGGAGAAAATTTTCAAAACTCCTTAAAAATTGTCTGGTGCGTATCCTCTGTTAAACTCGTACTTCTCATTACTCATGGCGCCAACGACGCGTGCAACGCTGCTCCCTCCGTCTCTTATACGCCCTCTTGCTGTCTCTAACCTCCGCCGCGCAACGGCACGCGTAGAAACCATGAGAAAATCGCGGTTTTTCCAGTCTAAACGTACTCATCCCCTTTGCGAAGCTTGAGAAACGCTGAGGACTTCTGGAATCGGCAACCCGGCCGGGATGCTACACAGTTTTACTGTGGAAGCCCAAGAGATACTTGCAATGTAAATCGTTTTCGCAGATGGGTTTAACGCTCTAGACCTTTCCCTTGTTAGAGCACAACCTCCAATTCTCTGCCAAGTCAAGCCAGCCAACAATTCTTTGGGTGCTTAGTCTCAACTGCAAACTTCACTTAAAGGCAGTGTTCACGATAATCTTCGATTTTGAGATTAGTCGCTAAATCGATTGTTTGGCCCCCGAGTAGAACTAAAATGACGAAGGAACCGAGAAAAATGCACCAGAAGTACACGAAATCCTTAAGTATCACCCCGCCTTTTAAGTATCACTGGAACTGTTTGTTGTGACAGTGAAATCTTTTGTGGACTCGTCCTTTGTAATTCTCTACTCTGTACTGCTCCGCTCTTTACTTAGGGTCCTAACTAATCCTATTTTGCATGGAATATTCTCCTATCTTCGATTGACCCAATTTTCCACCGGTGACAACCACCATGAACATGTTCATCCGACCGGACAACTAGTCCATGTTATAGAATAATGCCACTGAAATACGACGTTTTAATGCATTTCTCGCCGTTTCTTCGTAATTTTGGTAACAATTGGATGCCAACGCAATGTTTTATGTGTAAAACTCGGGAACAAAAATCATCGTGAACACTGCCTTTAACGTCGGCATGGGTTGTGAAGAGACTTCGCGTTCACTGTGGAAGGTTGGCTCAAACTCGGTGCCATATGCTATAACATAGGTGCACCGATTTTGCGCCAACTTTCAACAGTGAACGCGAAGTCTCTTCGCGATCTATGCCAATGTTACGAAGTTCCTGTACTAAATCAGTTCAAACCTTACGTGAAAATCTTCTTTTTTTTATCTGTTGCGCAGCAGCTGAAAAATTTCACATAAACTCCAGGTTTGACCCTTGATAAACCATCAGAACAACGTTTTGAACGTTTGTCTGTAGTACGCTCGAGGTGGTATACTTGGCTTGACGCGCTTTACTTGACCAACATTTTGGAGGCTTCACCCTTATTGGAGTCTGAGAAAAGTCAAATCTACTTGCAAAATCAGTCGGCCAAATGCAGATACTATCCCAAAGAAATTTAGACCAAATTCTTATACAAATGGCATAGAAATATAGGACTGAGTAGCATACTTTTTCATAAGCCCTCAGAAATCTTTCGATCAGTAAAGCAGTGGAACGGGAACCAGAGTGACAGAAAGTAACCTGATCAGAGGCCGAGTCTGGTATAGGGTTGGAGCTTACGTGTTATATTTGAACACCCCCATCCTCATTCCGGTTGACCTTGGGATCTCTTGCACTGGTCTAGAATGCTTCCAGCGCTTTTTGTGGACTAGTCTGAGTCTCCGCGCTAGAATCTCCACTCTCACCTCAAAATCTTCTACTTCATAACAATTAACCCGGTGGCAAACCAATGCAGTGATGCCTCGCGAACTTTCTTTGCCATCTAGGTGCTCCTTTATTCGCACACGTACATAAGGGGCGAGCTGTTTCGCCAATATGCTCTTCACCGCAGCTCTGGAATGTGATAATGTAGATGACGCCCGCCCGAAGCAGCGCAGTCACCTTCCTTGTCCGCTGGACAGATGACGCAATGTGGGGTAACGCATGCACGGTCATATTGACGATTGCGAACCAATTGTCCCTTCAAATTACTTGGAGAGACGGCCAGCAAGAATACAGAACTTTCAACCCCGCCCGCGAGAGCTTTTTCTGATAGCGCTGCTCACCTCATCCGAAATGAAGGGCATTACGAAGGGGGTTTTGTCGCTTTGCTGGATGTTTCGGCCCCGCTAGCCGCCGTCGGTGAGCCTAGTTCTTTCCAAGTGTGTTTTATAGTCGTTGAGGATCGCAGTTTGGCTTGCAAAGTTTTTTGACTCCTTACGCTCTTCTGCGCCAGAACATAGCTGTGCGAAATTTGTTTCTGATAACCGCAATTCCGGTCTGTGTAGGGTGCGCGGACTGCCAGAGGACAAGAATAATTTTGCCTGAAGCTATGCAGTACCATTCTAATGATTTTGCTGTCCCCTACTAACGTAATTTGGACGTTTAGGAAAAGTAACCAAGCCGCCGACGGCTTTTTCCGTTTCATTTTGAGGTGCGCTGACTGGCGGATAGTCCTTTGTCCTGAGTGGCCATCCCTCCAAGTAACTTGAAGCAGCTGTCAGATTGGTAGCACCAATATAACCGTACATGCGTTACCCTACATTGCATCAACATCCCAGCGGACAAGGAGGGTGACTGCGCTGCTTCGGGCGTCATCTACATTATCACACGTCATAGCTGCGGTGAAGAGTATATCGGCGAGACAGCTCGCCCTCTAGGTGTGCTAAATTAGGAACACCTAGATGGGAAAGTCGCGAGACAGCACTGCACTGTGCTGCCACAGGATTAATTGCCATGAAAAAGAAGATTTTGAGGTGAGACGCGAAAAGCGCCTAAGGCGTTCTGGATTAGTCCGGGAGATCTCAAGTTCAATCGGCTCGGACAGAAGGGAGCCCGACGCCCATTTCGGTCCGCCCACTTTCCCAAAGACACGCAATTGGTGAGTGCTCGCCCTCCTGACACGAGAACCTGCCTAACGCGGAGATAAGGTCGGAATGGTGCCTATAACAGGCGAAGCGTGCTCTCGAAAAGAGGCTCGACGGCCAAGACGCCGGTTTCCAAAAAAAGCATACGACGCGTTTCTGAGCTAGGACTCGGATGACTGCGTTAGCGTCGGTTTAATTACCCGAGCCTGCGGTACTTGGACACGCGTGGACGCTGAAGGCCCCGCCTAGAAGCTGGCGGCCCTATTCGGTGCTCGGTGCGCTGGCCGAGTCGCGTGTTGGCGTGTGGCCGCGTCGCACATCGCTGCGTGTGTATATTTTTGGATAAAATCATATATATATATATATATATATATATATATATATATATATATATATATATATATATATATATATATATATATATATATATATATATATATATATATATATATATATATATATATATATATATATATATATATATATATATATATATATATATATATATATATACCAGGTTGTCCAATAATTCTTGTCCGAAGATCATGCTCTGCTGCTGGTGTGACACCAAGAGCATGCTGTACTTCGAGCTGCTCCCACAAGGCAGGACGGTCACCGCCTCCATCTACACCGATCAGCTCGAGAAACTAGCCGCCGCCATCCGAGAAAAGCGTCCCCGACCGGCCTCGGTCCACCTGCTGCACGACAACGCGCGCCCCCACGTGGCGAAGGAGATCCAGCAGAAGTTGGCGACGCTGAGACGGTTGCCCATCCGCCGTATTTCCCGGACCTCACCCCCTCCGACTACCACTTGTTCCGCCCGCTGAAGCACCATTTGGCCGGAAGAAAATTCACCAACTACGACAACCTCAAATCCGACATCGCGGACTTCTTCGAGTCGCAGCCCCCGGAGTTCTGGGCGAAGGGCATCGGCGACCTGCCCAAATGATGGGCCACTGCTGTGGATAACTGTGGTGATTATATTGTTGATTAGACTTGTTTTTCAATAAAGTTGAGAAAAAAATTAAAAATGGTGAAGTTTTTGGACAAGAAATACCGGACAACCTGGTATATATATATATATATATATATATATATATATATATATATATATATATATATATATATATATATATATATATATATATATATATATATATATATATATATATATATATATATATATATATATATATATATATATATATATATATATATATATATATATATATATATATATATATATATATACATATATATATATATATATATATATATATATATATATATATATATATGTGTGTATATATATATATATATATATATATATATAAATTTTCGCTGTTCTACGAATCACAATATTTTCTGAGGACTTTTCAAAAACTATGACACTCAGTCCTATAATTCAATGCCACTCGTTTGAAAAATTTGTTCGAATTCCGTGGGATTGTACCAGCGTTTGGCCCACTTATTTTGCAAGTAGATTTCATATTTTTCAGACTGCGACGAGGGCGAATCCGCCGAAATTTTAGCCAAGCAATATCATCTTATCATCTCGTGCGTGCTCAACGTTCAAAAAATTTCCCAAACATATGTATGTACTTCAGAAAATCTGCTCACCCGTGCAACTAATTCCAGAATCTAACTTATTGGAAAATCATAAACCTATTGTGTTTGCCAAAAAACCTTCTTCAAATGCTTTTGAAATCGCAAATTGGATGTATTCATAAGTCTTAAGTGCATGAATACTTTCAGACGGGGCTACATCTATTAGCACTTCTTCATTGACTAATTCTAGTTTATCTGGACTTTGGGATACGTTACGAATGCTTTCCATCCAAAATTGCCGAAGGAACCCAAGTGTTTTTTATCAGAAAGTCGCCTTTTGTGGTATGTATCTAAGGTGCGTCCGAATGAGAATGGCTGCCCACGCGGCCGGCGTGCTTGGCAGGCGGCCGTCGCTTTCGCCGCTCTCGGACGAGCATGCGAAAAGTCCCCACCGCCATCGACAACGAACGAGGCCGGCACCGGCTGGCAGCAAGCACTGCGCCGATCAATCAGTGGGAGAGGGGACGGCCGTCGTTGAAATCCAACACTCGTCCGAGGGCGACACATGCGACGGCCGCCTGCCAAGCACGCCGACCGCGTGGGTCGCCATTCTCATTCGGGCACACTATACACACATATATCCTCTGTTAAAATCGGAATCCCCATCATTCAATGCGCAGCGTTTGCAAGCGCTGCTGCTCCTTCCGTCTGCCATACGCTCTCTCGCTGTACCTCCTCTCCACACTCGCCCGCGAAAGAATTGCGGGAGTTTAGTTTTTTTTGCAGCCTGTGCATACCCTCTACTTTGAAACGTGAATATTCGTTCGCGTGCATCTGCGTAGCGAGTGGAGAGACAGCCAGAGATTATGGAGAGGGAGACGCAGCACGCGCACACACGCCTGCACACGTACGCGGTGGACTCGGTTAAATTTCGCCTCGAAATAGAGGAAACATTCCACACGCTGCACTGCTACCTTGCGCTCTTTGTGTGTTGGCGCAAACTTGGTACACATATGTTATAGCATACGTGCACCGAGTTTGCACCAGTGAAAAATAAGGAACGCAACGTATCACTGCGATCGATGCCGACTGTACATGCATGCGTTATTGCCAACGTTGCATCTACATATGTTTTCTTGAATTTATACATACATATGTACATGGTAGCTCAACAAACTTCAAACAAGTGTGAACCAGCACTTGAAGTCTCGAGCTGGGTAAATCTGCAGAGTACCTAAAGGAGTCTGCAGAGTCGCAGCGAACGGCGAGTGGTTCCCGAAGGTCACTCGTTGGTTGCCGCTGATAGGGACGCAGGACCGTTGCGGCGTAATATGGAATGCTCTAGGGCTCACCCTCGCCACCTTTTCATGCCGGGTCGATCGCTGCCGTTGCTCCGTAAGGCATATACATAGTTTCGCGGCTAAATTCGGGTCGCAATGATTTGGAATTAAGGTCAGGCACGAAGCTGCGTAGCCGCCTCCTACCCTTCAATGTGGCGGAGCGATATTTAGAAGCCTATATTCGATCCTCCAGTGTTGCGAGTCGCAGCGAGCAACCTCGCGACTTTAAATCTGCAGACCCATTCAATTGTGTCGCTTCTGGTCGCTCACCGTCGCTCATTTACCGCAAGTCCGTAAATGTGCGGACTTTCTACTCTTTCGCTCGGCGCCGCCTTCTTGAGTCAGTGCCGTGCCGCTTTTTCTTGCTGAATAGAATACAATGTTGCCTAATGCCACCCAGTGTCATGACACATTTGCCTCAATGTGACCATGCTCCTGGAATCAGATTTTTTTATAGCGTGATTTCGTTGCTTCTTGCTTATTATTTGGTACTATGGTCTCATGTCTCTGACAATCATACCATTACGAAAAATCCAACCCTTTTGTGCGAGTGAAAATTGCCAATATATATGTGCAAAGTTTGGGTGAAAGCACATTTTTGGAACCATGTGCAGAATGATTGCGTTTTGGACTTAAACGGATTTTCGGTTGAGCTTTTACTTCTATCACTTATGGGGTTGAGATAACGTTGAGAAAAAATTTTCCAGATTTGATTCGAAGTTTTCCCAGGTGCTTATCACGGATCTGAGGTTCATTTGTCGTTTTTCCAAAGTTTTCGACTAGATTTGTTCAAAGCTTCCCACCGGCAGAAAAATTAGAAGGCAAAATCGACATTCGACGATTTCCGGAACGTGACGACAGGTGTGACTCAAATCGTCCTTCTGAGAGTTTTTGGAGCGTTCAACACGAATCTGATGTCAGTTTATCGACTTTTGACAGCTTACTGTAGATTAAGGTGGGACGGTTCGGTCAAAGTCTCAGATTTGTCTCAAAGTTCCTATGTGGGGTTATTTTGGGGTGCTGAATACGAATTCGATGTCCATTTGTCGATTTTCGAATTATTAAGGTAGGTTTTGCCTCCTAAATCGCATGTTACCTACCGTAACCTACAGTAAATCTCAAATTTTCTACAAGGTATCCTTACCTTGCCGCAAAGCTTTGAAACGCTCACAACTTCTTTCGGAGTGAGTCTAAACAGCTGCGATGGGCATATTCGGACTTTACGTCCGAAAACGCTTTCAGAAAAGTACATTCATTTGAAATGGTTACTATGATTTATAGTACTCCTGTGAGTAACCGGGTTTAAGTGAGCCAATGATGAGCTACTGCGGTACTGGTGGTGCAATGGTAAGGCTCTCTCTCTCTCTCTCTCTCTCCTTGTCTAAATGGCCCCATGCTTGACTCCACCCGATGCATTTTTGCTCTTGCGATTTTTACTTGAAGAATTTATGATCTTCTTTCCCTCGAGATTATTAGTCAATTTTACGCATATTGATTTCCCAGTTTACTTCATTTCCAGGAGGTTATGGCCGCTCACTGGCAGTACACCTAGTGTTACCTAGCGTAGTCTTTAAACATCAGAAAACGCACACCGGATTAGTGATCAGCATTTCAAATAATCCCTTTGTGTGAAATCGCTGCGGAAAAAAAAACTTGTTCAGCCATTCGAAGCCCAAAAATGCGTTTAGTATCTTTGATCCCAGGTTGCAACTAGAACTTCTCGACACATTCTGGACTAGTTTTACCTGAGCTGTGATTTCCTATTTACTATGTACATCTTTGTCGCTCCTTAGGATTCAGTTTGTCCATTAACAGGAAACGAAAGAGGAATCTATCAAACCCTCATTGTGAAAGTATTAGGTCGTAACATAAATCTTGGGGGGTGTGTATACAAGTCTGTTGGTACCTGCTCGTTGGTGCCCCTGCTTCTACTGAACCCAGCAGACGTTTGAGTGTACACAGGGAACGTTCGAGCGATATAGCGTGCACAACTATATCGCGAAAGTATCCCGCACATTGCATAAAGGTGTCGCCGTCCGGCACACTAAGGCCTCTGGTCCATAACACCTTAGGATCCGTACCTAGGGAGTCATGGAGTCTTTGGCCACAAGCCACAATTTCGCCACCCTGAACTGTCGATCGCTGTCGAGTGATATCCAAAAACTGCGCTTATCCAGACTTCTGAGCTATTTCCATGCACCGTTTGCTGCTTTGCAGGAAACCCGCCTCAAGGATAGACCCGTCATCAGCGTCGGAGAGTACACCATCTACTGCGGTAACGCTGACGATAGGAGAGTGGGAGGCTGTGCAATAGCTGTAAGGAAGGATTTAAATGGTATGGTCAAGGAGTTCGGCTCAACGTCGTGTCGGAATGCATTCGTACGACTGCGGGATCACAGAGGATTCAATCTGTGGATAGTGAGTGCTCATGCGCCCACTGAAACCGCCGAAGACAATTCGAAGGATGCGTTTTATGAGGAACTCAATACGTTGCTGGCCAGGATACCTTGTCAACATGCTGTTGTCGTGGGGATTGACGCAAATGCGAAGATGGGACTTGATCAGGAATCCGAAGTACTCGGTAAATGGTTCTACCCAGTGGAGCAAACATCGGACAATGGCTACCGCCTTGTCGACTTTTGTGAACGCAGTGGTCTGATTATTGCATCGACATTCAAGAGGAATCATCGCCGCCATCAGCTTACGTGGCAGGGACCAACCCGGCTATCTCCAGAAGAGCAGCGGAAGCGGAAGATGACAACTTTGAAACTACAGCTTGACTATGTCCTGACGAGGAATATTCCAGTATCGGACATTCGAAGATCTAGACCTGTGTGATGTCGCATTCGATTCGGACCCCCGTCCTGTTCTGTTGACCTTCACTGCGAGGATTCATAAGAGGAAGCGAGGGGCCCAGCCTCTCCAGAGGATTGACATGACAAGTCTCAGAGATGAAGAGTGCAGAAGGAATTTCCGACAACGCGTTTCTATTCACATCGGAGTACGGACTAAGAAGAAACTTTGCGACGCGGATTCTTTTGTCAAGTGCATCCAGGACGCTTTGAAAGAGGCACTCCCGGTTGTACAGCCTAAGAAGAAGTTCGCCTACGTCTCAGAAGAAACAACATCTACCTACAACAGAGTATGTGCTCTCCGAACTGCAGGAAACTTCGTGGAGGAGAAGCGTCTGAGGAGGAAGTTGCGTCGGCAGCTTCAAAGTGACCGCGAACGAGAGTGGACGTGTAGAGCTAAGAAGTTCGAGAAGGCTTGGGAGGAGAAAAATCCGAGGAAAGCCTACACGTTGCTGCGACAGTATAGCGGGAAGATGAAGAGATGTTCTCCTGTCTTGAACACTACCAATGGAGTTGCAGTTGGTGATGCGACGCTGCCAATATGGAAGGATTACTTCAGTTCACTACTGAATCGTCCAGCGCCATCAGTACCTGAGCTCCCGCATGTTCAGAGAGCACATTACGATGTCAGTGAGGAACCGCCGACTGAGTCTGAAGTTTTGGATTGTGTCCGGAAAATGAAGAATGGAAAGGCAGGTGGAGATGACAACATCACTGCTGAAATGCTGAAAGCTCTTCCTCCGTCTGGGATTCGTGAAATGACCAACACCATCCGTGCCATATGGATGAGCGAAAGGATACCCGATTCGTGGAGACATGCGATCATCGTACCTCTTCACAAGAAGCTATCCGTCACGGATCCTAAGAACTACAGAGGAATCTCTCTACTTCGTGTCATGTACAAGGTTTTAGAACGTATCATTCTCGAGCGACTTATCAAACATCGTGAAGGAACGACCAGAGATAGCAAGCCGGCTTTCGACCTGGAAGATCGACCATCGACCAAGTGTTCGCCGTGAGAAGAGTAATTGAATCGTGGCAGCGGTTTTCGAAGTCATTACAGCTTGCTTTTTTGGACTTTGAAGCCGCGTCCGACTCTCCTCATCGTGATCGATTGCTCAATGCTCTGCGAGCAGATGGAGTCCCGGAAAAGTATGTTCGGTTAATCGAGGACATGAACAAAGGAACAACAGCAGCAGTTCGTACACCTGTCGGATTTACGTCAGCTTTCGAGGTGAAAACAGGAGTAAGGCAAGGAGCCGTTGCAGGACCTTTTCTTTTCAACTTCGCCGTTGATGACATCATGCGTAGAGTTGCAGAACAGCTTCTGCGGATGTGATCCTAACACCATCAGGACGCTCCTTGTCGACCTGGAGTACGCCGACGACATTGTGTTATTCGCTGAAAACAACGCAAAACTGCAAAGGATTGTGAACCTCGTTTCGAAGTATGCCGCAGCATATGGACTTCGTCTTCGTCCCGACAAATGCAAGCAGACGTGGGTCTCTCAGAGGCCTTCAACTGGAGTTTGTGTGGACGGACAACGTATCGAACTGGTGGACGATTTCGTTATTTGGGCTGTTTGCTGAAGAACGATGGTAGTTATGCAGCGGATATTCGACAACGATGTGCGAAAGCTACGTCTGCATTCAATTCTAACTAAGTGTTTGTGGTCTACCACCATCGCGAAGGAAGTCAAGTTGCGCGTCTACCTATCCGCTATTCGCCCTATCATGATGTACGGATCGAGACGTGGGCAGCACCGAAAACGCAGATGGAAACGTTGATTGCACGGAGAGGAAGCTTTGAGGCGTTTGCTTGGATATTTCTGGCCGCGTGTATGCCATAACGAAGACCTTTACAAGGAAATCGACGCAGTACATCAACGCTTGACACGAGGGAGGTGCCAACATCTCCTAACGCCATCTCAAGCAGCAATGGAAAGTCGACTTCTGACTGCTCGGGCATATACTAAGAAGAACGCCGGATCGTCTCGTACAATACGCTCTAAGAATGCTTCCAAATCCTGTCTGGAAACGGCCACCTGGGCGTAGGCAAAAGTTCTGACGGATGTGGTTAAAGAGGATTTAAACTCACTTGGCATCGAAAGACAGTTCAGGCGCGGTGTTTCATTTCGCAGGAAATGGAATAGTGACAGCTGGATGGAATGTGTTCAAATTGTGGCTGAAGACCGTGAAAAATGGACACGGCTGACTACTAGGACGGCACACCTCGGTGAAGATGCGGAATGACCGCGTCAGGCGAAAGCCAACCGATTAAGTCAAGTAAGTAAGTCAACATAAATCTTGGAAGATTTTTATAATTTTTTCTATCTGTATTGCTTCACACGTTTGATCCACAATATAATCACCATAAATATCTACAACCTTACTCCATCTAATAGGCGAGTCGCTGATTCCTTTTTCCCAGAATCCAAGAGTCTGTGCATCGATGAAGTCCTGGGATGAAGGTCCGGTTTTGACTGAGTTGGCGGCTGTTCTCCTCGAGGAAGCCAGAAGGCTCTGTGTGCGTCCGCGTCGTATAGTATCCAACTCTCATCTCCAGTCACCTTATCCTCCAGAAAGTCCTTCCTGTTAGAGCGGAGGAGAAAAGACTGACATATAGACAGTCGGGTCATCCTTTGACCGTCGGTGAGAGCATGAGGTATCCATTGTGCGAGTACTTTCCGATATCCAAGATTCGAAAGACGACGATCGATGGTCATATGGCTGCACCCGATCTTCGTCGCCAGTTCCCGCACACTCGCTTCTGGATTCTCGTTGATGACTTCAAGAATGGCCGAGTCTTCTACAGTTTGCCTTCGAAGTCGGTATCTCCTTCCCCAAAGCTAGTAAACCAGCGATGAACGGTGGAGCAGTTGACAGACTCCTCGTCAAAGACAGCGTTGATATTGGCGACTGTAGTCACCGCCGAGGTGCAGCGGCGCCACTCGTAGAACGCAAGGAGTCGAAGTTGGGGTGAAGAAAGAGAACGCATAATTCGACGGTGAAGTGAGAGCGCGCGTTTGTGAAGGTTTCGCTAAGAAGCTTCCAGATACTTCTCTCACTATCATGAGTTAGTTGATCTATATCGACTAGGAATGGAAAGTTCTAGAATTGTAAACAAAAATCTTTCAAGACTTATGTTACAACCTAATGCTTACAGTTACTTGCTTTCCCAGTGAGAATTAGGTCTGAAGCGGTGGGGTTTTTTTTGTGCTGTTATGGGCGAGATATTATGGCGGTTTGGCTCATCGAACCCACGCAGCCCATATTCATCCGAAGGGTACTCAATGAACTACACGGCTCAGGCGGCTCATGCGCATGTAATCAGACGAATAAGAAGGCGTGCGTACCTAAATAGATAGCCTCAGAACGGACCTCTATTTTCTATGACACCTTTTTTTCTGGCTCACTCTATCACATCATTTCGGTTATGCCCTTCCACAAAATGTTGCGCTCCCTTTATGCGAACTGCACTTTATGAAAGCTGTCCGGAACGTGTTCGTGCTCTATTCTGTCTCTGTTGCTAATTTTAGCCCAACTTGATATTTGACAAGTGGCATCCAATTCAGGTGAAATGACTCTGATAATTGAAGAAGGCGGCTCTCAGAGTGCAGATCCACCAAAGCGACGACACGCTGCGAATTCGCTGGTTAGAAAGTTCTCCTCACTCCAGGTAAGGGTTTTCGCCAATTCAGGATTTTCCTGTTTTTTTTTAAGAATTAGATGTATATAGGGGTTGTACTTTTTCTAAAAGTCTATGATGACGTCATAGATACTCCTTCGTCTAGCCGTTCTGACAGCGATGAGGCTAATCAGTCACGCTGCACTAACCATGGGAACAACCTTGAATGAAAGCAAATTTCTCTATTGGGGATTCGGTGACTAAGCTGTTCTGCAGATTACACAGGTTGTAGTGCTTCTGAAACATTGCTAATACCACTTTTCATCGCACCAAAAATTATGTTGTCAATGTTTCGCAGCCTTTGCTGGCAAAGCGTGAGTGGTTCCAGAAAATATTTGTGCAGAAAAGTCTGTTCCCCTGTCTATCCTTCTCCGATCAATCAAAATCGAACTAGGGCTTGTTTTCCCATTACTTTTGATATTTTAGAAGGCCATGTTTTGAATGCTATATGGTTTCCGTACTGTATTTAGTCTGACACCTGAACCAGGGGCAGGCCGTGCTTTGTTGGCGGCATTGTTGTGTGTTTTGGAAGTTACAGAAACCACAAAAAAATGTTTTAGCTTAAAACTCGTGGCAACCAGCAGCTCGGGGCTGGGTAATGAGCATTGTTACTATGGGTGCCCAAAAGATTCTAACAATACAATTCGTTTTCGCAGATGCCACCTACGCTATGCATACTTCCCTTGTCAGAGAAATTGAAAAAAAACTCAAAAAAATAAACTCAGCTGGCTAGCGACTCACAGCACTAAAGAAAACCAGCTAACGTAGGCATGGATCCTGAAGAAACATTGCGTTCACTGTTGAAGGTTGGCGCAAACTTGGTGCCATATGCTATAACATAGGTGCACCGATTTTGCGTCACCCTCCAATGGAGAACGCAAAGTCTCTTCAGGATCCATGCCGATCTTACGTAGCTTATTCAGGAACTCAAAACTGCAATTCTGAAGCTGCTAGAATCCTTTTCTTACCTTGCTTTGTCAGCAGTTTTTGTCAGTTGAGTTGCACTTTAGAGTTTCTGGGTTTGTGTGAGCTTGGTCTCTTTAGTGTTGTGAGTTACTAGTTTCATTCAATTTTTGAATTTTTTGGAGTCTCCAGAACATTGAGGAATTATAAGAAGCGGATCATTGCTACATAGAACTATGCGTACAGCATACAATGTACGGCTCTCTGAAACGTCGGGGCAAGGCTACGACAAACCCTAGTAAAGTTCTCCTAGAAACACCTAACTGAGCAACACCGAATATGGAAGGTTCCGGAGCTCCGTGCAACTTCATTATGTCAAAAAATGACTAAAATCGTTATCAAATAGCCCTATATATAGCCCACGCTCCAGAAAGTAAGCCGGGGGGGGGGGTGGGGGAAGGAGGCGAACGCACCGCGCGATCGAAGTAGATCAACATCGAATTTTCCTGGTCTCGCCAACGACTTTTTAGTTTTTCCTTTGATATTTCATAGCCTATCGGGCTATTGTTTACGAAGAATTACAAACAATAAAAGAAAAGTCGTGTGTGATACTAGTAAAACCCACTTGTGATCTGCTTCAACCGCCCGCGTAGTCACCCGCACGGCTCACTCTCTGGAAGATAGGCTGTATGTAGTAGTCTTCAAAAAAGAAGTTCTTATGGTTCCATTGCATACTAGTGCGCAGCGTAGGCGAGAAGCAGCGAGAGAGGAGAGGTACAGAGGGAGCAGCATCGCGAGCACGCATGCGGGATAAATGATGGCAGTTTCGTTTTTCATAGAAGAAATGATCACTGAATTTGAATGTGGCAAGCCCGCTCAGCCCACTTCCTCAACGGGCAGTTGCGAAGTGGGCGGGGCGGGCATGCCACACTCAAGTTTCGGGGCCGTATAAGGCTTTTTATAGCCCTTTCTTGGTTTTTTTTTGGTTGCGGTACCATTGACAACCAGGCATGCCGCGCCCACTTTATCTCGCGCTTGCTGCGCTCTCCACTCCACCTCTTGCGCTGGAGACACAAAGAAAAAGAGGCTAATATTGTGCCATCGACTGGCATCTCTCGGATGATCGAGGTTTCGATGCATATTTTGGCAACCATCAGCCACGACAGCTCCGTATATGTGAATTCTGGAGCTGTAATCACAATTACACCTGTAAATGTATTCCCTGTAGAACAATGTCTTATATTTCTCACATTATTTTTATTTCTGACTGATCGGGAACAAATCTGACGCTCGTTCTCTCATAGCACCATGCGAATTCTTCAACAAAGTTAGTGAACAACTGAATTCTTTGCTAACGCTGCTGATTACACGTGTGATAAAGAAGAAAAGCCAAGAAAATCTATCAAAAAGGAGATCTACCAAGCAAATGTGGTCTGGTGCTGAAAGAAACGTTCCAAGAGAAAAAAAGAGTAATAGAGAAGCGGAGTGGACGAGTATAGAAAACAAGTATAAATATTTCTCAAGAACCGATTCCCGTGGCTGAAACTTTCAACCCGTGAAAACAGCTCGTTTTGCTATGCTTCACAGAAGTACTCTCTGGTTTTGAGAATGACTTCTTTTTTTCGGTTCCATTAAAGAATTCGTGCACTCAATACTTATTATTGAAAAGAAAATATGATGTTAGTCAATTCACTCAAACGATTTCATTTTCCTGTTCAGAAAGATAAACTAGTGAAAGGGCAGTAGCAAAGTCAATTACTAACACATGAACCTTTTCAACTAAGTAAAGTCCTTCTTCGAAAACCCTAGAGCTCTTTGATGTGAAATACCACAGTGGTTTGTTCCATGGAATTAAAAATTTTATCCACAGAAATCGGTTCTCCAGAAATAATGTTAATTCTCTGTAGACTCGCCCAGTCCACTTTCCTAATGTTTCTTTTGGTTGGAGCGTTTCTGCACTGCGAGTAGCGAGGAAAGAAAGGGTATATCAAAGATTCATTCGATAATTAGTAAGTAACCAACTTGTTTACCGGTTCCCCTATCCCACCCCATCAAAAAAGCACAGCCTACAATGTCTTTCAGCGGATTGATTTAAGAATCGAATGTTCCAGAGATCCAGCCCTGTGTGCAAACTTTGTTGGCTGGAGCACTCAAGATTTAATCATGAAATAAAAAGTTTCTTCCAAATCACACATCTTACAGTCATTGCTTCCCTAGAGACTCCATCGAAATCCTTCGATTTCTGAGAACTGTATATTTCACTTCTTTCTGGAATTCTGAGTGCTTCTCCCCTTCAAAACTTGGATAGCTCACATCCCTATACTGCACAGTAAAAAAGCTGTAAATGACCCTCTCCGCGGAGACGCAGAGATAGCCAGTTTGCACTTTGGCCGGCCGAGAGAGTACCAGGCCAGCTGGCAGCGCCTTTCTTTTCGTCCTCTGCGCTCATCATACTGACTCGAACACCCCGCATGCCGAGTTGTCAATGCTCCGGAGACCTTTTTTTTTCGACTGTAGTGCTAAAGTGGGCTCCAAACCTTAACATTTTCGGTGAGATGTCGAAGTCTATTTTCAAACACTACTGTGATCACATATGCAGGTGAGAGTATCTCTGCCACTGATCAGAAACCAGCATTAGTCTGCCCGAACACTGGTCCCACGGGAAAATGAGCAGAACATATCTCTATCAAGCGCCAGTAATTGGCGACAGCCAGTGTCCCTGGGGAGTAAGGGTCCAAAAACTCTCTATAGATGATGCGGAGTGACGTAGTCGTTTAGGGCCCAACTTTTTTTTTTCAAATCTGTCTGTGTACAGCATTCTGGAGGGCTCATTATCTCTCTTTGTGGAATCATGACTTCTGAGATCGTTACCTTTCAGGTCTCCCATTATCCTGTATTACTGTTCGCTAACACCGACGCTGAGGAGCAACCGCCATCCGTTGTTTGGAAAACAAGGTCAGGTTTTTTATGTGCATTCTTCAACTCGTTATTATAAGGTTGATGCAAAATTTTCCGGACTTTTCAGGACTTTGAAGAGGAAACATTATTTCAAAAACAAACAAGACTGACATAACAAAAGAATTTCCATCACATTCAAGGATCCTTCGCCACCTATCGGGCAGATCATGAATTCCCGACGCGTAGAACTCTGGTTGTACCGAGTTGAAGTATTCTTCTAAGACCATTTTGACTTCGTCATCGTTAGTGAACTGTTTTCCATCCGAAAAAATTCTGCATCGAGCGGAAAAGATGGTAGTCGGAAGGGCTAGGATCTGGGCTATATGGAGGGTGAGGAAGAACTTCCCAGCCCAGGTCCAGCGGTTTCCGTTCGCCTTCTTCCCGACGATGTTCGGCCACACATATCTCGGATAACCCGTCAGAAACTGCTGGGCCTGAAGTTCTTCCTCACCCTTCATATAGCTCAGAACTTGTCTCTTCCGACTGCCATCTATTCCGCTCTATGCAACACTTCCTGGATGGAAAACAGCTTACTAACGATGACGAAGTCAGAATTGCCTTAAAAGAATACTTCGACTCGAAACAGCCAGAGTTCTACGCATCAGGAATTCACGATCTGCCCAATCGGTGGCGAAGGATCCTTGGATGTGATGGAAATTATTTTGTTTTGTCAGCCTTGTTTGTTTTTGAAATAAATGTATTTTATTCAAAGTCGTGAAAAGTCTGGATACCTTTGCATCAACCTAATATCTTTATATACTTTTATGTACCTGTTTCAAATGCTGTACTTCGAGTTTTTTTCTCTATTTTTTCACCTTAATTTATGTTTCCGCTACATAGTTGAATATATATATATATATATATATATATATATATATATATATATATATATATATATATATATATATATATATATATATATATATATATATATATATATATAGTAGATAGATATTTCCATATATATATATATATATATATATATATATATATATATATATATATAATGTATATATATATAAATTTTATAAACAACTTTATAAAATTCTAAGTGATCACAAGGTGTAGGCAAAACCAAACCTCTCCAGCCGCTTCGCGGCTGGAGCGATATATTTATATATGATTCATACGGGCAGATCGTATATAGAAGGTATTATCCGTTTTTCCCAATCTAACAAATACGAATGGCTTGTAAACACTTGACGTATTGATAAAAGGGAAATAGGCTATCCTCTTCCAATGCGAAAAACAAGCTGAGTGCTCTTCAGTTGAAGGCCATGTGGTGGCCAATGCCATTGTGCTGAAGAACCAGGCTCAGGTGTCAGTTTTTTTCATTGAGGCTAACAGTTTTTTTTTCAGCTATTCAGCGTGATTCTCGCTCTAATATAGAGTAACATGTGACGATTTGACAATGATATTTTTGGTTTTATATTTTTGGCTTCATACCTTCACAGAGTTTTGAGATTTTTTCCGAAGCTCTTCGTGCTAAGGTTTTCCAGTGTGGTGTATGGCGTGAATGTTGCGTGCGATTTCCGAGTCATCTTATACTGAAAAAACTCCAGGACTTCTCTCAGTCATGCATATAATATTCTGTCAAACCTATCATGTCACTTCAGGGTAAGCATCTGTGACCAAAGTCTGTCATTATGTGGAAGCCGAAGAACGTTTAACTAATGTTCCGCTTCTCCCTGAGGACATCAAGTCCTATCCTATTTTCGCGTTGCTTTGAATGTTACTCTCTGCTACGTCTGTCTCAGTAGACCGTAATACACATACGTCTAATTATATACAATTTTGAAAATATATAAAATTTTTCATGTGGACTGGTTTTCGATCTTTTTTTTCATACTCTCAATTCGCTGGCATGCAAATTATTCGTTTTGTCTGTTTTCTAGCAACTGCTCATTTCTTTGCCTTTTGACTGTAGGAACAATCAGAAAAAACTCACCTTTGGTAAATTACATGTTTTTTTTTCTCGAAAAAAGCTGTGGCAACTTCAGATGAGTACATGTTATATTTTCCAATAGGAAATCAATCACATGTAACTTGTTATCATTAATTTTTCTCGGAGAACACTGTGAACATGCTCCTTACTTCTGTTTCTGAGTGAATACTTTCCGTTCATCGCGTGCTTCTGCCCGCGTATGCTGCGTCTCCTTCTCCGCACAGTTTCTCACTCTCTCTCTACCTTTGCTACGCAGAAGCGCGCGAAGGATCAGAGTGAATTTGGCTCCGAACCAGCAGACATGTACATAGGTATTGCGCTTGCATAGAGGTGGGCAAGGCAGAAGTCCGATGAAGTCTTCGGACTTCTTAAAAAAATAATGTATTAACAGAAGTAGGACTCACAGGTCAAAACTTCTCCGCCAAGAGTCCGATTAAAAAAACACATCGAAAACTCTACGCTCCGGCATGAGATTCTACATTCTCGAAAACCTCTCAGCAAGTCATCTGTGAAAGTTACTGAGGAGTTTATGTATGTAGCTAACTTTACCGCCGCATAGGCACATTCAGTCAGTTCATGCTGATTACATGCTAGTAGACCCGATAAATCAGTGAAGGGTGCCAGACTGCTAGCTCATACATACATAGCTCACTGGGATCAGCTACAAGTCGACTGCACTCTGGTTTTATGAAGGATCAAGAGATTCTAACGAGGTGCTTCATCTCTAGAGAGTCGATAAACTCTAGCGGAATGTACTTTGTGAGCCCTCCTTTTTTCTTGATTTTTCTGTGCTTCATTTCTGCTCCCCAACCTATTCCATATTTAGCGATATTTCGTGGTGTAAGCGTGAATCACATGTCTTTTTACCCTGACTTTGAGGATGCAGAAAAAATTTTTTTGTGGGTGAGATGTACGCAGTATTTTCCAATGCACTGTAGAGTTACAGTAGGTACAGTTGACGCTTATAGCAGTCTCAGTTGTGATTCCCTCTTGTGGGTGTAATAGGCGCAAACTCGGTACGCGTGTTGAAGGCAGTGGTCGCGATAAGATATGCCTGCCTTATTTTCCTCTCTGAAGCTTTTTCTGGATTCAGAGTAGTAGGACCTAAAAGGGGAATCTGCGCAGAAACCCCCTGTTTTAGGCTAAAATTTTAGGCCTGAACTTTTCTGTCTTTTGATGTTGGACGAGCCCACTCCGCATCATCGGCATCGATGATCTCTAATATCAAGAACATCAGCTGGCTTGAAGTTGGAATTCAACCAATGAACAATATCCTTCGGTCTGATCTGATCGATTATTTTAGTCCTCGTCGTTTCAAAGATTGAATGAAAGGCTTGCTTTCATTGTTTGACTGTTTTCATAAGCTAAATTTGCAGTAATTTCTGGATGTGAACGTCGAAGATTTTTGTCTGCTCAGCATGAGACTGCGATCTTTCTGAGCGAGGCTGTGCAAAAACAAGCACAGATGAGGCAGAAAAAAGCCCTTATGAATAGAAAACAAGGAAGGCATAAAGATATGTCTTTCAAAACATTCATGGCCATTGAAGAAACAAATCACTAATTGTTAGAGAACCTAGTTCAAACTGCAAACGTAAATATACAAAATTAAAAATATGCACGGAAGCCTAATATTCGAGAGTACGTGTTTATCGATTTTTGTCATTTTTTTTCGGTAAGAAAAGCAAAGAAAAAAGAAAAGAAACTTTGGGAAATCGAGAAAATCCCGAACCTTGCTATCTTTCCAGTGTAAGATTTGCTATTCTGCGCTATATGATGTTAGTTGAGATCTACCCGATGGTGACAACACGAAGATTCGCACCGACTTTGCACTAATTATTCTTTGCTCAGAGTCCCAAGCCCAGCGCTTGCGTGGATGCATGTTCCCTTGATGGGAAAAGGTCGGAAGAATTTAGCACCCAAGTGTAAAATTCACCCACTGAGAGATCCAAGCACCACTCTATAGAACCCCATATCTCGATATTATGACTGAAAATCGAAAGACGGCACCCTTTACAATCCAATCGTCGGATACAGTTAGCTTCGTTGGGCAGTTTTGGCCTGCAGGGACCGCTCCATATTATCACCTTTGATAGTGCCCTCTGTGAAAAAAACTCCGCTGGAGCCGGGAATGTTTCGGGACTGGTTCAGCGAGCCTACCATAGAGTCGTGCGACCTACACGAAGTCGCAGAAGCGCTGCTCCGGACCTTTGCGCAACGTTGGGTTGGGGTCAAAATGGGGAGGGGGTGGGGTTTCAGAACTGCAAAGCGGTATCAGTAGAAATAATAAACACTGAAGGCGATAGGTATTTTCCACCATTCACCTAGAACAACCAGTAGGGCGATATGTATCAATCCTGGTGTAAGACATGGGTTGGAGCGCGATTTGAATGACTATTGACTTTCTAACGAACTTTGGGATTGCTTACGAAAATATTTTAAATTTCGTTAGTCGTTAGTCATTAGTCGTAACACCCAAAAAGCCTGTTAGTCGTTAAATTCGTTAGTCGTTAGTCGTCATTACGCACATCCCTGGGGCCTACCCCTCTGCTGAAACGAACATACGAGACACAGGACAACTGTTAAATGACTTGGGCTGAGTGATCCAATGGGTTGGCTCGTTCACGAGATTTTCACCCACTTCGTGGCCATTTTTTGTCGTACATCCTTTCCTACTCTTCTGAGTTGGACATAAAGCATCTGCTTTTCTGGTACTCAGACAGTTGCAGGCCCGGAGCGCAACCGATCCCGCCCCTCTCCGCTCACTGCGACCGAAACGCAGAGCAGTTGATATTCAAACTTGCGGGGCGTTTCGGTTGTGATTGCAACGTGCAGTGCGTTCAGGTTGCTCTTCGGGCCACATGCGTTGACTGACGCGCGCATTTCGGAATCGGATGAATCAATCGAAACCGGGATTCTTACTGTTTCTCTTGTAGAGCTTGTAATTGATTTCCTCTGTTCCTTTTGCGCTCAATATTCGACCATCCTAGAATTCACTATATTCTTCATATTTGTGCAATATTTAGACTGTATTCAAAAAATGAAACTTTAACATGACTTTCCGAACGCATTTTGCAAATATTCATGGAGGGAATATTTCGGATTTATTTAATCGTTCCGAAAAAAATCAGAAAAACTAATCGCTCGGATATTTAAATTTATTTTAGTGTATATTTAAATTTATATTTAAATCTTAATGTTTGAATAAATATGTGCCATGCATACTTTCCATTGTTAGCTTTGAATCGTTCAACGAGATCATTAAAAGGACTCTGAGAAAGGGCGGTTGTTATGAATACCTAATAATATCAGGGAAATATACGGGACAGGGGCTCTCTACACACCGAGGAAGGAGTTGCCCCGCTTTTGGCTGCTTTAATTCCACTCGGGACCACTTCGCTCGCGTTGAGGCGCGTGACATTTCAAACTACAAAAACGGGACAGCTCCTTCCTTGGTGTGTAGACAGCCCCTGTCCCGAAATGTACCTAATGGCTGGATAAAATCAGGTGAAATCAGAAGATCAATGGGTGAAGTTGTGAGGGAAGTTGTGACGGAATCAAAATTCTAAGCAGGGGAAAGTGTATTAAGCTGAAAGGTATTTCATAATCAGCACTAGCTCAGAAGAGGGACAATTAAGGGTCACATAGTAAATTCAAGGAAATTCAGTAGGGTGGGGGAATTCGGTGAATGTGTGGAAATCGTTGGATTCTTCCTTGACAAATCGATTAGCCTAAATGGGTGCGATAACCGATCAGCGAAGCGTCTGAACCACGTCGATGTATCGATTTTTGCAAGTGTGTTGCCAAAATCGGTTTATAGAAAGCGCCCGGGGCGCAACCATGTACGCTGTATGATGTACTGTGACGTCATCAGCCGACAGTTGCGCTCAGGGCGCTGCGTGAATCAATCTCGTCGGTAGCACCCGGAGCTCAACGTATGTGGCCTGGATCGCAACATATGTGGCCCGAAATCGCCAAATTTGTCACCCTGAGCGCAACATGGACGCGGCTCCGGGTGCATTCGGGGTGGGCTCAGGGCCTGCTATCGTCTGAGTAGCTGGAAACCGCTCCTTCTTATTGTGAACATCAGCACCCTTTTCTTGAGAACGGCTCAAAAATTGTCCACCATTTCACCCCATTTTTTAGTGACGCCTAGAATACGTGATTTAATGAATGTTCCCAAGTTTCGATGGAATTTGCTCCAAATAAGTTCAAGAAAATGGAAAGAAACCCACTGTCTCACTCAATTCCCTTTCTCATATTGATTTTTTGTTGACAGAATGACATCAGACTTGAATATAGTTCTCGTATTTTATTGAATTAGGTTATTAGGTTGCCCTCATATATAATTCATTTACGCGTCTGGCTTGTTTTTCTGCAGAAAAACAGTGCTTTCCTAGCCACAAGAAAATCGAGTTCAGCACTGCCGCAAAAATTTCAACAAGGATTTTTCTATGAAAAGAAGGTTGCAGTTGGAAAAACAGTAAGCCCATCGCTGGCATAAATCAGCAAAGTAAGGACTGGAAACTAGCAAGTTTTGTCTGTTATCATCAGCAAAAGTCTATTGAAATTCATATCTTAGTTTAAAGGCAGGGTTCTCGATAAAATCGGTTGTAAAGCTATCCTCATGGAATTGTAGATCTGGCCGTCACAAGAGCGAAAATGAGTAAAAAAATTGGAGAAAAAACGGTCAGGAAAAAGTTATGGCTTAGTGTCCTCCCGCCCCCAAATATCGAGATTTGTAAAAAACCCTGTTCTGTTAACTTTTATTTTGCTTCTAAACTAATTTCTAAACATTTCTGGAGACTACTGATTACTTTACCATCAAAATAAGTGGAGGAAAAGCAAGCATTAGTAAAAATCGCGTTAGGGGGCCTGCCGACACCAGTAATTAGCCGTTTTACTTTGTTTTTGAGCGTTTTTACCGCGAATTTTCCGGGTTTTTTCACTTACTGATGGCCAAATCTACATTCTCATGAAGAGAGCTCTGAAGTCGTTTTTATCGCGAACCCTGCCTTTAATTGCATGTACAGCATCGATCATATCTCATTTGAATACTCGTCAATCTCTGGAAATTTGAATCAGGGTTGCTCTTGAATACGGTTCTGACTTTGAGAGGAAGATCTGAAGAAAGATCTTCCATATAAGATTACAAGCGGCAAACACGCTCAAAAACCGTATTGTTTTTATGCGACCAATTAAAGGTTTGTAGCTACTAGGATCGGAATTTAACAAAAAAACCAACCAAAACTCGAAGCAAATAGGGAAATAACGGGTTGTTGTCGTATTGGAATGGAAGTGGACGAGTTACACAGCCGCAGCATACACGCTCCTTTATAATTGCGCAGCTAGCGCCATAAAAGTTGAGATAGCGAAGCCAATAGGCTCTTACCGCCTAGTTTAGAGAAGCTTACATCGCTGAAAGCGTCAAAAACTATTCAATGTGACCCCATTTTAACAATCAATTTGGGCGAGTTTGTGTTGAGGGGCGGGAACTGGGAAGAAAGTGGGCGGAGATAGCATGTTTTGCTGGCTTGATACGGTCCATTTGACTCGTTTTCGAGGCTTCCAGCGACGTAAGAGCTCTATTAGGAGTCACCATCTGTGACTAAACCGAGTATGTCATCCGTGTCGGTTGAAAATCTGATAACTAAGGTCCCTGTCGCTCATTGTGAGATGTTTAACAAGCTTTTAATCTTACTGCCGAATATTTACGACATTTTATGCAATCTCGTTCCGCGGCAAATTCTAAAGAGCAAGCGCATATCGCGAAAGGGTCATTTGTCTGCAGCGGCTTTTTCCACAGTGCATTTCAGAGCCGTCAACTTCAGGAAGGAATTCCGAAATGATAGAAAACTTAGTGTACTTCTGAAAGACTTGGCTTTTTTTGCCTTCGGAGTCTAACACTGCCTGTCACTGATGAGCATCCTAATTTCGCGCTGTGATGCCATATAGCCGGACTTTTCCTCCTGCTACTATGTGGAAAATTTATGCGATATTAATGACCCCTCTGAGAGGCGAAAGATAAAGAAGGGAAAGAGAGCTCGGTCTCTCTCTCTCTCTCTTTCAAAACGGTGCATTCTCCTCTCTAAGTTTATTTTTTATTTTTTTGACACTTTCTGTTTGTCTGTCTTTGACGGTTCGCCCTAATCCATACGTTGACCGCTCCTACATATCTATGCTCTATGAGTTTCTCTTTTATTTTCGCTGGATTTTTTTTAAATATTTTTTCTCGTGTTTTTAATAAATTTCCATTTTTGTCAAAAATATTTTTCTTCCATTTTTCTTCATTTCAATTGTCTAAAAGATGGATTCTTCAATCTACCTGTCCATCTACCCAACTGCATATATTTCCCTTTCCCTGCAGCTTCGTTTTCCTCTCCCCTCCTTTAAGCTTAGAGCTACATATTCCTTGTGCAATTGTACGTGTCAAGTTCTCTGAATAATGAAATTATGCCTCAGCTCTACTTTTTTTCCACTTTTTTCCGGAAAATTCAATAGTCGGAGCTAGCTTTTTTATGTATATAATTTGCATGGAAAAACGCTTCTACCCAGCCTCACATGAAATCTGATAGAGGCGACGTTTATCTGATTTTCCGCCATCAAATTACGAGCGAACACCCTCAGAAAAAAACAACAAACACCATTTGAACGATCAGTTTCGAGCCTTGCTTTTTTTGCGAATTTGGTTCCGGGATGCTGAGGGTGATTACATGAGAATATTTCCAGCACGCAGGAAAATAGTAAATTTTTGAAGGTGATCCAGATTGAAGATTTCCAGTTTTTGTTAATGAAACTCATGCCGCAATACTTCACTTTGATTTCGCTACCCGTTTGCTTTTTTCTCTCAAGTAAATATATAATTCAATGAATATCTTCGAATTCATACTCACGTACTTGTAGTTAGTTGTCTTCTGCCAAGCCACCGCTATTTTAGTATTGGAACCAGGATCCGGGCAGATTTTCAATTTCTATATTTTTCGCCAAACCGGAGCGCAGGCCACAAGTTATCCCAGCAGACGTGCGAGAAATGGAGGAGAAACGGCTTCTTAAAGTTACTTGAGCCATTTCAGTGAACCACTGACCCCAAAGAGTGAGCCCTCCAGCCATGTTTTCAGCCATTTTCCGCATTTTCTTCACCTCGCGCGGAGGAAATCGTCTACGAGCAGCGCCATGAATGCCTCCAGTGCGATGAACCCGTCGCGTTGCGGCGAGAGAATCACCCACATGTCGTAGAAACATTGATATTTTGAAACATTGATATGGAGAAGTTTTGTGGATGATTTCATTGCACGTCTCTCGAAATCGCCTGGAAATGCTCCCTTTCGTCACTAACATCTAACCATATGGGAAACTCTGGACCAGTTCCGCTAAACTCCTCAGAAAAAATTACAAGGGACCACAACTCTGGAATCAGTCCCCAAAGTAAAGTGTTGAAAAAGCGTTGAGCCAAATTCGGAACAATTTTTCCTAGCGTCCTGGAAATTTTCTCTTTGCAGAGCTACGAAAATGTCGTTTTCAGGAAATTTTTGAGGCATTCAGGGAATTTCAAACATGGATTTTCGATACACAGGACTACACCAATTGAACCCAAATCATAGTTTTCTAGAACTTCGGGGTATGTGTAAACCAGGCGCTAGTTAGAACAGATCTTTCGGTTGTTTAGCTACCTTGATAGTGTTTCAAGCAAGGGTGTGGTCGCGTAGGGAGGGAGATATCTAACAGAGAAACTACTATTAGTCAGCCTGGCCATTCCGGATGAAATAAACTTTCCCAGAATCGTTTTTGACGAAGAATCCGATTATGGTCTTCGCAGCTGCTTGAAGCCACTCCGAAAAAAGTTATAGGCGTTTTTCGCCAGTTTATCGTACCTTTTATATCTTCCAAAGCACGCATTAGTCTTTCGAAAATCAGCAAACGGATCTCATAATTGTGCTCAGCGCCCAAGACTACCCCCCTGAGCAAGTTTTGGGTGATGGCACATTCTCCAAATATTCTACAGTCTGAGAGCGTTTCGGACTTGTACGGACTTTCGTATTGGCGTTTATTTATTTCAGAGGGCTCTGAAAGCGTTGTAGAAAAATGTTCCAGATTTGTATTAAATTCCTCCCAGAGTTTTTTGTGGCGCCGATCACGAATCTGGGGTTTATTTGTCGATTTTCCGAAGTTTTCGAATCGATTAGTTCAGAGCTTCCCCAATAGGGGTAAAATTTGTCGGCAAATCGCAACTTTTGACTATTTCCGGAGTTCTACAATAGACAAAGCTGAAATTGTTTTTCTGGAGCGTATATAGAGTGTTGAACACGAATCTGCGATCCGTTTATTGATTTTTGACAGATTACAGAAGATTACGGTGGACATACGGTAGTTTAGTCAATGTCTCAAATTTGACTCAGAATTTGTATGCGGGGGTTATTCGGGGTGGTGGATACGAATTTAACTTCCTTTTCTCGATTTTCGTAATACTAAGCTAGTATTAGCCTCCTAAATGGCATGGTACCTATCGTAACCGACAGTAAACCTTGTAATTTCGACAAACGGACTCCAGATTTCTGTTCAACACCTTAGATTACCCCTAAAAACGAGTTTTGAGCGGAATTTAAATTTTTTTTTGCAAATAACGCCGAAAATTTCATGGGGGGTACCTCGCCGCCAGGCTTTGAGAAACGCGTAAAAAAAATTTTCAGAGTGGTTTTAGGCCGCTGCAAAGATCACAATCGGATTCTACGCTAAAAACGGTTTTAGAAAATGCTTTTCATCCGGAATGGCCAGGCTGACTAAAAGTGATTCCCTTGTAGGTTTAGAGCCGTGTCTCAGTCTTTGTCGGCTATTCGGCTGCAGCCAGCCCGGTCGTTTAGCATCTACATCATGCAAATCAGGTGTGGTCAAACTGAGCACGCCTGAGCCGTCCATGGCCGTCTCGATCGATAGTAACGTAACGCATTGCTTAATCTGGTTGAAACATTCCCTTTTGCGGCCGGCTCGAGCCCGTCTCGTCCGACCTATTCCAGCTGTGGCCGTTCTGAAAGATACGATTTCAATGGATCGCTGAATGAAGTGGAATATCACCTTGTTGTGGCCGGCTTGCGCCGGCCGCAGTTCGTCCGGTAGACCTGCATAATCGACTGGCATGCAGCCGACACATTAGGATCGGCACAGAATGGCTCTTTCCGGCCTCAGGCCAACTATGAAGGGGACCACACAGCATCATCGCTTGGCAAACAGTCGACCGTTTGGCGGCGCAGGATGGCGTGGGATTTCTAACGACGGCTCAGGACGGCTCATTCCGGCCTCCAGCCGACTGTGACGGGGGCCTATAGTGATGCTTGGGGCTTGTTTGCAGCAGTTTTTCCACACGGTCACTGCGATGGGCTCTGGACGTTCTGATTTTGCGGTGGAAACTCAAAGACTATTTTTTTAGCAGGCTTTTGATTGAAAAGTGCACAGAGCAACAGATGAGCGATAATGATGGGCTGCTTGAGAATCTAAACAGTTGACACCTGCTCCGCAGCACCACCAGTGTTTCAGAGGCAACACTTCGCCGTTCCTCTTTAGTGTCTTACCATTATTTTGATAAGTGGCTAATCTTCTCGACAAATATGGACGCTTTTTAGATGCATACTTCTAAGCGCCTTCTGTGTTCGGTCTGTAATAATTGGTTGTCACATCGCGTAGAAATCCTGATTTTCAAAAACACCTATAGAAAATTAGTCTACACAAGTTTCTAGCACCTTTCATGCACGATAGACTCTGCTCGTTCTTCCAATTTGAGCATATCTCTTTGCTGAAAATGAATGTCTCAATCGCCTCGATTTCAGTTCGAACTCCGAACCGCGAGACGTCGACGACGGCAGCGACCGGGAGGACTGCACAAAACAACATCGTGAGTCCCAAGCATTTTAATTTTCGAACCTAAGATTTTTTGTCTGTTGAAATTCTGAGTGTTGACGCCTGGGGCATCCCTGATGCATTTCTCTACCTTCATTTCTCTACAATAATTCTTTCTTTTCATTCTGGATTCAAATTCCCCGCTTTTTGCTGGTTTCATTTCTCAACACAAGGTATGCTTATGGTGTTCGACCCACTCTACTATTGAGGTTTGTTTCACGCATACCCCAATTTTTTTGAGGAAATCATGTTCTGGATGTTGTAGGTTTATTTCTAAGTATCAATTATCAGTGATTAAAGTTTCCTGATTTTTTTTGTTGTTTAATGATTTTTTTTTTGTTTAGTTAATGCTTCATGGGCTTCCGAAAAGTGCGTTTGCATTGCTTTGCGAAGAAAAAGGGGAGGCCGAAGTGCAATTTCTAATGTTTTTCAAAAAAAAGTTCTGATTTGACTCGAACCTTTCTCGGTGCTAGTTACGAATCACTGGGAGAAGTTTCGCTAGCCGAACGCGACTATCGGCGAACCCCAGAATGCTTTAAAAAATTGCCTCGTAGTCTGTGTTCATGATGAAATAGTTGCCCAATGCAGGAACGTAAGCTTGGTGTCCCTTTGAGAACAGTAAGGACGGAAGTAAGGCGAAAAACGGCCAGGAAATGGGTGAAAATCTCGTGCACCACCCGAACTATTTGTTCCCCCCGCCCACGCCATATAACAATTGTCCATCGTTCGTTTCACTAAAGGAACAGTTGCCGAGTTTTTAATACTCTTTATCCCGGAAAATTTCAATATTCAAACATGGGCATTCAACCATTTTTTCTACGAAACTCAAAACCATTTGCAACGTTTGGTTGGACGTTTTGTCCGCAGTGCGCAAAACACACCTATAGGCGTGCAACTTTTTTCTCTCTGCGATTCGAAAGTTTTGTGGGAATTTTTCCCTATCATACTCTACTTCGTGAACTTGCCTACTCAAAACATAGAAAACTAGAAACGTTTTTTTATCGTGGACACTGTCTCTAAAACTTCGTCCTAGGGGTTATTTGGACTGGTCCGTTTATCGACTTTTTTTGGCTTACTGTGTCTTATTGTAATTAGAATAAAAATAAAAATAATTTATTGGTCAATCACAAACGATGTATGCGGTAGTTTGGTCAAAGTCTCAGAATGGCTCATAGTTCTCCCAAATTGTATGGCACGTTGAGAGCGAACCTGAAGTTGATCTGTCTCGAAATCCGAAAAATCAAGTGAGGTTACGCAGGGTAAAGGCACTATGCCTACCGTAACCGACAGTAATCCCCAGAGTAGCGACAAGCGTACGCCAAATTTGTGTCTAGCGCTCTTATTAAAGGCAGCTTACACACTCGAAAAATGTTTTTGAGGTGACTCTAAATAGAACGTGCACGTCGTTGAAGTCGTCAAAAACGAGTTAAAATCACTATATTTGAGCCATGTCGAATCAAGACACTTTAGCAGTCTCCGCTCATTCGCTTTGCAGTCTCCACCCGCAGTACAAACTAGTCCAGTTTGATCTTTCGAATAAGGTTACTTTGGCTACTTTTTGAAGCTTCCATCGACGTAAGCGTTCTAGTACAGGCCGTGAAGGTCTATTAGCGTCGCTATCACAACCGCTTTACGGCTAGCTTCGCTATTTCGACCCATCTGGCAACTCATTCACTTTTGCTTCATAACAAAAACATTCCGTTATTCCTCCATTCGCATCCAGTTTCGCCGGTTTTTTTTTGTAAACTTCCCAAGCTACTATTTCCAAACCTTCGATTTCTCTCATAAAATTGACACCGTTTCTAAGCCAACGCATCGTTTTATGTAAGAAACTCGGTAACGAAAAACATTGTGAACACTGTCTTTAACCCACCAGTTTAGAGTTCTGAGCCAAATTATGAAAATATTACGAATACCCGAAAAAAATTCCCTGATATGTACCCTCACGTTTTTGCGGAACAATAAAAGTGCCCTTTTTGCTAAGTCCGGAGCATTTAGAAAGATATGAGCACAGGTTATTTATGTATTGTCACACATTTACAATAACAAAACATGGTTTTCCTAATCATTGGGGCACGGGTAAAGCAGTCCCTAGTTGCGTACAGTTTACCGCAATGTTAAAAGGGCATGGTGCGGTTGCCGTCACACACTAAAACTACGGGGGAGACGCCAGATTTCATTATCTATCGACAGCACAGCTGATTTTCTGGGTGAGTTACGGTTTTTTTTTTCTTGTTTGCTTCAGCACTGTTTTAGTTTCTTACACTTATAATATTATCAATGAAGGCTTTTCTTAGTGTGCGAGAGAAATGTGCAGTTTTTTTTCGATTTCGAAACAGAGTTTTGAACAAAAAAAACTTATAGATGCTCAAGCAGACGGCTAGTTTCCCTCACGCCCTGAGAATGCCCCCTATTCGCAATATTTGAACAATTAGAAACAAAATTAATGCCGAATAAAACAAGAAAAAAGGAAGACCGTAACTCAGCGAGAAAATCAGCTGTGATGTCGATAGATAATGAAATGTGGCGTCTTCCACCGTAGTTTTAGTGTGTGTGACCGCAACCGCACCGTGTCCTTTTAACAATGCGGTAAAGTGCAGGTCCCTCACGATGACGGCAAATTTTCCTAAAGAGTCCTTCAGACCTTCCATAATCGCTGACGGTACATGGATCCGTGCTGGATGAGCCAGAGACTTATTTTTTCCAAAACTGTTCCGATATTAACTCTACATATCTGCGAAACCCACACATGCAGTGATACAATTCCATAAGCACAAAGCTCGAGCATCTCCTCGTTATCTGCCTTCATGGGCCGATCAATGTTCCGGCACTTGAGCGAATTCATATGTAGCAAGGTAGAAATTGGAAGTTACTTATAAACTTTGAGAACGAATTGCTTGCAAATTCCGAAATTGTATTTAATTATTTTTTTGTTTTTTTTTATAGTTATTACTACCCTCTTCGATACCACTCTCTACATATGGAAAGATCACAGTTCCGGCTGTGAATCTAAGGCTTATTTACCGTCTCCAGTGGAGTGAATGCATCCGAATGATGATGTCCGCCCACGCAGTTGGCGCGCGTGTCGAGCGGCCCTCGCGTCAGGCGTTCTTTGGACGAGTTTCACTTGCCGGAAAAAGAGCTGAGAGCAGTCGTAACTCTCTACTGATATCATCTCCTATCCCTTTTCCACAATTTAGTGTAAGTTCTTATTACGAGGTGCGCTTCAAAAGAATATTTGTGAGATTTTGGTAGTCATTAGATTTAGCCCGTCTGGAGTGGAGAAGGCATGGGGAACAAAATTAAGTTTCTTGTGTTTTCTCTCTTCTGATATTCGTTCGGCTTGTTTCATACAAGTTGTGATATTCACCAGATGAATTAATTTGTTGGGTGTGACTTCGCCTTTCAGGCCTCGTGTAGCTTCAAAAAAAAACCGAAACTTCACTCATTTATTTGTAACAAAAAGCCCTAGCTTTCATTGTTATGTAGGCTGTGGTACAGTTCTTCATTTTTTCCAAATAATTGAATTATTTTTGATGTTTCTGAAGATGCAATGCCTTTTTATGGCATGGCATATGATCACAAGGTATCACAAGGTATGTAGCTGATTTTGAGTTGAACACAAAACTTAGGTGTCAGGCGGAAATCTGCAGGAATTACCTCTGCGAAGATGTTCAGTTTCTGCCCAGATAGGTCTTGACTAGCATTGCCTAACAGGTATCGCGGAAATAACCTTCCAAAAAAACCCTCGAACCATTTTCGACGTCTCATAGGCGCCCATTTTTAATGAAGTGTTCATTTTAAACTTGAACTTTGGAATTCGTCCATTACTCCCTCCATGCTTAGTTGTCGAGGTGCATAGCATCTCCCAGAAGTTTTTTTGCGGAGTTTTTTTTTCTTACTGCAAAAACAGCTCTAAAGAGATTTGGACTTTTTGCAGGAACAAGACAGGGTCTAGAAGGTAAAAAAATCCGAACGGGCTAGGTCATCTAGCGTTTGCCACAAAATGCAAGAAACAAGTCGGATAGATCTCAGACAAAAAAAAAGAACTAAGAAACAAAAAATTCTACCCGATTCCATTGATTACATATAGGTTCAACCCACCCATGGCTACCAATACTTTAAGATTGCTACTTTCGAGGAAATAATTTCTTAGAACTTATTCCATCAAGCACACTATGCCTTCTGTGCTGAGCTAGTGCTTTGGTGCCTTTCATACCAAGAGAAAAAGTTTAGTAAGAAATGCCATTTACTCCTCACAATGGTAGTCCTATGACAGAATTTCCGGTTATTAAGAGGGAAATGGTTCTGAGAGGAGGCCAGTCACAATTCACCTTTATTCACCAATTTTCCATTCGCCTATAGCTCACTAGTCTGTCTATAGGATATGCCACTGCTACGTACATATGTCTTCACCTATTATATTGCCGCAGATTGGTTGTTTACTGAGGGAAACAAATAGAATCAACAACACTATGACTGCATGTAGTCGAATTATGTCGGAATGCACGAACAATCAGCTGAATTTGATTATGATCCCCTTTTACTCAAACACTTGAAGCTCTGAGCTGAGCTGGATCACAACTCGCTTTCAACTCGAGCACGAAGTTCAATAGGGCCACGTGCTCTTCCGAAAGCGCGTAATTCTACCGTCTTCACTTGATGACTCACTTATCGTGATATCCGAATGGTTCGGAAATCCATTCCTTGGGAAAATATTGAATTGTCCAAGTTTCTTCTGCAGAATGTAAGTGGAACAAGTTTTCAGGTTTCCATGCATGGAATAAACTTTGTTGATTTTCTTCTGCTCGTTTTGATACCGTTTTTGAGCCATCTGTGTGGGAATTGATCCAATTTCACATATCTCACATGTTTCCCTGTTGACGGCAATTTGAATTTTAATTGCTATTCGTCGTTATGTATGGCACATGCACGCCTGCTATCTCTGTCAATACTTACATACATTATGTTGCTGACCCAGCACTGGCTTCTCGTACCCTATGTATTTTCTTTCATAGAAAATAATTTGTTCTTTATCCAGTTAGAAATAACCGATAGGTAGAACATACATTATACTTAGTATCCGAATCACTCATTTTCGGATATCCAACCGGATATTCGAGATTCGGATAATCCGATATCCAAAGATCCGAGAAAACGCATTATCTGAATCGAGCCATTATCCGGAGGGTCAAAATTCGGATGAAATCGGGAAAAATCGGATAAATTTCAGATAAAATCGAATAAAAATCGGGTAAAATTTTGGACAAAATCGGGTAGTTTTCGAATAAAATCGGATAAATTTCGGATAAAATCGATGAAATGGAACTAAGCCACGCTCATTTTCCGTACCGCCTTCTATCCAGTACATCTCTAAATAGAAGTTTATTATATAGTCGCTTTGCATAGTTTTTCTCGGAAATTCTCGGAAAAAAGGTTCTCGGAAATTCAACCAACATGAACCTTGAGAATCTCTCACCTGTACCTAATTCATAAAGAAAACATACACATTGCTCTATCTTTACTTGTACAAATACTGCTCAAAGTTTCACCGCACTTCGCCGCGCGCTACGTTTTTGAAAATCGATTTCTTTCAAAAACAAAGAGATTTTAGGGACCTTCGAGGATTGACACATAGTTCGGGGGGGGGGGGGACTCAAGAAAATGGAATGATTCATGAATGAAAACGAAAATTCGCGCTGATTTCACATATCTGATAGCGTTATCAGTCATTGTCTTCGAGGAGATTCCATGGATATACCTCGATTTCTGGAAGCGGTATCATTCATTCTTCAATTGAATCCTGAGTGGCCCCCCCCCGAACTAGTTTCATACCACCTACGACACAAAAGGCACATAATTAGGTGGCAAATTGATCTGTGAATATGATAGCGTTTTCAGAATTCAAAAAGGTCTTCATTCAAAAAAGTTATGGTCAAGGCTGCGATGACTAAGGCGCTATTCATACTACTCAACGCCAGCGCGGCACGCGCGTGCCGCGCTGGCGTGGCGTTTGTGTATAAATACTTTCTACGCGCGTGCCGCGCTTGCGGAGACTATGAATACTCCAGCGGCGACGCCATGGCGGAGCGGTGAAGCTGGAATGAACGAGACGATCGATAAATAATATCAGTGGATGAAAACGCCAAGGCGTCCAGGGTGGCAGTATGAATACTGCAGCGGCGACGCCATGGCGGAGCGGGACGAGCGTGACGCGCGTGCCGCGCGGGCGGAGCCTCAAGCCATTCTTACACAAACGCCAAACGCAAACGCGCGTGCCGTGCTGGCGTTGAGTAGTATGAATAGCGCCTAAGAGTTGAAAGGCTGAGTTGAAACGGGCGCGGCGCGGCCGCGCAGCGTGTCAGACTCTCCCCGTCACCGTTATTTAAGTGAACTCGCCAGCATACTGCCCTTATTCCTTTGAATCTGAGCATGAAGAAGTCGAAAAATGCTAGAAACATGAGCGCAGGCTGGCAGAAACACCTGGATAATCGAGCAATCTGATACAAGCTGCACCGCGCCTGCTTGAACTCAGCGCCGCCCGGCTTTGTCATCGCTGCCTTGACGGTACATTCGTTGGACGCTTTTTTGCCAAGTTTGCCCGATGCTCCCCGTTTTTACAAAACTTAGCGCGGGAATCGTACCATATTAGGCAAGACACCTGATTTTTGTTTTTATCTAGATTCGAAGACTAAACTGTTCTTTAGAAGATTTCTTTTTGCTTCTGTTCTTGAAGTACATCTCTAATAACTAGCTTAACCAACAATTAATCGGCTGGCTTCTGTCTGGCGCTGTTAGTCCGCAACTTCGCCGATGTGTGCTTTCCTAGTAATTAGCCGTGTCTATTTGTCACAATCTTCAGCCACAGTTCGAACACAATCCATCTATTGGTCGCTAATCCACTTCTTGCGGAGCAAAACTTTGTGCCGGAGTCGCCTTTCAGTACGAAGTGATTTTGAATCCTCTTCAACCACATCCTTTCAAAACTTTCGCCTACGCCCGCTCGAAGTCGACTCTCCGGCTCATACACTGGAGGGGGCTAGCGCAGCTTCTGGCAAACCTCCGGGCACCGCCGGAGTGACAACGGCTTGATCGGAGCCCCCGTCACTGCCCTGAAGCCCCCCCCTGTCACTGCCTTGAAGCCCCCCATCACTGCCCCGGAGCCATGACGTCACGGCTCTGGAGCAGTGACGTCACGACACCGGAGCAGTGACGTCACCCTCCCCCGGAAAGCGTCTCCGCTTTCCTCCATCCCTTTCTGACAGTGACTCAGAAGTCGCCGTTCCAGGGCCGGCCCTGTTGGGCCGAATGCGGCTCTCCATGAGGTGAGCGCCTTTATACCGGTCGAGCACGTGATAGATGCCTTCTCTGGCCTCTATTGTCGTAAACTACCTTCTACGACTTCTTCCCATATTTTCCCTCTCTTCCTCTCAAAGCGCCGGAGGAGAGCAGGGGCCTCCCCTGAAGCCCCACTCGGGGGAGGCCTGCGTTGTCGCTCCCCCAAGTCGAAAACGGGCTCTATTGTCCGGCGCTTGCCCCCCCCCCGCAGAGTCTGAGGGGAACAGGGGCTCTCTACACACCGAAGGAGTTGTCCCGCCTTTTGCGGCTCTTATTCCACTCGGGACCACTTCTCTCGCGTTGAGTGGCTTGACGTTCCAAACTGCAAAAACGGGACAACTCCTCCCTCGCTATGTAGACAGACCCTGTCCCGACTCTCCGTTGCCGCTTGATTTGGCGTTGGAATGTACACTATCGATTTTCTTGTAAAGGTCTTCGCTATGTTGCAATGCTCTCTTTTTTAAAAATAAGAAAAAAATGTTTTCCATTCAGCTCCTGAAAAAAAACGAGCTCGAAAGCATCTTAAAAAAAGTATATGTACATGCCTACATATAAGATAGACTACAAGAGCATATGAAAACTGGATTAATATATCTAAGGCTTACATATTTGAGCGAAAAGTGAAGTCTGAAAGCAATTAGACTTGATTGCTGGAGGATAGACTACAAAGCAGGAGATGAAAGAAGTTGTACTTGAATGGAGATATACGGATAAATCATTAAGGCATGAATAAAAACAAGGGACCTACATGAGTTAGAGAATACGATTGGGACCTAGAAAGTAAAAACCCAAGAGATCTGTGATCCATTCCAGGCAACACATCACGTTTTCCTCACTTCTAGACCGCTTGCCAAACTTCAGAATGGGATTCCATTCTAGAAACCTCAGTCCAAACTCAGGTTCGTTGTCCAGGTTTTCTGCTTATCTTGGAGAAAATTTTGAGCTGATCATAATGGTGTCGCAAGAATCGTTCAGAACCCACTGCGAAGGGAGTCATGATCCATTGGAAAATGTTAAATCAGAAATTCGAGGACGAATTGTCTCGAGCTTCTTTTTCCTCCTAGCAACGGAGCAGACCTCACTATGAAGCTAGACTGATAGCATTTGAGGACAATCCGTGGCCCGCCTCGTCCCTATTGAGCTCCGAAACCCTGAAGTGAGCGGAGGGAGTGGGTGCTCCATGGTTCACGCTTATTCTAAAATGTTGAGACTCCGTGTTTAGCACGGTTGCTACACATAGCGGCCGGATCATAACATCAAATTTTACCCACGAGCTGGGACTGTGCCTTTGAAGAATACGTTTTTTGCGGCGTCTCTTACGCTAGCCACAGTTTGGCGGTAGTAATCACGTCTTCATACGCGGTTAAGCTGGCTGTAGATATTAATGTCGTAGGTACATTGTCGTAGCCATGTCCGTGAATCATTTTACATATTGGTGAGATCTATGGCTATTCCAGCCAGAAACTTCGGTTAGTGGTGGTTAGCGACTCGTGAGGTCCACCTCTGGAAGGCCAATTTCTTCTACTCATCCTAGACTGATTGTGAGGGCCTTCACTCTCTACTCAGACGTTCTCAGAACTTCGTTCCGGCCTTCCCTGTGCTGTGCAAAAAAACTGCATTTCGGGCCACCCGGACACTCAAAATCGGGGCCAGATCCCGTTCCGGGCGACCCGCCAACCTTTCCGGGCGACCCGCTAACCCCTCGATTGTTACCAGCCACCCGGATGATGAAAATTGCCTTCCCGGTGCAGCGAATTTGCGTGTGAATGTACGTTACGGACGACTAATCTACAATGTAAAAATTTTCTCGCGACCCGATTCACCATTTCGGGCGACCCGGACGAGCAGCGACGGGTCGCCCGGTACCAGGCTCTGAGTTGGCAAAAGTTGCTAATATTGTATATGTATGTAATTGTGGAGAACATACCACGCGACTGATATCTGAATGTGATTTTGCGAATCTTTAAGATTTTGATACAAACGCGTGTTAACACTTAAAGGACCGCGTGTCCACACTGCGCACCCACGGCTGTTTTGCCCCTCGGACCGCGTGTCCACACTGCGCACCCACGCCATAAAATGTTCGATATTTTTTGAATTTCTGAGGCGTGGGGTCCTTCTTTAATATTAATAGGTGCCTCATATTGTGGTGCGCGCGATGCGCGCACCAGATTTGGCTTTAACTCGCCCACGCGCAACTCTGCGATTACGAAATCGGCGTTCGGAGTGACTGTGGAAATGCGATTTCTCCTCCATTGGAAAGAGCGTAAAAAGTTTGATGTACACCCAAAAATGGTTTGGAATGGTTTCTTGGCGCTCAAGAAAATGGCGAAAACCACGTGATTTTGGTCGAAAAACTGTTAATCTCCTTTTTTTCAGACGGCGTTCACGATCTTGTTGCAGTACTTCAAATTGAGCTAGGAAGCTAATTTTTTGGCAGGGGCCTAGAAATGGATGCAGCTAGCTCCTATTCAATTTTGGAGTTGAAAGCTCAGTTTTAGCGGAACCTCAATTTTGAGGGTCAAGACGGGTAAAAACATGTAAACATGTTATGGCAAACCATCCGACGTTCCGTGAACTTCGAAATTGAATTAGTCAAAATCAACACAGCTAATGATAGGCTTCCGGCCAAGATTGTTCTCTCTTTGAGATGGTTGGTGTAAATAGGACTTGAGGAGTGCGCAGGACGCCGCAGAAAGATCCTTTCATATAGTATTATAATTTGCCCCTGGCACAAAATTCTCACTCTGGATATATCCTGTTAAACTTGCGCTCTGGCTTACTGAGGCAAGTTAAAACCTGTTTTACGTGTACTATGTCAAGACGCGTATGAACATAGACATGATTATACAAAGGTATTAACAATGTTGCTGGTATGGGATATCTCCACGGCTCCACGGTTTGCAGTGGGAGTGGACCCAGTGGAGGAAACCAAGTGATTTGGGTCGAACTGTTAATCTCCTTTTTCCTGACGGCATTCCACGACCTTGTTGTAACACTCCAAATTTAGCTAGGAAGGGAGGCTGGAAATGGATGCAGCAAACATGTAAACGTGTTACTAATGAAAATCAACACAGCTAATGATAGGCTTCTGCCCAGGATTGTTTCCTCCTTGAGACGGTTGGTATGAATAAGTTTTGAGGAGGCGCAGGGCGCAGCAGAAGGATGCGCGAGCCCCCCATGAGAATGCGCAGGACATAGTAAAAGTCTGTGGAACCTCAGTGGGAATGCGCAGGACGCCGTAGAAAGTATGCGGACCCCAGTGGGAGAGCACAGGACGGGACAACAGTGGGAGTGTGCGAGACGCCGCAGAAAGTGTGCGGGCCCCAGTGGGAGAGCGAAAAATGTGCAGGACCACAGTGGGATTGTGCATGACCCCGAAGAAAGTGTGTGGGACCGGAATAGACCCAAATGTAAGTGCGCAGGACGCCGCAGAAAGTGTGTGAGACCGGAATGAGAGTGCGCCGAACGCCGCAGAAAGTGTGCGGCCCAAAAGTGGGAGTGCACAGGACGCCAAAGAAAGTGTGCGACCCAAAAGTGGGGGTGCACAGGACGCCAAAGAAAATGTGCGGGACCCCGGGGAAAGCGCATGGACCTGAGTAGAAACAAAGGGTCGTTTATATCTGCGGGTCACAATTTTTAGGAGTTATAGTCGTCCGACAACACCGATCAAATTTCCAAAGTAATGATTTGGCATCGTTATAACTACAAGAAATATTGAATTCAACAAAATAGCGATTACATTTTACAAGATAATCCGTTAAACATCAAAGCTAAATCAAGCGCAACGGAAACCGTAAAACATTTCATTGAAGCTGTAATACGGAAATCAGCATAGGTCAAGCTATGAGAACTTAACGCTCAAATCCATTGCATTTAGCTTTATAAGTTTAACGGATTATCTACATACTTATCAAAGTTGGCCTATGAATGAGAAGTTAAACTATTGTAGCCTGTTTACAATTACAGTGGTCAAGTATTTTGAGCGCTCTTAGCTATTTTACAAGCGTCTTTGAGAACGAAATTTTATGAATTTTCGAACTTCTGTGGTCGGAAACAAGTTGTTCCAAACTTATCTAAAGGGGGTTATAAACTAAGGGGGTTATAAACTATCACGTGCCTTATATCCACTAGCTGATTCCCACAATATTAGCGCCTGCTATTTGAAACAACTGCACTAGGTCAACGTTACAAAATTTTCTGCCTTGACCTCGAGAGTTATTCTAGTCGCTGCACAAGAATCTGGTGTTTGCTATATAATTTCCAATGAAATTTCCGCTTACTTCGGTAAAATAGCTATCGGTCAACTTTATTCTGTGTGATGGGTGAGGATGACTTGCGGAGGGGAGGGGGTGAAAGCCTGCCGTACTTCAGTGTGCAAGATTCTGCTGAAATTCCGCTACGTGGTATAATTGGTGGTGCTGAACAATGGAAAGGTGTCCATTTTACGATTTCTTATAAATTTTTTGTTGGCTGCAGCAGATTAATTGCACATCAGCTTTTCAGAATTTTCAAAAACTTCGTGGGAGGGATTAGGTAGAGGTAAGGCATATGTCAGCGCTCAAGACTGCACTAAAACTTTGCTCCTGGGGTTGTCTGGGATGCTGAACAATAAGCCGGGGTTCATTTCACGATTTTCGAAGAATATCTGTTAGGTTGAGTGCACTAGCCTTTGGCAAATGTTCCAGGTCTTGTTACGACTTCGCTCAAGTGGGTATTTGGAAGAGGGAGTTGGGCTCCTGATAACGAATCTGATTGTCATTTTTCAATTTCTGATAGGTTTTCGTCGGCTACTGCAGACAAACCTAATCGGTCTATTCCGAAAACTGTGCATTAGTTCAAAAAAGTAACTCTGAAAAAATGGGTAGAAGCAGTTAATGAAACGCAGGAATGAGATAGACGAGAAGGGGAGATGAGGAAGAATGTTTGTAGAAAGAAATTCACAGGAGAAAACTTGTGTGATTTCGAAATGTACAGGATAACGCACGCGCCCGCGTTGACTAAGAAAGCGTGCTCCAATCGAAAAGGTCCCCAGCGGACTGCGTGTCCACACATGTCACCCACGAAAACTATTAGCCGTGGAGCGTCGCGGTCGGCTGTGGGAATTCGCCGTGGAGCAGGCGGTCTCTTAAGTGTTAAGCCAAAAATCCCAATACATGCAATATCATGACTTTCCGAAAAAGGAAAACACGGTGTGGTTTAAGAAGAGTGCTACAAACCATTTCAGATTACGGATGCAAAGGCGTTCCACTAATATCATAATTTTACTTGATACGGCCTGTACCCTTCACAGTTGTTTTCAAAATCACAAAACTACTTTCTCGAGTTTTAAGACGTCTTATTAGTGTTTTGCAGATTTTTATTCCTTATTTCCCCTACATATGTTCTGTAGGTAAACGCATATTACTTTGAGACCTATCAAATGTTTTGTGGAACTTCCCGAAGTTTCTTCTGCCACAAGTTACCACAATTATCACGAATTCATTGCGGCATGATTTACTACCTCCGGTTCCGTTAATCAGTTTTTTGTCGTTGGTGTCTAGTATTTGCTTAACTAGACAAGTAGCTTTTCTGCCGCCGGCTGCCGGCAATAGCACCACAACACCATGTTTTCCGTGGGACCAAGCACAACCAAACGGAACCAACTATTGCTCCATAGGCGCCCAACCAACTCTCCTTGCTACCCTAGCCCACACTAGTGGTGATCATTTCACACTGTGGAAGTGTGTGCGTGTGTTTCTATGTGGGTTTATGTCTGGATTGTTGTCGCCTGCCCATACTCACTTCACCACTCCCATTTTTATTTCGTTCCATTCATGACTCAATCCATTTTTGTGCTAAGTCTGCACGGGATGTAATCAGCTTGCACAAAGTTGTATTTCTTCATGGGCAGATTCGAAATCGCTTCAGAAGCGGAAGTTGTTCAGTATGTTCGTTAGGATCGACTACTGTGTCTGAACGCAAAAGAACCCTCAAGCTTTCTTGTAGTGCTCAGAATAGACGGCTTTTCACATATTTCCAGCTAAGTTTGCTTAGCTTAGCGTGATCGGCTGGCTTTCGCCTGGCGCGGTCAGTCCGCTTGTTTGCCGAGGTGTGCCGTCCATGTAATCGGCCGTGTCCATTTTTCATGGTCCTCAACCGCAATTTGAAGACAATCCATCCATTGGTCGCTATTTCACTTCCTGCGAAGTAAAACATCGCGCCTGAATTGCTTTTCAATTCCGAGTGATTTCAAATCCTCCTTCACCACATCCGTCCAGAACTTTCTTCTACGTCCAGGCGGCCGTTTCCAGACCGGACTTGAAAGCATTCTCAGAGCGTCTTGAACAAGACAATCTGGCGGTCTTCTTAAAATATGCCCAAACAAACGAAGTCGACTTTCCGTTGCAGCTTGAGATGGCATAGTCTTAGCAAGCAAGTAATGAATGATGGGTACTTATTGTCTGTGTAATACAAGAGGGATGACGCGACGCTGTTCGGTGGGTAAATTGCATCCAGGAAAGCAAAAAGATGGCTATAGATCAAATAATTTGGCGTCCAACTGCTGAGTGCGGCTTCCTAATTGTATGGCTGATGCCATAGCGTCACTTTATTGCATATCACCGCGAAAGGTACAATACCGTTGCTAATATAGAAAAAGGGGCAAAATGAGCCATGTTTACAAAAAAAAAGTATTTTGCCTGTATAACTTACTTCAATGAGCTCCAATGTAAATTTTAAAAAAAACCATCTCCTTTAGCCCAACCTACTAGTTCCAATCATACCGAAAAACTCTGGAAAACCTTAAAAGGAAACCTGTTTTTGGGCAGTTGCTTCTCCAGTCGATAACGTGTATTTGTATGCCATTTACTCATTTATTACTTAATTGCCTTGATAGACCACCAACATCGTTGATCTCCTCAATGGATATATACAGAAGAATGGTAAACACGGAAACAACCAATATTTGAGAAGTAGCCTACATACATCATTTGTAACGAGAAAACATTGAGTATGCAATAACTACCCCGAACATGATTTGAAGTGTGTTCAGCCGAGACCTCGCTGAGGCACCGATTATGATTAGATTATCTTCAGCACTCGTAGGGTAATCATGAAAGGCGCCGACGCCCTAACCCCTGCCCCAACCCCTCCGTAACACTCGCGTTCCTTCATCCCGCCCCATGGTCGAGCAGACCATAGACCTTGACTTTAAACGGGCTAGTTCCCCCCTTGGTGACCAACATTTTCGGAAAATGTGCAAAATTTTTACGTCCGCTCTACACATTTTTCCGAAATTTCTAAAACTCGACCAAAATTTTGAAAACTCGTCATTATCGGTAATTTTCTTGGACTTTTTGACGCTACACTCGCTGCCCTGGAGCCTTCGTGAGTGTTTCTCCTTCTGGACCCAACACTTTTACCCCTCCCCCCCCCCCCTTACATACTGACAGCAACCGCTTGACCGTGCTAGATTCTGCAGCACACATGAAATCCTGGCAATGTTTTTTTCAACTTTCTGTTTTTTTTTCAGAGCTGCTCCATGGTTGGGAGAGCAGAATCGTTTTTCAACTGCTCTGCTCTGCTGCATCATTATAGCTCCACTCAGCCACCCAGTCAAATGCGTTTGGCAGCGAGAATCCGGATGTATGTATACTCACAAATAGCGCCTCGAAAGTACAAAAAAGGGTAATGCCAGTCAGAGCATATGGGTCCTAGGAAATTCACTTATTCCTTCGCGGCTCGCTACCCATTAACTGCCTCAGCGCCCTAGAATTTTGACCTATTCATTGCCTGGGTTGTATTTAACAAGAATCTCATAGATAGGTTCTTAGGCACCCATTTTTGAAGAGAAAAAAACCGGAGTGGTGCTATGAGTTACGAGCATTGATTTGAAGTACTCTCAAGGAATTCCTGGACGTACTTGGCCATAGAAAACGTTCAAGTTCCTTAACCTTTTTCTTAAGAATTCATTGAGTGAGTGGGTGTGTGCTTGAGTGCCCCTCGGGATTCTTGAGCCCTTTTTCATCTTTACGGTGCTTCCAAGAACGTCCATGTAATATTTAGGAGGAGCTGTACTAGTCATTGAGAATGCTTCCGCTTTTTTCTTTTAAGACCAGTTCTTTTTTAACAAACTCAACAAAATGGCCCTAGTCTTGACTCGTAGATAGCACCAGTGCTCGTATTATGGTACATCGTTCTATTTTTTCCCGCGGTACTGACGTGGAGAGTGCACACATTCTGACGGGATGGGGTTAGCCAGCGGATTTCTCAGTTCTCACCGCTGAGCCAGTTGTTCAGTTCTTTCAGTCCTCATCGCCTCGTCCAATCACTTGTCAGTGACGTCCGTATCGATGTTGCTCAACATAACTTCCATCATGCTGACAATTCTTTTGAGCGTTTTTTTGGAGACCTTTTCTTCAAGACGCTGGGGTTAGATGTCTGCATGATTTGACCTGGAGTTTCCGAAGCGTACCCATACTACGTATCCTCTAACGTTTCCACTCTTAATTCTCTAACTGAGGTGCATTACTTGCAATCCCATGCAATGTTGCTAATGATTTACGTCGTTCCATAGTTTCATGTCATCATTGTTGAGAATCTCTTGCACTACCGGCCCTCAGTTTATAATATTTAATTATTGTCTCAAAGTAATTGTGTTTGTGAAGGATGAATTTTTCGCGCTTCTTGTCGCTGTGAAGGTCCACTTCATTGCTTCCGTTTAATCTGTACCTTGATAATCTAGTGTTGAACCACCTCGAAGATGCACCCATCTATGTAGGGCTGTTTGTAGAGACTGACACGGCGGGGCTGGTGTAGGGTTATATATTACGTGAAGCAGAAGGCCAAGGGGCTGTGGCGGGCGGTCACTTACCATTACATCGTAGATCTGCGGTTCGTGATGGATGACTGGTCTAGAATAAAACTGAACTTCTTCAAACTACATAAATTTTGCGAGGAATATGGTATATGTACAGAAGATATGAGAAAGCCAAGTTGGTAACAGAAGCGTGTTCTGCTCAAAACTTACTCCAGAGACATCGAACGTGCAGAAAGCCATATATTATTTTTCATGGCTTGTTTGTATAGCTTGGCCGCTTTAGCGAACGAAAATGTCGAAAGTTCATAAAAACCCTTCTTTTGTGAAGAAAAACCCGTTTGAATCAATTTTTTTCAAGTTTTTTGCATTTGGAGATCTGCTCACTATCTTTTTTGAAATTTTCTTGCATGTGGAGTTTGTACCATAATTGATTTCCGTGCTTCACGCGCTCTTTCGACGTCAACGTTACAGTGTGCCCCTCCTTTACCTATTCCTAGTGGAAACTGAAACATTTTTTTTATCGTGAACACTGCCCTTAAAGGCAGTGGTCGCGATCAAATATGCTTGTCGTCTTTTTCTCTCCAAATCCTTTCTTGGGTCTCGAGTAGCGGGACCTATGAGAAAAAATCGCGACAAAATCACTGCTTTGGGCCGAATTTGAAACCTGAACTTTCTTGTCTTTTGATGGTGGACGAGCCCTATCCACATCATCATCGATGACCTCTTATATCAAGAACATCAGCTAGCTTGAAATTGAATGCCAATCAATGAACCTTCGAATCTATGTGTGTATCTAGTCAAAAACATTGACCGAAGTGACGCTTTCATTATTCAACCGTTTTTATTCGTTAAATTTGCATTTATTTGTCGAAAAAACCTCAGAATGTCGATGATTTTTGACTGATCGGCATGAGACTGCGATCTGTTTCGTCATCGCTGTGCACGTGTGCACGAACTAGCTTCTTTGGGCCCTAGGAACTCTATTTGTAGACCGTTTTTCACCGCGCTACCTTCATAGTTTTTCAGCTGTTATTGATCTAAATTGATTTTTGTAGTTTTTTCGATAACGTTTTTCATCGTGACCACTGCCTTTAAAACACCCCACATAATTTTTAAAGATTTGCTCGATTGGGACGTGGAGAAAGCCATAAATTATTTTAACATTTAAACTTAAACTATGTAGAGCTGTTTGTAGAGACTGACACGGCGGGACTGGTGTAGGGTTATATATTACGTGGAGCAGAATGCAAAGGGGCTGAGGCGGGCGGTCGCTTACCATTACATCGTAGATCTGCGGTTCGTGATGGATGAGTGGTCTAGACTAAAACTGAAACAAGAACAACACAACAAGAAGGCACTTAAAGACTTGATTAACATAAAAGCGCGGGCACGTAACCTTCAACAGTGGGTCGAGGAATAAGCTCACATTTTTTCTCCCGAATAACAAAACTTATTCACAAGAAACACGCATAACAACAATTCAATCAATTATGTACGTATTATAGAGCTGCACGGGGGAAACTGGGGGAAGGCAATTATGAACGCCGCCGCACAGCGCACTGTCTCGTTGCGGGACCTACCTGCCAGGGATTTCGCCAACTTTCACCGCTGATTATTTTCTGGGCTCAGTTTTTGGAATACGATAAAACTATCCTGAGCAGCTTCACAGTGAGAAGGGTAATAGAGTAACGGGACTTTCCTGCAATAACTAAACCTCTAGCAATAAGTGGAACGACAACAGAAGGCACTCCAAGAAAAGTTACGAAAACTTCAAAGAAGGTGGAAGGTGTTCGAGCATTCGTTAAAGGCAGTGTTCACGATAATCTTCGATTTTGAGATTGGTCACTAAATCGATTGTTTGGCCCCCAGGTAGAACTGAAATGGCGAAAAATTGAAAAAAGACTAGAAGGGCACGAAATCCTTCACTCTCACCCCACCTCTTTACTCTCACAGGAACTGCTCGTTGTGATAATGAGATATTTTGTGGACCAGTCCTTTGCAATTCTCGATTCTGTTGCTCCGTTTCTTCTTTCGGACCCTAACTAATACCGTTTAGCCTAAAATATTCATCCATTTTATATTAGTCCAATTTCTCACCAGTGACAACCACCGTGAACATGTTCATCCAACAGAACAACTAGTCCAGGGCAAAGAATGATGTCACTGGAAAAAACATCTTAGGCATTTCTCATAGTCCTAATCGCAAGCGCGGCACGCGCGGGAGGAGGGTGGACTATGAAAGTTTTGACCGCGCGGGACGCGCGGTAAGAGCTTTCATAGTCCATCAGCACCGCCATAGCGGCGCTGCCCAAACCGCCGTGGCGGTTTTACTGTTTCAATCAATAATTGCTTCTCGATTTGAGTTCACTCCAACATAAATAATTCTGGGACTATCCTGCGCCACCGCATACACAAATGCAAGCCAGGAAATTCTGTACAAGTCCCAATTGAGGCCCGTCTTTTACCCGCACCGTCATGGCGGTGCCGCTAGAGATTTCATAGTGGGTTTCCGCTCGTCCCGCGCGTCACGCGCGTGCCGCGCTTGCGGTGAGGACTATAAAAGATGCCTTAGTGCGCTTTTCGCCGTTTCTTCGTAATTTCGGTAACACTTGGTGGCCAACGCATTGTTTTTCGTGGAAAGTTCGGGAACGAAAATCATCGTGAACACTGCCTTTGAAGGTGCAGTCCAACCTCAGAACCAAATTTTTGTATACCTGCATATCTTGGAATAAATTTCACGCTGATCACAATGGTGTCTCCGGAATCGCTCAAAACCCATTACGAACTGAGTTATGGTCCCTCAAAGATTTTGAATTTGAACAGTGAGAAGTTGGCGGGCGAGTTGTCTTGGGCCTGTTTTTTCTGGTCATTCGCAGCCATCGTTCTAAAGCAGGTCACAATATCAATCCAGACCAAAAACAACTGGAAGAACATAGATTTTGAATAAAGTCAATCGCGCTTCTCTTCCTTATAGAGATCGGAAGCTTGTCGGTGGGCGTCACCCATTTTTTTCTTTCATGTGGGTGTGGCCGACTTTTTCCTCGGTGTTTCTCGCTTATTTGGGCGAATTGAGATTTCGCGCTGGGCAGGTTTGCTATACACGGCAGCCGGAGTATAATATCAAAAATTACCCCTGAGCTTGGACTGTGCCTTTAACCCGTTCACAGGCGGGTTTGGACTTTCGTAAGTCGAGTTTTGTTTGCCCGAATAAGGAATCTTCAAATCTACGTATGGTTTGTTTAGTTTCTATGGGAAGTGGCCTGGCAGGTAAATTGGAAGCGGAGCGTTTGCTTCTCCTCCATTCCTTCCATTGTGTTTTCTCAAAAACAACCGCTCGACTTCCATCATAAAGCTATCATAGCAGCGTCGCGGCTACCCCCCGACCAGATATCTACGATATAATCAATTTATGGACTTACATATCTTGTTGTTTTTTTTCTTTCTCCTACCAATAATTTTCGAGTCTAAGGAGAAAAGCATTGCTAGAATAGTGTTTTATGAGTAGGAAAATGACCCATAACCACTATTACGTCTAGCTATCGATTTTTTTGCGATCAAAGCTACATATCGTCAATTACTGGATGGGGGGAAGCCGCGAAGCTGCTCGGCGGGAAAACGAAAGGAGGATGGTTATTGATCGAATGATTTCGCGCCCGAATGCTGACCGCTGCTTCCTATTTGTTAGCCTCTGGCAATACAGTCGGCATGAATCCTAGTGATACTTTGCATTCGTCGGTGCAAATTCGGTGCCATACGCTGTAACATAGGTGCACCAAGTTTGCGCCAACCTTGAATGGGGAATGCAAAGTATCATTAGGATCCACAACTATACCTGTAAAAATCCAATATTAGAAAAAGCGAATACGAATGTCAGGATCGTTAACAGCTCTTAAATAACACCTTAGAATCAGTATTTTCAAAGCAGTGATTGTAATGCACTGACCTCAGTTAAGCTTGTCGTGGTTACAAGCACTTTTTCTCTGCAGAGAAAGCGTGTTGCAAGCTAAAACTGTGGTAATAATTGTATTTGGTTGGTAGCCGCAAGATAGACACAAAAAAGGAAAATCGATTACTTAGCGGTTGGAAAGTGGCGTGCCGTTTGAGCTAGTATGACCCACCGGTGGGTCTAGGCATGCGGTGACGCAATGTTGATCGCGATCGTGTCTGGGTTACACAATCGCCGCTTTCGTGTTTATTTGCTGGGCTGGAATTTCTGAAGTGACCATATCTCTGTTTCTATCCAATTGAGTTTTCGACCGGTAAAGCGCAGCTAAATTTAAGCTTTCATGAAGGATTCTGCGACCCCTGCTCTCCTTGTAATATTTCTAGCACAACTGTTGTGGGGAGAACACATGCACTAAGATTGACCGCATGACAAGGACACGGATTGAAGAACCTTAAACAGCTCCTAGACACTTCATTGCTAGACAGAGGCATAACACGGCGTTCCGTCACAACATCATCTGAGTGCTGGAACTAGCGATCCTCTTGGGAAAGGATAAAACAGTGCACTGCACTTGGGCGTCGTTAGCCACATCCTCATTGCCGACTAAGTCAATTGCGTTCCGCCTTGTCGCTGTTGACTAGACACAATGGGGACATGGATTTTAGAAAGTCACCCTACGGGTCTGACCTTGCTCAGCTGTTGTCCATCTGCCCTGTCTGATATGTGATCTAGTACGTAGGTCGTGAAGAAAGCAATCTCGCTCTGGCCGGCCGAAGGCGGCTACTGTGCATAATTGCCGACCGGAGGCCAGTTTGGGCACAGACGTACGCAGATAGAGACAGACAGTTTTTTTTCACACAAAAATTGGATGAATGCGGCTTTTCCCTCATTAAACTGTGACGAAGTCCGAACAACAGACCCTGTCATAGTCGCTGAGAGCTTTCGGTCGCGACATGGACGCCAGCTTTCACCAACATGTGACTGCCACGGTATGTCTTTGTTCAAATTTTTGGATTTCAAATCCAGGAAGATCAGGTGCGAGTATGCTAATCCAGGGATCCTCTCCATCGTTTCTTGTCTTCGTGGTCAACACCACTCGTGCCTCGATTGATCAGCGTTTTTGTGACGGTACAGATGTCTGCGTCATGCAAACTTCCAACACACTTTAGGGTTTCATGTGCGAGTGCATATGAGTTAACACTGTTCACCTTCCCGCATCTTTTCAAAATGGGGGATAGAATACTGTGCCCGAACGCAACAGGTGTCATCTTCTATGTATTTTGGGCCTCTTGATGGTGCTATGACACTTGGAGAATTACGGAAACCTTGAAGCTGGTGAGGCAAGGAGTTCCTGAGCACAATGAGTTTATTAGGCTTTACTCTTTGGAATCAGCGTAGAAAGGAGAGCACATTTTTGTGCTCAATCTCGAATTTCTTCTATGGCTACTATGATGTGAATCTGCGTTTGCACCCTCGGACCCTCAACCTTACGAGTGGCGGAAAATTATAACAAGGGTAGTAAACCACAAATATATGAAAGCTTCATGTAATCGACAGCCCATTGCCTTATAGTACCTGGAAGATCTTCTGAACAAAAGCTATGCTAACAATGTGTGGTAGTGCTCATATGTGACAGATATTTCATCGAACGCGTAAAGTATACTGGAAAAAGATGTTGCTGCCTGCAAATACAATCGCTTTCGGTCTCCGTTCATAGCTAGCATAGACTCATATCCTTTCTGCTAAGTATGTAGGAGACCAAGCTTGGAGGATGGTCACGCTGGCACAAACATCGGTTGTTACCCGAAAGTCATTAGAGGCTTAGTACACATTCTAGAGCCCATACGACTCAGGGACGCATACACTAATGTAAGCGTCATAAAGGGCTGGGGATCAGGGATGTGCGAAAAATTTTCGAAAACCCGAAGTCGAAGAATTTCCATTCTCGTCTCGAGACCAATTTTTTTGGTCCAGATGGGACATTTGAAGTGTGACCATTTTTCGATTATTTTTAGATTTTTTTTGTATCGATTTTCAGAAAGAACCGAAAAATTGAAAAAAAGTGTACTTTTGCACTGTGGCTAAGCATTCTACAAATTTTTGACCGAATAATTTTTCGTTTTTCGGCTTTTTTACGGTTCCAAAAATTTTTCGCACACCCCTGCTGGGAATAGTGTTAGGACCTCATCGTCTTCCATGACTGCCTTGCGAGTGCTCAATAATTATTTCTTTTTATTTCAATTTGTTTCATTTACATTGCACTCAAGGTGCGCCATAGACAGTGATAGAACAGGCAAAAAGCACCTGTGGGACTCAAAGAATGATTTGGAAAAAAAACGGAGAACGAAGAGATTATACATAGAAACAGAACAGCAGTATTTTTGAAACAAGAAAGGGTATCACGCTGGGATATATGGAGGAGGATACGGCCAGCCTGTTGATGTCCATAACAAATGATGCCTCAGCGGTGTTTCGGCTGCCCCAGAATGCTACAAGAGGTTTTCCGGGGAAGCGATTTATCAGTGAGCTCCAGCCCTTGCACTGCGAATATGCGAGTTTCAGTTTTTTTTTTTTTTCGGTTTTTGCCGCGGATATTGCTGTATGGATCACATTCACTCGGTGAATCAACTCATCGAGAAGACACGACAGTACAAGCGACAGTTGGTGATGTACTTCAACGGCTACGTCCGAACTTTTCACAGCATCGAGCTCAACACCGCATGGAACGCTCTATTCCGTGCCGGTGTGGAAGTGATCTATATAAGCATGCTAGAGAAGTGCAGGGCACATCTAGACTCTGTTTTATTTCAAGTGAACTCCTGTTTTTGATCATAACTGCGCGGAGCGGTTGCTTTCTCGTCGGAACCTCCTTATCACAAGTTATATTTCACCGAGGCTCGCCGCTTCGCTGCTGGTGATAATCGGAATCCACAGATCACTAGGGGTTTGCAGAGTCTACAGAGCCTCAGGTGTTCCATAAGAAACTGACGGCGCCTATCGGGAAAGAATTCCGCCGGATCGACACTATTTCACCAAAGCTGTTCACTGCGGCTCTCCGTCACGCAAAGTATCTGTATGATCGACTGCATGTACTTCTACATGTCCAGAATGCACCGACGTGAAGTTGGTATCTCCTCTTCGTCAGCTACGTGACAGAGAGCTGCTGTGAAGGCTGTTTTGAGTAGCTTCTCCCGTTATTTTTAGACACCTTCATCGGCTTCAGAGCGTGCGTGAAATGTCTGTTCGTACTCTGCTCGAGCCGTTTTTTTCTCGAATGATGAATGATTCCACTTTGTAGGATTGGATATATATTTCAAGTTGTCTAAAATGGGAGTTGCTTCTCCAATGGACTCGGAGCACGAGCAAACTACCCACCTTGTGTGAAGGTGCGATGAAGGATCTTTGCGTCAGATTGCATACGGCAAGGATTTGACACTTGAAAGGCAGTAATTGAAGTCGCATCTAGACGGTCAACTAGGGCACAAAGTAATCTTTCTTATGACCGACATTGCATCTCCTACCGAACTGTGTATGCTCTTAGCACTTCTTAGAATCGATCTTTATTGCTAGCACTTTTCAAGACAGGAAGATTTTTCAGCTCTAGTTTCTTCCACTTTCATTGAAAGCATTTTCATTGTACTTTGAACTACGTGTAATGCTCGTTCAGTAAATCGTATGGAGACTTTCCCAATTTTTTTCAGCGTCTTCTTTCCAGACTTTTAGCCTCTCGCGTTTCCTTCTTAGACTCCAAAAAAGTAGAGAATTCAAAATTTACATCTTCTAGGTTGTACACTTTTGGACAGATTACACAAGTTGAAGTCCGTCTAATGCCAATGATCCACTAAATATGATGAGGAGGGTGCATTCTGATGCCCGATTCCCTGGTAGGCTATCTTTATGATTTTCTTAATCCTTTTTATTATCCGCTTAACAGCAACATGTATGATCCACGTTATTGCAAATGGGAAGACTCGACGTTACAACGCTTCGAACTCAACTTTTTTCGGAATCTGAAAACAGATTTAGAACTCTGGTGGGGGGAGCTCTTTAACGGTATAATGACTGCTACGGGTTGGAGTTTAAACTAAAAGGTTCTCAGATTTCTTTTCAGATGGTTATACAGTACACGTAGCCCTGTGCAGCAGCATTCTTTATTTGCGTACTGTATGGCACGCTAAAAATTTTCTCGCAAGGTTTTTCGCAGGAGCTCCAACCTCAGCTACCATTATGTTCTTAAATAGCCCTTATTAATTACTGCTCGAACGTGGTGGTTGATGGAGTATCTACCTCTTAACTGTTACCAAGTCTTCCGAATACCATCTCAGAGGATCGCGGGGTCGTAATGGAGCACAATAGACTTTCACCTCGACGAGGATAGCGAGGGCAGCACGAGGGGAATAGCTGCTGCTCGAGCAGCACGTGCTGCCTTTGTGACGCTCTTTACAGCACGTGCCGCCCTCGTCCTCCATTTGTCGCCTCAGCTGCTGCTGCTTTTTGTGGCAATCGTAGTGTGGTAACATTGCTCGAAGTGGTCCATTTGAACAGCTACGAGCATATTTGCAATCAGCATGGAGAGGTCTTTGTTACAAACGTGACGGGGGCTTGAATGGCATTGACGGGAAAAGTGGTACGTGAGAAAACGTGAGTATGACGACTATTGATCGAGTGATTTCGCACCCTCATATCTGACTGCAGCTTTCTAATTGAATAACACGGACGATAGCTTCCTACCCTTGTTTGGTCTAGTAACATTTCGATTTTGTCATGAGGTCATCATACTTCAGGTGCGGCATTCACGTACTCGGCGGGTTAGGGAGGGGTTGGGGCGTCGGCGCCTTTCATTAATGCCCTGCGAGTGCCTTGAGGTAATTGGCATTTGGTGTTTCAGCGAAGTCTCAGCTACCCAACCCTTAGGGTTTGCGAGGAAACGATTTTTCAATCATCTCTACCCCTCGCACGGCTATCAACAAACGCACCGATGCCACAAACCCTGCTCCATCCCCTTCCAAACCCGGCACGTACGTGAATGCCGCCCCAGCATCGTTCTGAACCCCCCACAGAGCTGTTCCAGTACCGATTTCCACTTATTTAAGACAGTGTCGAGTTTCATTTGAGATTATCAAACTGTCTGCAGTGTGTTTTTTGTGTGGTAGACTGCAGCGCCAGCCGCTTGTATGCGCCGACGTGTTAATATCTGACATGCAAGAAAATCAGCTGAGCAGGCGCGCCCCCAAAAAAACCTCTAGGTTAACCTGTAGTAATCATTCGCCAAGAGGTGGGGTTGTCACGTTCACATCCGAATAATCACCAGTCGCTTTTATTTTCGTCTTCTCGTTCTGTTCACTTTCCTCTCGTTTGTCAAAAGGAATTAAGCTGTTCCACCCTGTGCCAATCACGTAGATTATTGCTCACCTTCAAAACCACTATCTCTATGTTACACTGATCTCATCACTGGGTTCGCTGGAGCAAGGAAAACCTTGTGATAACGCTTCTGAAGAGGAGCAACATTAGACAGACTTAGACTCTCTTTTGGTGGCAAGCTTGAGCCTATTGTATGTTGACAATAGTATGCTGCGTCGAAGAGGTCGCAGAACCTGGCACTGCTATAAGCGAAAGTTCTGAAAATGGATCAAGTTCGAATTGTTACCAGTAGCAGCCCTACTGATCAGGGTAGCGACAAGCACATCATAGAAGAACAGCTCAGACCTCATATACTTCGCTGCAAAACAAAAAGTCCACCATGCCCCTGGAAAGGTAAAACCGGTTACGCCCACCGAAAAGCTTTCGATCTCATTTGGGAAGGTGCGACCGATTTGTTAGATCTCAGTCCATGTTCTTCCATTTCTACTCGGTCTAACTTTATATTGTGATCTTGTCAAGTGCAATTGCGGTCAATGACGAGAATAAACACAGCAGAGAAAACTTGTCCACAAAATTTTCGCCGTTCAAATTCACAACTTTTGAAGTGCCATAGCTTCGTTCGTAATGCGTTCTGAGCGATTCTGCTGTCATCATTGGATCAGCATGGAATCTCCTATAAAGGCATCGTACACGATGAAAACCGAATTCCAGCTTTTGCGTCTAGTCGGAGTAGTGGGTCATAGCAACGTCACTCAGAAAGTTTGGAGTTTCAAAATCGTCTCTGAGTGGAGATTCGCTTACCTCAAGAAGGCTTCCTGGGTTTGGGGGGGGGTGCGGCCTTGGGGCCAATCCGTTGTTACAAGGAACAAAACTCCGCGGTAGCTGCCGGCGATCGTGCGTTGACGCGTCGTAGGGCGCAATGCACACTGCACTCGATTTCACGTTCGACATCGATCGAAGACAGCTGAACGCAGTATGTTAGTAACCTTTTTAAATTTTGCTCAAAAAAAAGATCGCTCGTTTGATTGGCGTCCTATGTGAATTGCTTCCAACGCTGCGCCAAGGAACGAATCGTGAAACTGTTCCTTGCGTTGTTTGCGCAACTATCCCAAGTTGATGTCGGCGGGAACTTCAAATTTGTTTTAAGCTTTCTTGAATTGGATTTTTCGTGAAATGTTGACATTTTTGAGGTGGATTTTTGCAACCTTCAGTCATTATAGGGATATAACAACGCGAAAAAAGTCAAAAAGCCAAGTATGGTTTTCATCGCGTACGATGGTGGGACATGTGAAAGATGGTTTTGAGTTCGGACTTTTCGCTTAAAGGCAGTGTTCATGATGATTTCCTTTCCCGAGTTTTTCACATAAAACAATGAGTTGGCCACCAAGTGTTACCAAAACTACGAAGAAACGGCGAGAAACGCATTAAAACGTCGTATTTCAGTGACATTATTCTATAACATGGACTAGTTGTCCGGTTGGATGAACATGTTCATGGTGGTTGTCACCGGTATAAAATGGGGCTAATCAGAAATGGAGGAATATTTAAGGCAAAACAGTATTAGTTAGGGTCCGAAGGAAAGCACGGAGCAATAGAGAGTAGAGAATTGCAAAGGACGGGTCTGCAAACGATTTCATTGTCACAACAAACAGTTCCAGTGATACATAAAGGCGGGCTGATACTTAAGGATTTTGGGTACTTCCGGTGCTTTTTTTCTCAATTTCTTCGTCATTTTAGTTCTACCCTGGGGCCACTTAGTCAATATAGTGAATAATCTCAAAATTGAAGATTATCGTGAACACTGCCTTTAAGGAGATGAGTAAACTGGGAAAAGGATCGGATTGTGAAAAGAATATACAGTCAGCTGCTGAAACATTTACACACCAATATTAATTAAGAGAGGCGGACTGAGGAGGCCCATAAAACTGATTAGGTACAGAAAATAGCACTGAGGCAGAACCTCATCGGGCGCGGAGTTTGGGGCGACTCGAGTTATTAAAGGCAGGGTTCGCGATAAAAACTACTTCTGAGCTCTCTTCATAAGAATGTAGATTCGGTCATCACAAAAGTAAAAATAAGAGAAAAAACCCGGAAATTCGCTTGAAAAACGCTCAAAACAAAGTATAACGGCTAATTACCGGTGTCGGCCGGCCCCCTAATTAACGCGATTTTCATTTATGCTTACTTATCCGACATCTATTTTGCTGTTCAAGTAGTCAGTAGTCTCCAGAAATGTTCAGAAGTTACTTTGGAAGCAAAATAAAAGTTGACAAAACAGGCTTTTACCCAAATCTCAATAATTGGGGGCGGGAGGACACCAAGCCATAGCTTGCTCCTGAGCGTTTTTTGTCCAATTTTTTACTTGTTTTCACTTTTGTGATGGCCAGATCTATCATTCTACGGTGATAGCACAACAACCGATTTCATCGAGAACCCTGCCTTTAAGTATTCATACCTTCGAACCTCCTCTCAAACACGTACCTAGAAATTCAAAACGCTCATTTCCAGTTACTACACTGTAAAAATTTAACACGCACAAGATGTCCCGTGAGAATTAAAAACATGGGTGGGGGGGACGCGATTCATCTCACGTAGTCGGATATCGATGATCCTGTCAGCACTCTCGGCTGACTTATTGCGGAATTAGTACCACAAATTACCTGGCACTCCTTGGCTTTACAACAAAATTATCGATGTGGAATGATGTTCTGCTCTGAGGTGACTATTCTCTGATTCACATTTTCTGCAGGATTCTGTTCGCCGGTTCACTCACTATTGCTTGCTATTGTTAACTTGAGGCTATCCCGAGTGCGCAGCGTCCCGTCGCTTCTGTAGCTTTTGTGGAGGAGGTACAGATTAATATGACACTTCAGGTTCACTTTAGCCGTTTTCGAAATCGTATTTGAATATGATGCCAAAAACACTCAACAACGAGCTTTTTATTTAGTCTTGACAATAACGAAGAACGATCCTTCACCTCTATGTTCACCCATGTAAACTTCGCTTTAAAAATGAGTGTATAGACACATGCTGCTAAAGTGCTGATTGCTTCGCCCACGTGCAGGCTACTAGATGTGACTAGTCCCTTTGCAGAACCACCTAGCGTCGTAGCAAAATCAGTTTTTGCGAAAAGAAAGCTACACTTGTACCTGGTCGCTATCATTTTGTATTTTCTTTAGACGTGTCTGATATTTGACTACATCTAAATGGACGTTCTGGGAAACGTTTTCACTGCGTAAGTACTGTTGTATGCCCTAGTTATTAGGAGAAACTAATCTGTTCGTGAACGCTGCCTTGAGGGTGAGACCTTACTCATAATTTCTGTCACCGTATCAAAATCGCGGCGATTAGAGAAACACAAAGACTCTATGGCCGGGATCATACTGCCAGCGACGAGACGCAATGTTAAATAGCCATACCGACTAAAAATCGATATGCCTGATATGCAGTGTCGCTATCACTCGTCGCGGGAAGTATAATCCCGGCCTACTGAGATGAAGCAGTCGCATCGCGGGGTCGCGCAATGCACTGCTCCCGAAAAGAGATGTATAGCAGTCCATTTCATAATACTCAACATTGTGACCCTGCAAATTTTTGGATTCTATATCCATACAGCTAGCTCTTCCCTTTTTATCAACTTTTTCTACTTGGATATTATCGTCTTGGGAACAGCTGCTGAATACGCTTCTAGCGGATATTCTAAAGCGAAACATGAACAGCAAACGTCGTGTCTTTTTCAAATTCCTCCGATGTGGTAGTTCTCCGATGTGATCCTCTTTCTTTATAATTGAATAACACCGCTTTCTCAGCAAAAAGCGGGTTTCAGGAGAAGTTTCATAAAAATCCTAGCGATGACTGATGATCTGCGAGTCGTCAATACGAATCTAAAAGCTCGGAAAATCCTTCATACTCTGAGAGTTTTGTCCATCAAGTAGCCCACCAAGCTCCGCAGCGGCCCCCAGTGGATTTTTTCTCGGTTATTGCTAGGTTTTTCGCGAAAAAGCCGGAAAATACTTGAACAATAACCGACAAAAAAAAACTAGAAAAAAAACAAAAATAGTCGAGGGCTGGCCGACACACCGACACGCGACGTCGCCGTCGCCGGGCTGCGATTTAATTTAACATTTAATGGATTCTAACACTTCCTTCTGATTATTGCTTTTATATCTCTGCTTAATACAACTGCCATAACTGGTATGCAGATAATGAGCGCCAAATATCTCCTTCAGATTTAGGCAATTACAACAAAAAATCAATTCGAAAACTCACTGAAAAGAATGGCCGTGGAGCGCGCGGTCTCCTAAGGCCGTGGAGCCTCAAGAGTGCGTCGTGTACTTTCTTGGGAAGCATTAATTCGCGGGTGTTTCGCTGCGAGCGTTATTTGCGACTATTTTTCCTGGGGCATTATTTGGCGGTTGTTTCTCGGCTATTTCTCGGCAATTAGCGGTAACCAGCTATTTTACGGCTTATGCTCGGCTATCGCACCCAAAGCGGGCATTTCCAGGCTATTTCTCGGTTACTGCTTAGCCAAAACTCTAAGAGTAAGTCGTCTATTGAGTCGTGAAGTCGAGTCAATTCAAAAAATGTTTTCTTGCCTTTCCTTGTCGCCAAAGTCTGATCAAGGGCAACATGGTTCAGTAAGCTTACCGTGAAATTGTGTATAGTGCAATTATTTGTTCCCAGACAAACTTATTCAAACGATTAAAGTCTGCCATTCATAGCCGTAGTTATTGCTGGGAAAGTTCAAAATACCTTTTCAGTAGATTTTTTCAATGGGCCTCAGCAAGGACTACTATTTCTCTATACTCTGTTTTTACTGCTTCACAACACGAATCGTCTTTTGGAAGTAGGGGCCCTTTCATAATTATTATTCGCTCTGCTCAATCGGTGGATCTCAGCGCCTCTGAAGACGACGATTGGGTCGAAACGTCAGGCCAAATAAAGATCCACCGAAAACCTTGTATGGCATAGAAGTCACTTGCAATATAATTATTATATTTTTGAATTAAAGCTTGGGGTCGCGGTGAAGACGATTTTCAGGCTCTCTTCATGAAAATGTAGGTCTGGTAATCGCAAAAGTAAAAAAAAGGTGAAAAACCCGGAAATTTGAGGGAAAAACGCTCAAAAACAAGGTATAACGGCTAATTACCGGTGCCGGCCGGCCGGCCCGCTAAATAACGAGATTCACAAGAGTGCTTGCTTACCCGTCTTTCCTTTTGCTCTTAAAGGCAGTGTCCACGATAAATTTTGTCCTCGGTTTTTGGCCGGAAATCGAAAGTTCAGGGTCTCATTGCAGCCCTGGGATTGAAATAACGAACGGAAACGAGCCCAAAAGAGCTCCATACGGCTCCGAAGTCCGCTCGCGCTAGCCCTTCCGCTCGCGGTCGAGTTTTCCGGGGAACAGTTTGGTCCGCTTTTACATTAGCATTGGAGCGCGAGCGCGGCTGAGTTTTAGCATTGGGGCGCATTTGCACGCTGTCTACTTCAGGTCCATGCCCGCTCAACTGATCCACCGTTGAAATGTGGCTTCCAAAAAGAAGAGCTGATTTTGGATGTTTCGCAGCGTTTTTTATGATTCTTTCTTGACTGATGAAACATTCAGATTCTAAACCTTCGTCTTCTGGTGGAAACTCAAAAACGATTTTTATCGTGTGCACTGCCTTTAAGTTGCCAGTAGTCTGTGAAAGTTTTCAGCAATGACTTGAGAAGGATAATAGAAGACGGCAAAACAGGCCTCTGCATGAATCTTGATAATTGGGGGCGGGAGGACACCAAGCAATGTCTTGTTCCTGAGCGTTTTTTCTCCATTTTTTTACTTATTCTCACTTCTGTGATGGCCAGATCAACCATTCCATGGGGATAGCTGGCTTATGATCCTACGAAATCAATTCACGACACGGTTTTCTGCAGATCATGCACGTTTTTCTGGATTGCGGACTATTTATTTCTGTAACTCATAACCTTTACTTTCCCATATCATGGACATGAGGTTATTATAGGACCCTGACATTTTATCCAGGGTTCTAAGCACACTTATCAGAATTTCGCGAATCTAGAGGCTTCAGAAAATGGCTTTCTGGTCTTCAATCGGAGTATGTAGTTCTGCTCACTGTGCCCAGCTTTGGTCATGAAATTGTAGAATTCTTGCAAAACTAGGGGATTTCAAACTAACTGAGATGGCATTTTGAACTCACACACAGGGTTGAGCAGGCTTGCGACTCGGCGCAACGGGGGGTAGTAACATTTTTTTTGACTTTTCTGAAATAAATTAGCGGGCTCGTCAAAAATTTTTGCCCAAAAAAAGGATTTCTGAAGAAGAAGGCCGAAAAAAATTAAATTTTTTTTATACTACAAGTTTCCAATTTTTCCCAATTAGCCACTCAGAAAGAGCTAAAGCATTTTTTCATCTTGCGAGGGAGGATCGTTGAAATTTTTCGAATACCTACAGACATTCGGTCAACAGGGAGCGGGGGGGGGTCCTAGCTCCGCCAAAAATTGGCGTAACGGCCTGCTCGACCCTGCTTATACATCGAAGCAGGAAGTGGAGGTACATATAGACAGAGAAGGCGTTCTTCAATTAGGTACTACTATTAATTATTTCGTTGCCCTTTCTCCACTTCAAAAAACAATTAAATCACTACTGTTCCTCATTCTTTTTGATCTTTATTTTGAATGCTTTGTTTTTTTCGCGATAGATAATATCAGGAATCAAAACGAATTTCATTTTCCACGTTTTCAGCGTTTTTTTCTCAGATTTTTTCATGCTACCTACTTATTCCATATTTATTTACCCACCTGTTGTATTATTTTATTTGTTGATATGTTTCCAGTAGTTTTTAGGAATTCAGTATAAATACCAGATAAAGTGGAGTAGGGTATTGCTGATTTTGTTCCCGAACATGCGTTAGGACTCAGAAAACATCATCCGACTTTCTCACATGAAAAAAAGTATTTTTTATGCCTAGATTCTATTATTTTGCCCACCATTGTACCGTAGATTAATTTGTTTTGTGAGGAAATCGCTGTGATTTTTGATATTCAATCCTTACTCATTCTCCCAGCAGATCTTACTTACCCATACATAAGCTGTGCTTCTCAATTATTCTTCCAATTAATTTCTTGTTTTTGGTCCAGATCTCCGTTCTTTGTATAACGTTCAGAGTCGCCGATTCTAATGTTATCTGTTGGAAGATGTTTCTCCTCATATTTCATGTTCTGTAGTTTTTTCGAACCTTTCGCTTCATATGGGCATTTTAATTTATAACCGGACAAGTTCTCTGTCCTCAGTCGATACCGCATGGCATCAGGATAAAAATCGGAGCAAGATGTATAAAATTATTCGCAAATTGTTTCAGTAGTTATGCTGTTCTGTAGAGCCACTCTTATTTTTTAGTCCAAGAGATCAAACCTTAAAGGCATCGTTCGCGCTTCAAACCATGTTCCTTTTTTTCACCTGAATTTCGTGAATGAGCGCAGTGGACCACACCGGTAAACTTTGGCGCGTCAAAAACGTTGTGTTATCCGGTTGGAAGTGGTTAAAAATGAGGATCCGCCATTAGTTTTCACCATTCAACTAGCTTTTTTTCTTAGAAAATTGATGAGACCGTCAAATAACATGAAAAACAGTTACGTCACAAGCTCCACATGCAGAAAAACCTCGAGAATGCAGAAAGAGATTGCAGAAAAACTAAAAAACGATTTTGGCTCGAAATTCAAATTCATGTTTACAATGTGTTCCTTTACAAATGATGGTTTTTCATAAGCCTTTTCGAAATTTTTGTTCACTAGAGAGGCTAATCTACACAAAAACATGGAAGAATAATAAATGGTTTTCTGCGCGTGCGATGCCTTTAAAGGCAGTGGTCACGATCAAATATGCTTGTCGTCTTTTTCTCTCTAAACCCTTTTCTGAGTTTCGAGTAGTAGGACCTGTAAGAAAAAATCGCGAAAAAAACCGCTGTTTTGGGCCAAATTTGAAGCCTGGACCTTCTTGTCTTTTGATGGTGGACGAGCCCACTCCACATCATCGACATCGATGATCTCCAATATAAAGAACATCAGCTGGCTTGAAATTAAATTTCAATCAATGAACATTGACTCATCTAGTCAAAAACATTGACTGAAGTGCTTGCTTTTATTGTTAAACTGTTTTTATTCGGTAAATTTGAATTTATTTGTTCCTCTGAATGTCGATGATTTTTGACATCTTGGCATGAGACTGCGATCTTTTTGAGCGCCGCTGTGCACGTGTGCACGAACTGGCATCTTTGGGCCATAGAGACTCTACTTCTAACCCGTTTTTCACCGCAATACCTTCCTAGGTTTTCAGCTGTTTTATATCTTAGCTGATTTTTGTAGTTTTTTCAATGACGTTTTTCATCGTAACCACTGCCTTTAAACTTGGCAGCCAGTGTGCACGATCAATGGGTTCAGAGCAGGGTTGAGAGGAATTCCGATTTTTGACGATTTTTCGCATTTCAAATTTGTATTCCAATTTTCGAAAAGTTCCCCAAGTATGCGAAAAAAAAGCGGAAATAATGACAGGATAACAATCATAGGATGGTAATCAGTAATACCTGCCGAAACTTCAGGGGTCGTATTCGCCAACAACCCGCCGAGGGAAGTCGAAGGGAAGCGGAAGGGATGATACCGCGCGCGGCAGAGGAGCAGATCAACCCATCTTACACCATGTGAGATGGAAATGCAGACTGTGTTACGTATCGATATCACTGCAAAAAGATAAAGATTCAATCGCGAAGCGGCCGTTTTGCAGCTATGCTATTCGAAAAATTCCGGCGGTCGCGAGGGAAGCCAAGGGAGGAGGCGAGAGGTGGCCGTGGAGCGCGCGTTTTTTACTGAAATTTCACCTCATTTACCCTTCGACTACCCGGCGGGTACCCGGCGGGTTATTGGCGAATATGACGCCAGGAGATTTTCAAAGGTGCTGATACGGGATCTGGGTCCTGTTTTCCCTTTTCAAGGAATGATACGATTTATCGATAGGAAGATAGAAGAGATTCTCTTCAAGTTAACGAAAAACCCAGGAAGAATAGCCTGTTTTTCAATAGATTTAGGTTTACCCATTCCTAAACTAGTCTCTTCTTCAGGGAGATTCGGGTTTGTCCATTCTTTATTGCATTCAACGGGAGCCTCAGCCTTTTTTATATTCACGTGCAACAATCTAAGAGAAGTGAACATATGATATCTCTTCGTAGAATTCAGCCTAGTGAACGGACGAGCCTGCGGCGATAGGTTTTCACTTGCGATCGAATCCCCGCTAACGCCGCAAGCGCCGCACGACCAACGGTTGGCTCGCGTCCATTAGCTAGACCGAATTTGGCAAAGTGCTTTCACTTTGTACAGTATTTTTGCCAATCTCTAATCTGATCTACTTACTGCGATTTTAAAGCTCTACATGATTTTCAGGTATATGTATATTCGGCTTCTCAGAAACTTTCTTATGTGTTATTCTATCTCTCTTCAGAGGGAGCACACATCATACCTTCTTATGGAAACCTTTATAACAAACGATGCCATTTCCATAGACAGGCTTACCCTTACTGCTCTACGCTCGCTCAAAAACAATCTCACCCTAATCGGGGATACGACCTGGGAGGAATCTCAACAAACGTCATCTTTGTCAAATGTTTCTTCCCGGGCACTGTGCAATTATTCCTTCTATAATTGAATCATTTTGTGCTTCTTAAAAGCTTACTCTGCTCACGCTTGCCGAATGCGAGGTTTTGGAGTGGAAAAAGTTGATTTTGCACTTAACGCCGAACATGTCATTGAAAAAGGTTGATTAATTCTGAAAGCGTAATGAATTAAGGCTCGGAGGGTCTGGGCTTTTCCTATTCGATTTTATGTCCAGTTGAAGGGAATTTAATTAAACATTTCAAACGTGAAGTAGGGTACAACTTTAGCCCAAATATTTGACTAAAAGGGCAAGGTTTGTCTTTATCAGTTCACGACCACACTCTTACGCTAATTAATTTCTTTGTATTGAAAAAATGAATAATCTTTCTAGTAAAAACGGGGGTGAGGTATAGTCGACTAGATTATTTGGGAATAGCATGGATTTTGCTTCATTACCACTCGCATTAAAAACTCTTGAAGAAGATAGTCGCTTTGGCGATTTTTCGTATTTCTGAAAGGATATTTGCATAGAAGATTCTCAGGAGGCTCGAAAAAAAGGTGTAATCCCTATTTGCGCTTACAATTAGAGGAAAGCCACGACCACCATCAACAAACCAAAAAAAAACCTATAAATCAGAACTAAAGAAAAATCAAAACTTTTTTTAAATATCAGCTCTTCGGCCATTAAATGACAAAATTTGGTAAAGCGCCGGAATCTAACGTATTCTTACGGAGTCGACCGCAACTTCGCCACCGTTTTTACCTCGCGGTGGGCTGTAGTGATCATTTATCATTATCTGTGGCCTATAACCAGGACCAACATGGCCGTTCGGATTCGATTGTTTGATCTGACTGCGGTGTTACGGCTGTTATAGCGATTTCTGATTTTTTTTGGGATGATGGTTTCACGGCAGCCACCCAAATCTAACAAAAGGGTTTCAAAATTGTGTACAATACCACCCGTGGCATTGGTTGCGCCACAAATTGCCGCATTGTCTTACCTTCTTTAAAAGTGGTCTGTTTGGGTTGCTGGGAGCATATTTGGCAACAGCATAGAGAGCTCTTTCTTTTGAGCTCACACATGTCTTTTTGTTAGACCGGGATGGCATTCACCGCAACGCGCTGCCGCGACAGTGCATGTCAGGCATATCGACTTTCAGTCGATAAGGGTAATAAACACTGTGTCGCGTCGCCAGTGGCGGAAGGTATGATCCCGGCCTTACCCTGCAAAAAGGCGTGTAGGGTTAACAGAATCAATCGAGTTTACCAAAAGTTAAGCTGGATATCAAACTGGTATCAATATTTGACTTCAAATGGATCATAAAAGTCAAGGATGAGTTAAAAACAAGTATGAAAGTATGAGGCCGATTTTTGAGATTCTCAGGTACTCAGGACGACGGCCGGCGAACCTTTTCCAGCTGGCCCGCGGTCTCCGTCCTCCGGCCGCCCCTTTTGGTTCGCCGGCCAGCTTCATGTCGATGGCCTGCCGACCTTTTTCAGCTGACTCGCAGTCGTTTTCCGTGGATGGCCCGCGATCACTATCTTTATCATTATTTACCTCGAGCATGTCACCCCGGGTCCACTGCGGAGAAACGCCCCGCCTCGGTTCGTCTCAGTCTGCGGTGAGGACCCACCCTCCCCGCGGATCGCGGCGAAAGCTGTCCCCCCCCTCAAGTACTCAGGGCGACGGCCGGCGAGCCTCTATGCCAAAAACGACGGCCGGCGCCTCACATTTCGATGGTGCCGGCCAGCGGCGAACCATGCTGCATGCAACGCACACGCAGCGCGGATATTGGCTCGCCCGCGAGCCGCAAAACACGTCACGCCATCTTCAACTCGGCCGGTTGGAAAGAGAATTGATAATGGCCACGAATGACCACGGCGTAACAAGCTTATCACTTTCACAGCCGGTATAAAAGGCGCCTCATCTCTTTTGAGTCCTCATTCGGCATTCTAATGTCGGCCTTGGAAGGTGACTTCGAGTAACTCTCCGGAGGCGAGCATATTTTTGACCGCTGAGGGGATAGGGGTATCCCCACGGCTGGGGGGGGGGGGACGGTTTTCGCCGCGGGGAGGGTGGTTCCTCACCGCAGACTGCGGCGGAGCGAGGCGGGGCGTCTCTCCGCCATAGGGCCGGGGTGACATGCTCGAGGTAAACAATAATACGAATAATGATCGCGGGCCATCTGGTAAAGGTCGGCGGGCCATCGACATGAAGCTGGCCGGCGAACCAAAAGCGGGTGGCCGGAGGACGGAGACCGCGGGCCAGCTGGGAAAGGTTCGCCGGCCGTCGTCATGAGTACCTGAGCCCCAGCCGTGGGGATACCCCTATCCCCTCAGCGGACAAAAATGTGCTGGCCTCTGGAGAGTGACTCGAAGTCACCTTCCAGGGCCGGCAGTAGAATGCCGAATGAGGACTCTAGTCAGATGAGGCGCCTTTTATACGGGCTGTGCACGTGATATGCACGTTACGACGTGGTCATTCGGGGCCATTATCAATTGTCTTTCCAAAAGGCCGAATTGAAGATGGCGTGGCGTGTTTTGTGGCTCGCGGGCGAGCCAATATCCGCGCTGCGTGTGCGTTGCATACAGCATGGTTCGCCGCTGGCCGGCTCCCTCGAAATATGGGGCGCCGGCTGTCGTTTTCGGCATAGAGGTTCGCCGGAAGTCGCCTTGAGTACCTGAGTTGGTCTATTTGGAAATTGACGCCCCGGCAGACACACTCATCTTCATTCGCTCGAGCGCAAAAAGTCCGCGATCACAACTCTGCCGAGTGTAGACTGCTCAGGAGTGGAAGAAAACTGTCTGAAAGCTTCTCCCGCCTAGCAGCACCTCGGTGATTCAGGTGAAGGACGACCCCAAATCACCGACGTCCTGGCCTGAACGGGACCAATCGTCCCAAGACTCATTCATTAACTTTTTGTGATCCTCTTTCAGATAAGCACTGCAGCAGCCCCATCCGGGCGACTCGATTTTTCACCATCCTCAGATGTGCTAAAACAGCGTTTTTCGTCAGTTCGATGCACCGGCAGACACATTCATTGAAAACCGCGACGTCGAACCGGCGAAAAAACGCCTTTTGGCACAGTTATGGACCTAGTCTCAGGTCTGTTGGTCCCGTTTAAAGGCAGTGTTCACGATGAATATCGTTATCGAGGTCTCGGTGTGAAACACTAAGTTGGCAGGTGCTGTAGAGGATAGTGTCGAAGAAAGCAACGAAAACTGGCCAGAATTAAATACAAACGGCTTTGAAAGCTCTCCCGGTGCGCCTACCCATCCCGGTCCGCCCCTAATCGGACGAGCTTGCGGCGCTGCACACGTTTCGATGGCAAATTGCCAAGCAACTCTGCAGCAGTTAGCATTATCGATTCGCGCAGATTTCGCGATTAGCGCGCTCTTGCCGAAATCAGCAGGGCCCATGATTCTCGTCCACGCCCTGAATTTAGAAACCGTTATTTTGACTTATTCTGGACGTTTTTCTTCCCTGTTTCTTGACTATTAGTCACCTCACGACCAAACAATCCCATTTTGGGGTCGAACTCGAGTGCGATATTCATCGTGAACACTGCCTTTGAAGGCAGTGTTCACGACGAAAATCGTTTTTCTGCTTTTCCACCAATCCACCAATTTTGAAAAGCGCCCTATGCTGATTCTAACGATGTCTCTGAAGTCGCTCGAGACCTTTTGGGAACGGAGTTATGGTCCCTCAAAGACTGAGCTAAGGAAAATGGTGGACGAGTTGTCCGAGGCTTGTAACTTCCGTCTTTTCCAGCCGATCTATGCAAGCTGACCTGAGTGAAGAGAGAAGCTGAGAATGAAGGGAAGAACGGGGCTAATGATTGGAAATCATCGCTCATCTGGCGATTTCGAGCATTCATTTGTTCACGTGGGTGGGCGTGTGATGCGCTTTCTGGGTTTGCCTTGCGCTCGAAGTGGCAACTTTGGGCTCTTTTGGAGCTTTTCCTGGCTTGTTTTCATGCGTTATTTCAACGTCAGCGATACAGTATTCCCCTCAACTACCCATTCCTAGTGGAAACTGAAACACATTTTTTATCGTGAACACTGCCTTTAAGCTGAAAATGGGACGTTGGTGGTCCTGTTTCAAGCGAGAATGGACATAGCACATTTGAAGGTGGTGGAAAATCGAATTTGTCGGTTTGGGCTGCTGCAGTTCCTATTCCAAAGAGGGTCACAAAAAAGTTCTTGGCCGAGTCTGACGTCGATTGGTCCCGTTCGGGCCGGGACGACGGTGATTCGGTGTCGTTCTCATCCTAAATCACCGAGGTGCTGCTCTGTCGAAAGTGCATCCAGACCGGTTTTCGCTGATTTAAATTAGTCTATGCTGAGCGTAATTGTGATCTCGGATATTTTGCGCGCGAGCGAAAAAACATGAGTGTGTCTGCCGGAGTGTCGAACCGGCGAAAAAATGCAATTTCCACATTTTCCAACGTCATAGATCGGTCTTTCATTTTTGTTTCAAACGCATTTATTATCTGTATGGCCTATATGAAGTCAAATGTTCATACCATTCTGAGATCTAGCTTCATTTTCCCTACACTCGTTCCCTTCTGTTGAGCCTAAATTCCTCGTTTGCATCATAAGACATCTAAGAGCTCAAAAGAAAAAGTTCTCAATGCTGATTTGAAATGTGCCCCTAGCAACCCAAACGGACCACTTTAAACAAAGTTATGACCAAGCGGCGCTTTGCTGCTCAAAAAAACGTCTAAAACACAGTTTGTCCCGAAGTCACGGGTGGTATTCTGCTGTCTTTAAACCTCACAGTGAACGCAACGAACAAAACGACGGCGGATTTTCTCTAGTGTCTTGATTTTTCTGCGATTTAGTAAATATTTCGTGCAATCCTACAAATATTTAGCTGTTCCCTCTTGGGAATTTGTTCAGATCTAACCTTGTTTCTCTCTGAAAAATCCTGAGTTTCTTAGATCCAATTGTGCTTCGAAAATGAGTATTGTGTGCACATACTTATGTATACACCTATGTGCATATATTAAAGGCAGTGTTCACGATGATTTTCATCTCCGATTTTTTCACATAAAACAATTCGTTGGCCTCCAAGTGTTACCAAAATTACGAATAAACGGCGAGAAATGCATTAAAACGTCGTATTTCAGTGGCATCATCCTATGACATGGACTAGTTGTCCGGTTGGATGAACTTGTTCATAGTGGTTGTCACCAGTGGAGAATTGGGTCGATCGAAAATAGAAGAATATATGCAAAGCAGGATTAGTCAGGGCCCTAAGGAAGGAACGTAGCAATATAGTGTAGAGAATTGCAAAGGACGGGCGTACAAAAGATTTATTTGTCACAACAAACAGTTCCTGTTATACTTAAGAGGAGGGATGGTACTTAAAGGCAGTGCTCACGATGATTTTCGTCCCCGAGTTTTTTGCATAAAACAATGTGTTGGCCTCCAAGTGTTACCACAATTACGAAGAAACGGCGAGAAACGCATAAAAACGTCGTATTTCAGTGACATTATTCTATAACATGGGCTAGTTGTCCGGTTGGAGGAACATGTTCATGGTAGTTGTCACCGGTGGCAAATTGGGTCAATTGGAAATAGAAGAACATTTCACGCAAAAAAGTATTAGTTAAAGTTCAAAGAAAAGAACGGAGCAACAGAGAGTGGAGAATCGCAAAAGACGGGTCCACAAAAGATTTCGTTGTCACAACAAACACTTCCTGTAATTAAAAGGCGGGGTGATACTTAAGGATTTCGTGTACTTCTGGTGCGTTTTTCTGAATTTCTGTGTCATTTTAGTTCTACCCGCGGGCCACTTAACCAATATAGCGAATAATCTCAAAATTGAAGATTATCGTGAACACTGCCTTTAAGGATTTCGTGTACTTTTGGTGCGTTTTTCTCAGTTTCTACGTCATTATAGTTCTGCAGAAGCTGTGGAATATCCTAGGCTTCTCTCATTCTTTTTCTGATCCTGATGTATGAATGTATGTAGCAGGTTCCTAGCGTATAAGTATCGTGTCTAGTGCGATTTCTTGGTATTGCTCCCATAGGTATGTGGTATACGTTGACCGAATCGAATGATTCGAAAAATCATTCGGCTGAGAAGGTCGACTTCGAATTATTCGAAAACGGAGAATTGCAGCATTATTCGGAAAATCAAGTATTCGAAAAAAGCCAATTTACGAATTATTCGGAAAACCGAACATACAAGAAAGGCCGATTTCCGAATTATTCGAAAAAACCAAATATTCGAAAAGTGCCGATTTCCGGTTTATTCGAGAACCGAAAAATTCGAGAAGTGCCGATTTCCAAATTCTCACAGCAGTCGAATATTCGAAAAGTATCTGAAAATGTAAAAGTTCCACAAAAGGCAAAACCAGCGCGATAATACTTTGGTTTCTGCTGTATACATATATTGTTCTATCCTGTTTTCCAAGTCTACCTTATGTAGCGTATTGAATGGAATCAAATTAGCAGTGTGATTGGTAACCACAATAAATAGGGTATTGAGAATACGGCTAGGATCGGATCCCTTTGAAGATCATGTCTGCCCCTAAATCTCAAAGATGTCATTGCAACGACGTCTGCGCTGAAACATGGGGACGACTTAATTTGATTACCACCTACATAAAACCTTGAAAGCATGCAACGTGAACTAACTCAATAAACCACAGTGTGAGCGACACGTATCAAGGATCAAAGATGCTATTCTTAGTTGGCCAATGCTGAGTCCGGATTCATCAACGAATTTGCCAAGAATGATCCTGAGCATCACGAACCGAAAAAAAACCTCTACACGGTAGCTTCCTATTCGAGATAAATAAATCAATAAATCAATGAACAGGCGCAAATAGACTCCTCAGCGCCCGCGCATCACACGCGTGACGCCTGCTCTACCACGCACGCCCGTTACGCCCGTTCCCTCGACTTTATCATCACTTTCATTATTAATCCATCATCAAATCCACTCCGTTCCATAATAATCGATACCCCAGCACTGTCTTCTGCTACCATGATAGTGAACGTGTGTAAAGACTGCTTGCTCGGTAAAATGAGTCTTATTGAATCGCTGTAGTGGTTAGTAGGCTATGTCAACGATTATTCGGAAATTAAATATTCGGCCGAACAAACGAATAATCGAATATTCGAATAACTCGATTATTCGGAAAAGTCTATTTTTCGAATAATTTGTTTATTCGAATATTCGGAAAAGTCAATTTTTCGAATAATTCGTTTATTCGAACATTCGGAAAAGTCAATTTTTCGAATAATTCGTTTATTCGAATATTCGGAGAACTCAATTTTTCGAGTAATTCGTTCATTCGTATATTCGAGCGGCCCAATATACGAATATTCGGCCGAATAAACGAATCATTTCAGAAAAATAATAAGCAGAGTCTCCGGCACATGTCCATTTTTGCGGTTCAGAGGTGAAATATCCCCGATCAACCTGGCAGAAAGTTCGGATATAATCGGAATACTCCAATATAAAACATGAGATAGTCAGAAACCTAATGGTGGAGTATCTCGCTCACCACGAAATTCGTGGGCAGACGTAGCAGATACTGTTTTTCATCTGATGGTGTATGTATGTCCCAAACAGATTCGAGCGATGTTTTAAAAGCGGCTACCTTAAGCTGCTTGAGTATTACGTAATACTTAATTGCCATGAATTTAGGTGAATCGCTGCAGTTTTGAGCCAGTTCTTATAAAAAACATTCACCTTATATTTTTGCAGAGGTGAAATGTCTTCAACCAAACTGGGTGCTATCTTAGCGGTGGGGGAGCACTATGTCTGGGTGTATTTGGCCCCGCCCATTTTATCTTGCCGCTTTAAATTTGAGCACCTATCCGGGTTTTCCCTCCCCCTCACAAATCAGGAAAGATTGCGGCACGGAAAAATGGGCGTGGTCATGTGCGATACAACAGTGCCGCCCCGCTCATATAGCACCCTAAACTGATAGAAAATTCGGATATTGTTGGTAGATATCGTTTAGAAAATCCATAGAATTTGATCGTATCGTTTAACAACTACTCATAGACAGTGGCAAATGTTAGATTGAATACTCTTTTGATATAATGTGGAACGTCTTTTTCGTGGAAGTACATTGGCAGAGCTTTGATCTATATAATACTATACAAAAAAAAGGTCAAGAAAGTTGGAAGTGGTTTGATTTTGCGTACTCGGTCCGTACTTCTTATTCGAATACTCGCGATTTATGTCGAATATTCGAATTATTCGTATTCGAATCATTCGAATAATTCGATCATCCGGAAGAGTCAAATTTTCGAACAAATCGTTTATTCGAGTATTCGTAGAAGTCTATTTTTCAAATAATTAGTTTATTCGAATATTCGCAAAAGTCATTTTTTTCAAATAATTCGTTTATTCGAATATTCGGAGAAGTCAATTTTCCGAACAATTCGTTTTATCGAATATTCGGAGAAGTCAAATTTTTGATTACTTCGTTTATTCGAATATTCGGAGAAGTCATTTTTTCGAATAATTCGTTTATTCGAATATTTGGAGAAGTGAATTTTTCGAATAATTCGTTTATTCGAATATTCGAAAGAGTCAATTTTCCGAATTATTCGTTTATTCGAATATTCGAAAGTTTTTATTCGTCTGATATACTCTAGTGGTTAGGTGGTAAGCGCCGAGAGTTGATTTTTTTGGCAACCCCTTTCTTGGTTGGATCTCACCATGTGATATGCTGCAGACAAACTATTGCGCGAGGGATTCGGTTACTGAACATCAGTACTGAGAGCGTTAAGAGATCACCTGATTGACTGCAACCTCTGCTCCCCGTGTAACCGCAAGCAAACTACTACCCCTGACTTCAACTGATGAATCGATGGTTCGCTACCACTGGGACGTAATGTTTTTCCTTGCATACATGCCCTGAGGTGTGATGTCTAGGTTGCATTGTCAGGTGCCAATGACGCATGGCAAGTTTCCGCGTAGCTCGAACAGGAAAAAACTTACTTCCGGTCTGCTCAGTTTCTCTAGGAAGGTTTCCGAAATTCTTGACGATTTTTTGTTTATACTGCGAGAGTCACGATTTGTATGAATAACTTAATCCTAGTTATGTACTTGCTGGCGTGAATCACGGGGATACTTGGTTACCTCAGTGGAGTTTGTCGCCTTTTTTCGGCGCTTTTTATGTAAAGCTCCAGAATGTACTTTCATAGCCTGGAAAAATCGGAAGTAAAATCGGTTGTGGATGCAGCTATCAAGAGGCTTCGTGGGACAGGAAGTCAAAAAGTGAGCCACCGAGTCACCCATTACCTATTCCTGACTGCATTTTCAGCACTTTATGTCTGCTTCGCGACTCTGATAATTTATGGCCCTTTCTAGCTTGTGAGTGGGAGAATGCAGTGTGAGCCACCTGCCGCTGAGGTATCAAACCTCACTAATCTGTCACTTGCGGCGCCCGTCGACTGCAGTGAAATTGCATGATCTTTGTCGACTCGTGAAAGTGTTTACCACGTGTCCAAACAACTGGAAGCTGACAATGACGATTTTGTCTTGAATGCCGCCGGAGTTTTTCTTTATGAGCGAGCAAGAAGTGGAGTGACGATTCGCGAAGGCTATTTTAGCTCTGAACACAAAACAACGCCTGAAAGAAGCTTGGTCGAGCTCATTTGAGACAGCCTTCATTCATTCACGCTGATCCGCACCGCCTGCAGTAACTTCCTTTTGTTATATTCTCGTGCGATATTCTCGAATTGGAGCATAAGTCTCAATTCTGCAAATTATTGATTGATCCTAATGTAGCCTTTCACATAACAATACCGGCCATATATTTTGCGCTTCCGGAAAAAAGACGCAAAAAACACGTTTTTTTCTTCCCATTTCTTATAACTCTGTTCAAAGTGATCCTTTGAGAATCTGAAGAGACACCTGGAATAAACACTTAGGGCTCTTCGTTCTGAGCTCCCATTTGTCTCACTCTGCAGCAAAGCGTATAGGTGAGACACAATCAATCGAGTGCGTAAAACGCGAAGGCAGAGTTGGAATCAGAGGACTGAATGATTTTATATCACCATTGTGAGTATTTTAGTGAGACGTTGTGAATGAATTTTTCATGGTTTAATAACATTTGCATTTAGATTTTTCTCATTTTCAAGTTTCCCTATTTCGGTCACTTCCCTGGTCACACTCTTGGCTCAAACGGGAAAAATCGACCTGTGCTTCGGCCGTCAACTTTTTTTGTGATCCTCTTCCAAATAAGCAATGCGGCAAACCAATCCGGAAAACCCGATTTTTCAGAACCTTGATTGATTATGTCACGCCTATACGCTTTGTTGTAAAGCTAGACATGGGATAGCTCAAAAGGAAGAGTTAACAATGTTCATTTTCAGAATCTCATCAGATTCTTAAATGGACCAATTTCAAAAGATTTTTGGACGTTTTTTTTGCCGTAACTGCAGTTTAACGTTGCAGTGCACATTATGGTGTGTTCACACAAGGTGCTGAGTTGAACGCAAAACGCTTGGCTCAGGGCAAGATTGAACCAACGTATTCCCTCTCCGGGGGTGGTGCAGTGCGATAAGGCGCTCCACCGGAAAGGGAATATGCTGGTTCAATCTCGCCCGGAGCCAAGCGTCTTGCGATCCACTCATCACCTCGTATAAGTTTTAACAGAGTTAGAACAAAAGGACGCGAAAATCGCGTTGCTGCGTCTTTTTCGCCAAAAAAAAAACAGAAAAGATGTGACCGGTACTGTAATTCACTACAGACAGAGCAAGAGTTTAGGCCATTATTATTATTCTCGTGTCGAAAAACGCGTTCAACTTGCTAGTGTGTAACTGCGCCTACGCTTGACGGTCCCTATTTCCCTTTTCTTAGAGTTTTTACTTCATTTTAAGTTCCAGTGGTTAGTGGAACTGGAGCCCGGTGACCTGGTGGAATTCATCGCAACCAACTGCCTTGCAATATCGTGTCATCATGTCATAACCGGTAATCTGACGCAAACGTGTTAAACATTTGTAGCTCACCGCGATGTAAAGTTGCTAATGACTGGAACTTATGATTTAGTGAAATACTTCTAGAATAAGCTGAAGTTTTACTGAACGCGTTTAGCGACTCCATTACACATAGGAATACATCGTGAAAAGAAGACAATGCAGCCGAATCATGTAAACTATCTGCTCTTTCAATCATGGGCCGCCAATCCAATCGAAAATCCTCGCTAATCAATTAATATCTAATGCCTGCAGGAATAAGACTGTGCGTCGACGCGGTCGGCGTGCGTGTCGAGCAGCCGGAGCCAAGACATTCTTAGGACGACTAAATGCATTATCAGGAATATGAAACGCATGGCATGCAGGGATATGCGAAATTTTTCGATGTTTTAAAATCGCAAAATAAAGTATCTCGTTCCAAAACCAAATTTTTTGGTGCAAATAGGCCATTTGGATTGCGACCATTTTTGGAAAAAATTGGATTTTTTTGGTATCGATTTTCCGAAATAAGGCAAAAAACAGACGAAAAAGTGGAAAAACTGTATTTTTGCAACGTAGCGAAGCTTCTCATGAATTTTCGACAGAAATTTTTTTGTTTTTTTTTTATTTCGAAAATTTCTCGCACGCCCCTTACGGTGAGCTTTACCCCAGTCAGCATTTGACTGTTTTGGGCAGGCTTGTCCTTAAACCGCCTCAGTGACGGCCAGTCGGCGCGCACGCCTATGGCGTGGGCGGACAGTCTCATTCGGACAGGCTTTATATAGGAGATCAATTTCTTCCATCGAAGAAATCGTGTTGCAGGTTTGAAGCGCTTTAGAAACGCTGACTTGCATACTAATCAGTACATACTAATCACTGATCCTTCAATAATACAGACACATTAACTGACTTTAGTGATAAATCGATTGGCGATTACGAATCGTAACCCATAGTTTCATGCAGAGTTGGCCTTTTTGCAAATTTTGTTCCGCATCACGTGACGCGGCCGGCACATCAACGCGCGATGCGGGCTGCTCGCCGAGCGTCATTTGGGGCAGCCAGCGGATAGCCGTGGTCTCCAGCCGTTTGGGGGTTCGGGGGCTACAAAACCTTGAACTTGTGTATTTGAAACGACATTAATACCGACATCTGAATTCTGCCTCAAGAGTGCGTCGTATACTTCCCTAGGGGACGACCCGTACACAGATAAGTTACATGTGCCATAAAATAACACATAATTTACACTCGAGTAATTCATTCACATGTAGTTCATCTCGCACCGTGCAACACTCTTGCTATGTTGAAAGTCGCATGGAACTTGAACTTATTTAAAGGCAGTGTTCACGATAAATCTCATTCTCGAGGTCTCGGTGTGAAACACTGAGTTGGCAGATGCTGGAGAGGATAGGGTCGAAGAAAGCAGCGAAAACGGGCCATAAGTCGATTAAAACGGCCACGAAATGAAAATTTCATTAGCGCAGTACGCGTGCTTAGCCCGCGCCGCCCCCGCTCTTACGAGCTTGTGGCGCCGCGGACGTATTCGTTGGCAAATCGCCAAGTAACTCTGCCACATTCAGCCAGATCGATTCGCGCACATTTCGCCATTAGCGCGCGCTTGCGGAAACTAGCAGGGCGCGTAAGCTCGTCCCGCCCTGAACCTGTATGAACGTACGTTGGAAATCGCTATTTTAGCTCATTCGGGACACTGCCTTAAAGTCACACGCAACTTTTTCAAAAGTTCCTGAGTAAAAAGCGCTAGTTTATTGACGCAATGGTGCTTTCTTTGCCGCACTTCATAAAATGATTTTATTTAAATAGAGCCTTCATGGTCTGTGGTCATCAGCCTCTTTAATTCAGTGTCGCATTTACGAACAACTCAAAAAAGGATTTGTCCACTTCCATTTTGCAATCGAACAGCTGTCTTCGGCAGCTAGTTTTTGTCGTAATTCACGTCACACCCCATTGTTGCCTAACAAATGAGTCCTTGTTCATGCTCCACCAGATTCCGAGAGCGTTTCCTTTTTCTATGTAAACCCCTAACCATGCTCGGCATCAATCCTTCGTACCAATGTCTCATAGCCGGATTCTTCGGGTATGATTAGTAGCTTGTGTTTCTGGTCCTTGTCACGTTTTTTCATGCGACTTGTTGTCTAGACGAATGCGAATGGGCCCAATCGTCTTCAAGCCATCACACAACATCGCATAAGCGCATCTTACCTTAAAATTGTCAGTTTTTTGGTATAAAATTGGACGTCTCTATTCATTCATCTTCTAGAGCTTCTGCTGAGAAACCGACATACAACTATGTATCATAGCCATAATTTCACGGACCCGTCATCTAAATAATTGCCTTCGTCAACTGCTTATTCACTGAAATACAGTGGTAACGGGTGAGATCCATCCTGCCGGTCTAGTTCCAAGCGAATACTTCTTTTTGAACTTGCAGGTTTGCACTTTGGATTTCAAGGAAGTTTCAAAGCACTTTCATTGGATTCTACCCATTAGGATGAACTCCAAGGGCGAATTCTTTATGTTTCTGAGTATGCGGAGTATTTCAAGATTCCATAGACTCCACCCACCTGAAGAGATTTCTGGCAGAACCTCTCATCTGTTGTTATCGCTTCTGTTATTTGACTCTTTCGTCCAAGGCTTGTATGTACACACATATGTAGCTGAAGCAGTTTCTGGGCTATCGAAGGGTCCCGGCCGATGCTTCCTTTCTGTCATTGCTCGGTGAGCTAGTGCATAGATCACTCTTACATTTTAGAAGACGTGCGAAAACCACAGAAGTGGCATGTGTCAGTTGAGTCATTCCCAGAATACTCTTGTGAAAACTAGGGAACTTTGTATGTGAATGTTTCCTTAAAGGCACAGGACACCCAGAAAATTATTTCTCAGATTTTATGCTTTTCTTGGACACGGTCACACTCGGATCACAATGGTATCTTTGAAATTGTCCAAGACCCCTTATGAACAGAGTTATGGCTCCTATATTTTGAGGGTGAAAAATATGTGGACGAGTTGTCTCAGGCCTGTATTTCTCTTCACCCGCAATCGTTGCGCGAATGCAAGCCAGGATAAGGAGACAGTCTGGTAATGGACTAAAGAACGCGACGCGGTCGAAATTCATCCATCCATCTGGCCGCTATAGAGTTCGGAAATCTGGTAGGGGGCCGGGCCTGTGGTGGTGAGCGAAAGGGGTCGGACCTGTGGTGGTCGCTTATATCTCGGTTATTCGGAGGAATTGAGATCTCGCACTTGGCACGTGTTATATTGGAGATGTCTACTACACATTCAAATGCAAATCTCAAAATTCATGTCTGAGGGTGTACTGTGCCTTTAAAGGCAGTGCTCACGATAACCTTCGATTTTGATAATCATCGCTAAGTCGATTGTTTCGCGCGCGAGTAGAACTGAAATGACGAAGAAACCGGGAAAAACGCACCAGAACGGCACGAAATCCTTTACTCTCATCCCGCTTGTTTACTCTCACTGGAACTGTTTGTTGTGACAATGAAATTTTTGTGGAACCGTTTTTTTGGGGTTCTCTACTTTCCGTTGCTTCGTACATTCTTTCAGACCCAAGCTAATACTGATTTGCCTAAATTATTCTTCCATTTTTGGTTAGCCCCATTTTTCACCGGTGTCAATCACTATGAGCGTGTTCATTCGACCAGACAACTAGTCCATGCTACAGAATAATGTCACTGAAATAAGACGATTTAGTGCGTTTCTCGCACTTTTTTCGTAATTTTGGTAATACTTGGTAGCCAACGCATTGTTATGAGTGAAAAACTTAGGAACGAAATTTTTCGTTAACGCTGCCTTCAACCTAGATTTTAAATAGCTATAATTTCGAAATGTGAGGTTACAGTAGCAAAATTACATGGTACGTTTCTTGAAGACCACTTGCGTGCAAAAAACCGCATACGATGTTCTGGTATTTTACGAAGGTAGATACTTAGGCCTCCTTTGTGTGATATATAGCAAATAGGTCACGCAAAGCACTCAAATTTGGAGAAGAGCGGGTTCAAAAGTTCCGTAGCGTTCATCATCTTTTTTCACGTCCAACTTGGTGTAGTATGTGTAAATACACAAACGTCGGAAATTTCAACGTCTGGTAGGATCTAACACCTTGAACTCTTCAGGTTAACTCAATCTTTTTGCCTTTCCTTAGTCGGTAACTATTTAAAAATAAGGAGCCCTCACGACACACGTTAGAATGCGCGGATCTCTCAAAATAAACAATCAAAATTTTTGAATGGCCTAAAGTCGTAAAAATGCTTCTGTTTATCGTGCTAGTTGATCGAACCAGGACGGGCTACCGCGGTTCCGCTCCGAGAGATATCCTGTTGCATTACTGACCTCGATTGCTGCGCGGTTTCTTTATTCCTGCATCTTCTTGGAATAATCAAGCCTTTGTCACTGCCTGTATTCAAGAAGCTTAATCCTGCCACTGACCGCAGCAAGGTCCCAATAAGGAAGCCCTCCTCACCGCGGAGGTATCCTCTCGGCAGCCGATAATTGCCCTTAGGAGAATAACCCGAAGCGACCTCTCAGGAGTGGCCTCGAAAGGCCAACTGCCCGTCTATGTGGAACGAGGGGCCTTTTATACCGTTTGATTATGTGACCCGCACTTTATCACTCATAGAGCTGCCAACTTACGGTCTCCCAGTCTCTTGGTGTGGCACCGCAATCGCCCCGAGAGCAACCGGACGGAAAGTTCAGCTTTTCCTGTAGCCGATTGATCAAGAGCGGATTCCCTCAAGGTGGTATTTTGTCGCCCACCTTGTTAACCATCTTGACAGCCGAACATCTCAGGCTATTGGTAAGTACTGGTGTCACTTGTAAGCAGCTTGCTTATGATGTAAAAATTCATAATGTGGTTGAGTCATTTGGGGACGTGCAGAGGATGTAAGCTGATCTTAGTAGAAAATGTGTTTGAATCGTTTTATAAACTACTTTATAAATTTGTAAGTGATCACAAGGCCTAATCAAAACCAAACCTCTCCAGCCGCTTCGCGGCTGTAGCGATACAGGAATGGTTTCTGACTATAAGTTTGCCACTATCTCCCGATAAATCATTTCACAAAGGAGCGGGCAGCTTCAGTCAACCAGCCAACTACATTCTTGTTGGGCATGCACTTTCTACAGTTGTGGAGGTGAAGAATTCAGGTTTCCGGAATGACAAGGAACTTGATTTCTCAGCTCATTATCAGGCCATCCGCAGCAAAGCTTTATTACGCACCTCACATATTTTTGAAGGCTTATCGACTTGTGACGAAAACGTGTTGTCGCGTGCCTATAAAATGTATAATAGACCTATAATGGAATCATGAACTTCAGTGTTTTGTCCTAATGAAAAAAGAAATCCGACTTTTGGAAAGAGTAAAAATTAACTTCACTCTCAAATTTTATTTGAAACGATATGATTTCTCGTATGCTGGAGTTCCTGGTCCCAAAGGTAGGAATCAGGAATCACCCCTACACTTTCTCGAATCCCGGCGTAAACGAAACAATGTATGCGTGGTCTTTCAAATTTTGAGGGATATGATGAAAACTGAAAAATTGAAATTCTATAGATTCATTGCTTCCAGAACACGGAGAAACTCGGAAAAAATCTTTTATGAAGTTTCAAAAACTATCCTCAGATTAAACAGCTTCACCTGTAGAGCTGGTTCTGCTTATGTTTCCTTGATTCTAAACATTCATCCCGTGTCCTACCCTTTCCTATCTTTCAAATGAAAAGCCACGAACACTCCGCTCACATGGTACATAACTTCATCACTTTGTTTTATTTTGGTGCTGGTATGGATGTACGGCTTAAAGGCACTGTTACGATCGACTTCGTCCTCAAGCCTTCAATGAAAGAAGTTTGTGGTAGCTCTTAGAAGGAGAACTGTGTTGAAAAAACGGGTCTAAACACTAACCCAGAGACGAAAAACGGTTCCGCAAATTATCCTAGTGGGCAAGTCCGGCCTCCTTGGGTCTAGTTGTTGGCATCGACACCGACACGGCTCCATCACTGCCACGCTTTGACCTGCGACTATCAGCTGTTATTGTTACCGAATTAGGCGATAGATTGGGAAGATTTTAGCATCAGGTTGTATTCCGGAAGTTTTCGACATCTAATTCTCAAATCTAATACCTTTTTCAATCAAAAACCACTGCCGATAATCGCAGGTCAAAGCGTGGCGGTGATAGAGCCGTGTCGGTGCCGATGACAACAACTAAACCCAAGGAGACCGGCCTTGACCACTGGGGTATTGTTTCACACCGTTTTTGCACCTGGGGAGGCCTTCGGATCCGTTTTTTCAACACTGTTCTACTTCTGAGGGCTACCACGATTGTTTTCTAAAGAAAACTTAAAAACGGAGTTTATCGTCAACAGTGCCTTCAATGCTTATCACGTCTACGTTACGTAGCTTAACAACAAAAAATAAAAGCGAGTACTCCTTTCTCACTACACCTTCAGATAAGGTTTATCTAGTCCAGCTCTTGGTATGTAACCTTGAAGGCAGTGTCCACGAATAAAACCACGTCTGATTTTTCGGTGGAGATCGGCAGAAAAACTAAGAAAAATGAGCTCGGAACGGTCCCCTATGGCCCCAAAGTTGGACACCCGTCAGCTCGTCACACCCCAGATGCACTTTCCACGCCCACCGACGTGAACAAATGAATGCTCGAGATTGTGAGATGAGCTATGTTCTCTGATCAACAGCCCCGTTCTTCTATTTATTCCCAACTTCTCTCTTTACTCAGGTCAGCTCGCATACATCGGCTGCAAAAGACGGAAGTTAAAAGCCTCGGACAACTCGCCTACCATGCTTCTCTAGCTCAATTTATGAGGGACCATAATTCCGTTCCTAGAAGGTCTTGTACGATTCCAAAAACATTATTGGAATCAGCATGGGACCGTCTTCAAGATAGGCGGAAAAGCAGAAAAACGATTCTTATCGTGAACGCTGCCTTTAAAGGCAGTAGTCGCGATCAAATATGTTTGTCGTCTTTTCCTCTCTAAACCCTTTTCTGGATCTTGAATAGTAGGACTTATGAGGAAAAATCGCGAAAGAACCACTGTTTCGGGCCAAATTTGAAGCCTGAACTTTCTTATCTTTTGATGGTGGACGAGCTCACTCCACATCATCGGCATCGATGACCTCTTATATCAAGAACATCAGCTGGCTTGAAATTGAATTTTAATCAATGAACCTTCGGAATTATGTACACATCTAGTCAAAAACATTGGCTGGGGTGCTCTCTTTCATTGTTCAATTGTTTTTACTACGTAAATTTGCATTTATTCCTTCCTCTGAATGTCGAGGATTTCTGACTGCTCGGCATGAGACTGCGATCTTTTTGGTTGGCGCTGTGCATATGTGGACGAACTGGCTTCTTTGGGCCCTAGAAACTCTGATTCTAGCCCGTTTTTCACCGCGCTACCTTCATAGTTTTTCTGCTGTTTTTGATCTAAGCTGATTTTTGTAGTTTTTTCGATAACGTTTTTCATCGTGACCACTGCCTTTAAACTACAGAGTGTCAAGCTCGGACACATTCATGTCCTGAAGAAGATTCTTCCACCCATTTTAAAGAAGTTGAAGTCACATGCACACATTTTTCCGGCGGTTGTTATCTTCCAAAAGCCATCCTTTCATAACGCATCAAATTTCAGCCCCTGTAAGTGTTTACCTGCTAAATGGATTGCCCAAACTGGTGTTGTTTTCCTCCAGCTTAGTGACATCAACTATTCGACTTTTATGATCGCTGTTTTTCTCTCCACCAAATTGCAAAGGTATGCTCTTCTACAGCGGTTTTGAGAGAGAATATGCTGGTCTCAAAACATAGTTTGTTATCAAATACCTGTAGGCGCTTTGGCGAGAAATTTGGAGGCACCTCGTTCAGCTCATAAGCTAAATTTGGTTGCAACACGTGATCGCCCCTATTCTTGGAGTCTTTAGAGTTCCTACATGGCATCCCATTCCGCAATTCGTCAGTTCTACCAAAATTTTTGAGTGAAGGGTGTCGAGACGATTTTGGGCTGCTGCAGTTGGCTGCTGTTCGCTACTTGTAGATTTCGGGAGGGGAATAAGTTCGCGTGAAGGAGTTTAGAGATCCAAAGATTGGTTGCTGTACCCTGTACTTGTTATCCAGATGTAATTCTTTGGATAATGAATCGATTCGGATAATGCCGTTTAAAATTTCTCGAATATCGGATTGATTCGGATAATGCCATTTTTCGATGATTCGGATACGGATATCCGGTCGGATAATTTTGAATAGTTTTTGGAACAAAGCTGAGGCAAAACGGTGAAAAATAAACTGGGTTTTCAAGGCAAGCTTCTGAAAACATTCATAACTGAACAAACAGCAGTACCTCATTGCGTTTGCAGCATGTTCACATACAAACTTCAAACTTCATATACGCATATTAATAAAAATATGTGTACAAATCTTGAATGCGACCATATCTTCGTAGGAAGGTACGATATTATCCATACACAGGTTTAGTTCAGGTCAACAAGCTTGTAACAAGGATGCAATGCAACGGTACAAAAAAACTTCTACTTTGAATGGCTATGTAACATCGGCATGGGTCCTGAAGAGACTTAGCGTTCCCCATTGGAGGTTGGCGCAAACTTGGTGCCATATGCTATAACCCAGGTGCACCGAGTTTGCGCCAACCTTCAGCAGTGAACACAAAGTCTCTTCCGGATCCATGCCGACGCTAGTCACGTGGTCATCTCACTTGACCACGCCCATTTCTGCGCCGCAGCGACTCTCCCGATTTCGTAAGGAGTAGGAAACCTCGGGTTGATGTACTAAACAGAAGGCGATGCGAAAAAATGGGCGTGACCAAGTGCAATTTTATCCAAATTTATCCGATTTTATCCGAATCGTTGACCCTTCGGATAATGGTTCGATTCAGATAATGCCGTTCTTAAATCTCCCGGATATTGTTTCGATTCAGATCATGCGTTTTTTCAAATTTTGGGATATCGGAATATCCTAATCACGGATACGTATCCGGTCGGATATCTGAAAAGGAGTGATTCTGATAACAAGTATACTGTACTCGCATCTAAGTTTTTGATCATTGAAGGATAATCGTGATAGGGCCTTTTCTTTATTTTGAGCCGGTTGAAGCAAAGCTTATCGGGCTCTAATATTTTGCCATGACCGACCTCTCCGCTGCTTGCTCCACCCGGACTAATCTGTTTGAGATAGCCTTTACATCCAGCATGTGTTCTGAAGCACTCCCCTCATCCCCAACAATCGTTCTGAGGCTTAATCACCGTTCTTTTTGGAGAAGAGTAGCGGTGCCGAAGTCGGATAGCTGGCTCTTCTGCGGAGGAAAATGGCTCCGTTCAGTTTTGAGCACGCTTTTTGCAGTGGAACAATTTTGAAGTCTGAAATTTAGTGCACTTGGATAATACGTTGTTTTGAAAAATTCAGAGGCCACGAGCTCTCCAAGAATGCTGCACACTCCCTCTTTTCATATCAAGGAAGTATTGGATGGAAGTCGGATGGCATTTCCTCTTTGGTGATTAGTACTAATTTAGCTAAGGATGTCACTGCACTACCGCACTATTTTTGTTCGGGATATGCTGCAAGAATAATATTTCTCATGCATGTTTAACACCCTTGAACTTCAACAGGGAACACGTTGGGTAAACAGCGAGTTTTATTAATGATTGTTGACTGGTCACTCATAGCAGGTCACCGCAGACTGCTCATTTGTGAATAAAGGCGTCGCTGTACGTCTGGGTGATGCCGAGACGGGCGTGCTATGCATATCTGACAACGTTGTGATATACTTCCTGCAAAAGGTCAAAGATCTCTCTAGACAGAATGCTACGATGGTTCAGGCCCACTCGAGAACTGTGACCTGTGTGTGCGGGAGTTCGCAACCGTGTTCGGAGCTGGTCCTTGCTTCTTATTGGGTTTCCTTTTTTCGGTATCCAGAAGTTCATCGGAAGGGCCATTACATTCCGTAGCCATTCCAAATAATTATACGTTTGTAGGATCAAATTTCGACGAACATTTGAAATTTTCACAATGCAGATGCGAAACATTTTTCTTATCAGAGTCATTTGCGTTTATAACAGTTTGGAATGGTCACGGCATGGATGGTTTCCGTTTTCGATTTAGTCTGACGCATGGACCAGGCGGCTGACCGTGCAGGGTTGGCGGCCTCACTGGAGAATGGGGGGGGGTTCGATTCGCGCGAGGTGATCTACCGTCGCAGCCCCGTCCATTCGTCAGATTAAAAATTTTAGGCGAACTCTAATGATTCATCCCTTGTCAGTTCGCAGAAGTGGAGGAGTTTTCTCGTCTTCCGCAGGTAGAAATCCCTTTGAGACCGCGTCGCTAGAATGGAATTACCTTATGCTTCAAAATGCAAAAAACCGGTCAACTCCTACATTTTTGTGAACTGAGACCACATTCTGTCTTCAGAGGTCAAAAATTTTGCTGCCAAATCTATGTACTGGAGGGGGGTCATTCGATCACGATTCAGTTGTTTCCCGATTTTCGATATCTCGCAGCAATTACGATGGGAAAAGCTATCAAAGCGATTTCGGCATTTTTATAAACCCACGGGGAAAAGTTTGAGCCAAATATATGTTATCGACATGCTGCAGCGGAATATACTGTAACCTACTGTGATCCTCTTGAAGTGTGCGAACGGACCTCGCACTAGTTTTCTGCACACCCGAATACCCCTCCCCTGCATGAACATCGAACGAAAGTTCTGGTTCTATTACACATAACTGGGGCAAAATATTATTACCCACGTCGGAATTTTGCCCACCCTATTCTGAAATTCCCTTTTCTTAAAATGTTGAGGAACGTTCCACGCCCAAGTGGGATTTAATAGAAAGTAGCGGGAGAAAATTTGTGGATGGTGCCAAATTTTCTGCAGCCCTCCCCCAATTACCTGTATATGTTCCCGAAAAACCGCAGGATGTGGGTGGAAACCTCGTGGATAAGCCGTCCCTTTGAATCCCCCGCCCACTTCATACATATAACAGTTGTCCACCGTTCGTTTCACCGCAGGAACAGTTGGCAAAATTTTGAATACTATACAATCTCGAAAGGTTCTGACATCCAAGCAAGTGCATTAAACCATCTTATTTTTTAAAGAAATTCCGGTTCAAGAAACAGAAAAAAAAGCGATTTACCCAAGAATTCTGGAGCGCAAAACCATTTCCGACGTTTCGATTGTCGAAAATTCACAGTGCGCGAAACACACTAAAAAGGCGTAAATAAATGTTTGAGAGGATTTTTTAAACAGCTTTTGCTGCGTTGAGTGAGAGTTTCGTGGTGACTTTTCCCTATTATCCTCTACTTCGTGAACTTGCCTACCCGAAAACATCGAAGACTAGGATACGGTTTTCAATCGTGATTTTTCGCCTTTGAGACAAACTTAGTTTGATCGTCAAACACAAAACCCTTTTCTAGGCCATGTTTGTATACAGGTGACTCAGATTCTTTCGTCGGATCGGTGTATGCACGAGCAGCCTGCGTTTCTAATTGTTCATCCTTGTTGTGTGCAGTCTCTATGCTATCGGTAGAAAACATTGATCCGATGATGATTTGCATCGACTATACATAGGTTCTGCTCCTCTTGTTAGCATGCTCACCCTTACCCCTCCATCTGCTCTCATTTTATAGGGGTTCATTTGAAATTTGATTTCAAACCATTGCGCTCTCTTGGCCGTTGAGGCTATTGTCTTCGCCCAAAAGCAATTGGACTCCATTAAAGCTATGGTTTCCATTACAAATTCTGATGGAGGATGGCAGGATTATGCGTCCTATTCCAATTAATCCCATTAATTCTAGCCTGATGCTCTATGTTATCCGGGTGGAAAACAACAGCAAAAAACCTGCTATTTGTACCCTCTGGGCTCTCGTGATCCCTGTCACCCCGGTTGACCGCAGCAGTCAGGCCCATCCCCTTGTCGCGTCAACACTCCAGTCCGTCGCCTTCTGAAACCCCTCCCCCTTCACCCCTCCCCCCACCCTGCTAACGATAAATCGAATATCAACTGGCTTCTTCTATTGTTGCTGTGTGTGAGAGAGAATTCGACCTATTCCTGGTCGTCCTACCTATTGTCAACTATGCCACGACGTAAACTTACAGCTCCATCGCCATGCTCACCTGCACATCATCATCTGCATCCGCAATTGTCGTTTAGCTCACTGGTCAGTGCAACGATGAAAGCTGCCGCTCAACCGCAAGGAACAAACAGTGAGTAATTTTGAACATTTAATAATTTTCATTGTCAGTTTTATTTTGAAAACAGTTATTAGCTTAATATTTGAGCCAGGTTCATAAACTAGTATCTCATTGTTTAAGGGTAATTAGAATGGCGAGGTGGAGGTCCTACGCCAAGGCGATTACATCCGTGTAGAACTTACCGTTAACCCACGGTTTTGAGAATAATTGATGATTTCGTATTCTTGATCGTAGACTTGTCACAGCTCACCTAGTCTTCTTAAGGCGAGATTATGGACCACGGGTGTGCGGAAATTTCAGTTTTCGTCTTCCGGCCATTTTTTGCACATCCGTTTTCCGTTCACTGGCGTTTAGTGAAAGTACGAAAGAGATCGGAGAAAAAGATTACGGTCAAGACGAAGTTCATGAGTTTTATTTACTTCGTATTTTTCCGTTTCCGTATTTCTTTTGCTACCTTCCGATCAGTGTGGCATATCCGTTCTCGTTTCCCGTTTTCTGGAAGAATATTTTCAACACATCTCGTTTGCTGACCAAATGCGCGGCACGCCTAATTCGATGGTTCAGTTGCCCGTTCGGGCTACATTTTTGTGAGACTGCATTACTCTTGATGAATTCTCTTCAATACTGGCAGCTGAACCGAGTGCATAAATCTAGTCAGATCGGATCCAGACTATTGCCGAAATCGTGAAAATGAGTACAGTTCACCGCACCGACCTGGTGCGGTTGCGGTCACACACTAAAACTACGGTGAAAGACGCCTAATTTCATTATCGATCGACAGCACAGCTGATATTCTCCGTAAGTAACGGTTTTTCTTTATTGTTTCGGCATTATTTTGTTTCTAACTGTTTGAATATTTTTTTCGGGCTTCGAAGTGTTTTTTTTTTCAAAATTCTGTTTTAAAATCGAAAAAAACGGCAAATTCGTCTTGCACACTAAAAAAAGTCCCTATTCGTAATATTATAAGAGTCAGAAACAAAAGTAATGCCGAAGTAAACAAGAAAAAAAAGAAAAACGGTAACTCACCCCAGAAATCATCTGTGCTGTCGATCGATAATGAAATTAGGCGTCCTCCACCATAGTTTTAGTGTGTGACCGCAACCGCACCATGCCCTTTTAACATTGCGGTGAACAATAATCCAATACATCTGACAGTGTCCCGAGAATATCTCATGTAGAAATTTCTAGACTTGGGTTTCGTTCATCCGATCGGATAGTTCTAATCAAAATTGGATCAACGTTTTCAAGGAATGGGCAAAGTTTGCACTCTCCACTCGATCATACATTACTTTTTCGTCTTCCGCAGGATTCGAATTTTCAAAACGTATAGGGTCAGCTCCTCACTGCTTATGTATACCAATGAGGAGCTGATCCGTGATTGATTGTGGGCTCTCACCCAAGTATCCGTTTTATCTCATCATTATCCGTTTTTTTTTCTTCGGGTTGGGGGAGCTTTTGTTTACTCGGTTTGCTTCGTGAATCCTTTAAATACAACGTATCCGCGAAAAGACGTATCCGATGTTTTGTGCGATTGCGCCAAGCCTTCCGGACCCACAGAGCAGCTTTCGCGGGGCTGTTGTATTATGAGCACGTAACATTGGGGTCTCGAAATTTGTCAACTATCTCCACTTGGTTCAAACATTAGATTGAGAAAAGGAACCAAATGTGGTTTCTTTTGCGGACGCTGCCTTTAAAGCCTTATTCACGATGCTTTTCGTTTTCGAGTTTCGTGCTTGAAACACTGTGTTGACGTACTGAATAAGTATTACTGTACAAACGTATATACGGCGAGAAACGCTTTGAAGCGCCTGATTCCCGTGAAATAATTTCCTTTTTTGGGCTACTTGTCTATTGGAATGAACGAGTTGTCGGTGGTTTTAAAGCTGTAAATATTGGAAGAATATAGCATGCAAAACAGCATTAGTTACGAAAGGAGCAGCAGAGAGTAGAGAATTTCGAAAGACGGGTTTACAAAGAATTTCATTGTAACGGCAAACAGCTCATCTGAGAGTGAAGAGGCCGTGAGTACACAGCTTTTCATGTACTAATGCGCGATTTTTCCCATTTTTTTAGTCATTACAGGTCCACATTTGTACCAAGTGATCGTTTAAAGGCAACAACAGCGCAATTTTTCGCACTTCGCTGTTTAGCATTAATCTCACTTCCTGCCTCAGGGGTACATATGTTCTAACATGTGCGCACCGAGTTTGCGCCAACACACGATAGAGAACGGAAAGTATCAGTGTGATCCGTGGCCAAATTATAGGCGAAGTTTCGCGTTTCAAATTTGATAAGAAATAGTTTCCTAAAAAAATTATCTCTTTGGACACAACTATGTGGCAACAATTCCTATCCCTGCCCACTAGGCCCACCACGTGGGGATATTTCTGAATTATTCAACTGAGTTGAGATGCAAAACTTGGCACACGTCATACTAATCAGGAAGGAGGGTAGGATTATACAGGAAAACGAAAGGCGGAAGTTTTCGCGGACGATGCGTTTAAGCAAATAATCCCGAAGCTGAAGATTATGGTTAGCACGGCTTCTAATTACTCAGCCATCGTATTTTGGATGATCTGAATTTCACATTTCTTGATGTCGAATCGGAGGTTAGGTTAAAGTCAGTGTTCACAATAGAAAAGGTGCCCGTTTTTTGGCAAAAAAGGTAAGCTTTGGGTCCCTCTAACAATAGTAAGAACAGAAGAACGAAGAAAAACGGCCAGGAAGTGGGTGAAGATCTCGTGGGCCAACCAACCCGTTGGGCCACCCCGCCACGTGGGTTCCTACAGCAGTTTCCCTGTGTTCGTTTAACCGTAGGAACAGGCACAGAATATTCGAATTTTCTTCATCGCGTGAGGTTCTAACATTCCAGCATGTACATGGCCTCCCTTATTTTTGAAGAATTTTTGGAACAGGAAACAGAAAGCAAAGTCACTTACCTAAGAATTCTAAAGCGCGAAACCATTTCCCTCGACGTCAGGTTCGATGCGTTGTCCGCAGTCTCCCGAAACACGCGAGCAGGCATAATTATTTTTTCAGAGATTTCTCTGATCAGTTTTTCTCCGCTATCTAAGTTTCTGTGGGAATTTCGTTCGGATGTCCTCTTCTTGATGAACCTACATACCTACCCAAAACCATCGAAAACAATAATACGGTGTTTTATTGTGAATACTGCCTTTACTCCAAAACTAAATTTTTCGAGTTTGATCCGAAGACTTTTGTCCCATTGGAATATTATTCGAATGACGAGTTTACAAACGAAAATCCAGTCAATCGGGGTTCAGATTTGATCCGACTATTCAAATTACTACGGGCTTGAAATTATTTGCCTCCTCCAATATTATTCGCTCTTGAATGTTCGGTTTCTCCCAAAAATAGCGAAGTATTCAATTTTTTGAATATTTCACCTCTTCATGTGGCGATGTTCAAATAATCTGTCAGATAAGAATTAGTCTCTCTCAAAATTCCGGCGTATATAGGTCCCTCTGGGGTGCGCCGCACATTTGACTTCCATTCAGAATAGTTGAAACTTCTGGGCTGGGATTCATCAAAGGCAAACCACGGTTACGGCTGGGCTAGCGGAAGAAACCGGCATTCACGAAAAATCCGGTTTGGTTACGGCTGGGCTACGATTGGGCTACACGTAACCGCACCTCGGAGCTGCGGTTAACCGCGGTTAGCAGCGGTTTCGCGGCTTAGTCGTCGAATTGATGGTGTGTTGTATTAGTGCACAACACTGAGGAAACGCACCTTTTGCGAATACGCATAAAAACTTGATATCTTCAAGGCAAGCTGAAAATACAGGAATGCCGCCGTTATTGACTGCCACATTATAGGCCCTCTAGCCATAATGTGTTCCTCTCGATAACAACGAAAATTCTCAGAATCATCAACCTCATCTGTAAGTTTCATGTATGTTGCCCATGGCTAACTAAGATCTCTATGCCTGTCCTCCCTGCTCTCGCTCTCTTCTTTATTTTATAGCACATCGTTGTTCTTTTTGCCTCCACTTTTTGTTCCTAATTCTTGTCTTCCGTGCGCTGACCATTTACCGAGCAGCCACAGGCTCTTCGCTGGGTTTCTTTCCCATTTCGGCTCCGAATTCCCTCATTTTTTCCTCAGAATTTTTTCCATACACTTTTCTTACACGCTTTCGTTATTTTTCTGTTGGAAAACCCTAACTTGGTTTGATACTGTGATGCATGATTTGGTTTTTTTCGCATTTACAACGTTTTCTTCAACTTTTTTTTCCGAAGCGTTCACTTGGATTTCAAATGTTAATGTTTTTTACATGGTTCTGTGATCAACCTGGGTTTTCTTGATGTTTTTAGTTCAAACTTGTTTTTCCCTTGCATTTTGAGCTTTTTTCCATATGATTTTTCTAAGGAGTCCTTTTATTTTTCTCCTGTTGTGAGCGACAATAAGCTTGTGTGAGAATGACAAAGAGAAAAAAAACAAAAAAGGGATTCTTAGACAAAAAAAGAGATGGAAAAAACTCGGAACTCAAACGACAAACGGAGAACTTGAAGCCGAAAACTCATCGAAAGGACGATGATGATCCCTGCAGCAACACCTAAGCCATGTGAAACACAAAAAAAATTACAGGGGCGTTTCGAAAAAAAAAGAAGTTGAAAAGGCTAGTAATGCGAGAAAAAGCTAAATTGGGGGGTAAAATTTCACCAGCAGGTTTGCGGCTCATCGTGAGAGAGCAGCATCACTTTATGTACTTTCAAAAAACCAAAAAGGATTTTTCAAAAAAAAAGGAAAAAATGAAAAACTTTAAAATGGAAAGAACATCTCCAAGTTGAGGAAAATCCCTTAAAATGCCTGCGATCCATTGAAGAAGGTAAAGCACAAGGTTGACAAAATAAGAATTCAAAAAGCAAGCAAAATTAATAATCATGTGCAACAAAAACAATGACGGGATAGGAAATTCCGACGCGAGTGCCAATATTGCTTTTCACGAATCGAGATTCCCGGCGTCAATTGAGTGGCAAGTACGTGGCCGCGGAATGGTTAGCCACCCAACCGCGATGGGGCGGTTGTGAATGCCGGTTCGCGGTTTGGCTACCGCTGGGGTTGCTGCCCTAACCAAACCCAAACCTAGCCGGCTGCGTTCATGAATCCCAGCCCTGAATGTGTATTGGGTCTACACAATGACATGCAGGGCCAGCCGATGTTCAAGTCAGTGTTCTTAACCTCCCGGACAATTCCGGTACCAACATAGCGACCCCGGAGTTAAATGTACATTGAAGGCTCAGTTGGCCGTGGACGAGGATCGACCACTCGACCGTGGGCGTGCCAGTGGCGCATCTTTCCAATGCTCCACACCAGGGTTGAGCGGAAACTCGATTTTCAAAGTCCGATGGTCTTTGGTATTCGAGTTCCGAAAAAAACTGGAATGCAAAAAAGTTGGAATTATCCACGAGATTAGAACTTTCAACACATTTCCTTGCCAAATCCCTGGTGGTTATCTTGGGCGCTAAATTTTAATGCGGGGTTCCTGTTCACTTTTTAGAAAGCCAGGGTTGATTTAGTTTACATGAAAGTTGATCAGTTTGTTAAAGAAGGATAATCCCATGTTTTTCGGCAGGCACAGCCACCAGGTGAGGGTTAAGAATTGCGCTGAGAGAATTTCCGAAATCCGATTTCCGATGGTTTTTGGCTTTCCTTTTTGCGAAATTAAAAAAAAGCCGGCTCATCCTTGCTCCACCGCGCCCCTTTCGATTATTATTCGAACATAATTGGAAAATCTATATGTTTCTCCTAGAAATCGACTAGCTGCCTACTTTTATACTATGAAATTGAACACGGGAAAACCAAAATTGTATTTATGGGGTTTTTAATGAATTTTCTTTGAAAAAAGCCGTGTTCGTAATGCCAGGAATGTTTTTTACTGAAAAATGAAAACTCTATATGTCTCGGCTCACGCGAGTTGCACTTTCGTTCACGGGCTATTATTTACTGATACGCAACATTGAGGATGCAAATCTTTCTAATATTGAGAAGGATGCCCTCAAACGATTTTCCTCGGAGGCTGTAAAAGCTTTGGAGTCTCCATTGGGTATTGCTCGCATTTGAGACGATTTTCGAAAGTTCAATGAAAAATCAGACCTCAGGCCCGCTTTCAAGCATAGGTATTTTCAAGGCAGCGTTGTAGTAGCAATATGTTACTTCGAGCAAGTGAGTGAGTCGCCAATCATTCTGCTATTCAAAGGCGTTCAAGCAGAAAACTCATGTGGATGAAAATATGTTGATCCTGATATTAGCCACCAAACTGAATTTCTGTGAGCAGAGAGCAAAAGAGAACACCTTGTTAGTCAAGTAATTCTAAATTAGTCATCCAGAGGACTTTTTGAAACGGTTCAATTTTTTGCGTGGTAGTTTGCTCACGTTGAAGATTGGATTACCTCCACCTCAGCTGCAGAACAGCTGTCTCCAATGTTGTTTTGTTTTTGAATCATATCGCAATGATAGACCACTCAGTGATTACTCAATCACGTAGATTGATTGACAGCTAGACCATAAATCAGATATCGATGTTAAACTGACTCGTATTTTCGTTAAGCTGGTTAAAAGCAGTGGTCACGGTGAAAAACGTCATCGAAAAAACTACAAAAATCAGCTTAGATCGAAAACAGCTGAAAAACTAGACAGGTAGAGCGGTGAAAAACGGGCTAGAATTGGAGTTTCTAAGGCCCAAAGATGCCAGTTCGTGCACACGTGCTCAGCGCCGACCAAAAAGATCGCAGTCTTATGCTGAGCAGTCAAAAATCATAGACGTTCGGAGGAAGAAATAAATGCAAATTTACCTGATAAAAACATTTGAGCATTGAAAGAAAGCACTCCAGTCAATGTTTTTGACTAGATGTGTACATAAATCCGAAGGTTCAATGATTGAAATTCAATTTCAAGCCAGCTGATCTTCTTGATATAAGAGGTCATCGATGCTGATGGTATGTAGTGGGCTCGTCCACTATCAAAAGACGAAAGTTCAGGATTCAAATTTGGCCCAAAACAGTGTTTTTTCCGCGATTTTTTCTTATAGGTCCTACTACTCGAGACCCAGAAAAGGGTTTAGAGAGAAAAAGACGACAAGCATATTTGATCGCGACCACTGCCTTTAAGGTAGTGTTCGCGAGGAAAAAGAGTTGTTGAGAAATCTCTAGAAATCCGCTTCGTTTGAAGAGAAAACCATGAAGTTCGCGGGCAAAAAAAGGGCTAGAAATAAGTTAGTTTTTAAAAAAGTTCATTTGCTGTGAGCCCCTCCTCTAAAGCACTTAATTGCACTCGCAAAGGGCATATCGATTGAAGTTGTTCCCCCTTTTCTTGCCTCTTTTCAGACAAAGAATACTGATATGTAATTGCCCTCATAAGAGTCTGCGTATAATGGGATGCACTCTTGCGAAAATGGGAATTTGCTCGTTAAACATTTTTTTGTTGAAGATGCGGAGTATAGCGGAGATGCTGATGTGGATAAAGTTCATGTGCATGAATGAAGTTAAATCGAAAAAAGCATGGGTCTAGACATAAACTTGTACAAAACACTAACAGTTGGTTTTGTAATTTGACGTTCACATCATATCGTTAATGGCAGGGTTAGAGATAAAAACGGTTTTTGAGCTCTTTTTATGAGAATGTAGATTTGGTCATCACTAACGTAAAAATAAGTGAAAAACTCGGAAATTCACGGGAAAAACGCTCAAAAACAAGGTATAACGGCTAACTACAGGTGTGGTCCGGCCCAGGGTGGGCAGGTTTGCGACTCGGCGCAACGGTGGGTCGTAAAACGAATGGGAAATTTTTGAAAAAAAAAAGAAAATCGAGGGGGGGGGCTCGTACGATTCAACCAAATCTGGAAACATTCTTGAACTTTTTCCATTTTGTTTCGCTCTCAGAAGGCTTAAAGAACTATTTATCTCGGGGGGGGGGAATTTTAACGGTTCAGAAATTTTTTAAAAAATTGGTCAACGGTGAGGGCGGTGGTAGGTCCGCCGAAAATTGGCGCAACGGCCTGCTCAACCATGGTCCGGCCCCCTAATTAACGAGATTGTCATTAAAGCGTGCTTATCTGTTTTTTATTTTGCTGTGAAAGTAGACAGTAGTCATCAGAGGTGCTCAGAAATTACTTAAGAAGCAATATAAAAGTTGGCAAAATAGGCATCTATAGAAATCTCGTGAATTGGGCGTCGGCGGACACTAAGTTTTGTTGGGAACTTGTTCCTGAGCCTTTTTTGTACAACTTTTCACTTATTTTCACATCTGTGATGACCAGATCTACCTTCTCATAGGGATAGCACAACAACCGTTTTCATCACGAAGGCCTTTGAATGCACAGAACACCCAGAAAATTATTTTTTTGTTTACGTGTTGTCCTGGGCTTGTATTCCTTTTCGTTTGCAGCTGTTGCGCGAGTTCGAGCCAGGATAAGGTCAAAGACTGCTAATGGACTGAAGAACGTAGGCTCGGTTGAAATTCATCCATCCATCCAGCCGATATAGAGGTCGAAAATTCGGGGGCGGCATGCGCATACGCGGCGGGTTAGGTTGGGGTTTGAGAAAGTTTGGGGCGTTGGTGCGTTTGATGATTGCTTTGCGACTGCTGGAGATATTCAATAATTGGTGTATCAGCGGGGTTTCGGCTGCCCCACCCTCCTAGGTAGGGTTTGCGAGGGAACGATTTCTCAGTGCTAGCCTAAGGCCCTAGTTATACATCGGCTTTTCGCTGCCGCCGGTTTTCGCGGGACGTCTGCGATTGGTCAGATTTTGGAATTGACCAATAACAGACATGCCGCGGAAGCCAGCGGCAGCGAAACGCCGATGTATAACTAGGGCCTAACCCCTTTTCAGCCCTTGCGCTGCTATCATCAAACGCGGCGACGCCCCAAACCCTGCTTAACCCCAACCTAACCCGCCGCGTACGTGCATGCTGCCCTGGAAGGGGGTCGGGCCTGTGGTGGTGAGTGGAGGGGGTCGGGCCTGCGGTGGTGGCCTATATCTCGCTTATTTGGAGGAATTGGGGTCTTGTACTTATACAAGAGGGTCCACTACACAAACAAATGAAAATCGCAAAATTCATGTCTGAGGGTGTACTGTGCCTTCAAGTATAGTCGATGGACTTTGCCTCCGCCGTCGTTTCTTTGATGCCAAATGTTGTCGCGAACGTCGCTCTGATTCAGTGTGATCGGTGGCGTGCAGCTACCAGTCAGCGATAGCTGCGGCGCGACCACCTCAGGCAATTCTCGGTCCCGAGCCGCAACGACTAGGAATCGGAGCCGCCTGACAGTTCGGCTCGTTCTCCCAATCTCCGGGCTACTGCTGTTGCTGTTCGGGCCAACCGGAATAGCCCGGACAGCAACAGCAGTGGCCCGGAAAGCAACAACAGTGGCCCGGACAGCAACAGGAGCCGACTCGCAGATTGGAAAAACGAGCCGAACTGTCTGGCGGCTCGGGGCCGATAATCGCCTGAGACTGGGTCGGCGCGAGTCTGTAAATCAATCTGAATCTGAGTCAACCTCTGTTGCCATCTTTTAAAAAAACTGATGTAGTCTATTTTGATAGCCTCAGTAATTACAAAATTTTTCCAGATCTGAATCAGTTCAACAGCGCGTTACCAAATTATACGACATACTGTGCTTATCTGAGCCAAATTCCGGTCCGCAATCGTGTTTCAAAACGCTTTGCGGCCGCACGCTCCCGATTCAGAAGAGCTTCCAGCGCCGCAGCCGCCAATCTGCTGACTCTAGGTGGGTTTTGGAAACCGGAAAGTATGGAAAATTGGAGAAAATTGTATAAGAAAGCCACACCGAGTCGGCTTTGGCTCTGGAAACTCAAGCGCGTGCGGTCGCAAAGCGTGTCGAGACGCAACTGCGGACCGGAATCGGGCCCAGAGAAGCACAGTACCTCAATTTTCGTGTTTCCGAACTTCGGCCGGATTAAAGGGACAAACGCTGAATGCCAATCAACGCGGCACCCACGAAAACCCTTGGGTACGATTTTTCAGGAAACTGGATCAGCTGTCAAGAAACTGACCCCGGCAAAACTGTCGAAAATAGCCGTTGCAAAATTATACGACATAGTTGACACCCTCATTGCAATGTCAATTCCACATCCTGTGTATAAATTTTTTCATGGTAAGAACCACCAGGCACACTAAAGGCAAGGTTCCCAATGAAAACGACTTTTGAACTCTCTTCATGAGAATGTATAGCCTACATAGGTCACTCATTTTGAGCCGGTCGAAGCAAGGCTTATCGGGCTTCTCATGTCAAAATCTCCTTATCACTCTTATATCTTGCCATCATCGACCGCTCCGCTGCTTACTTCGCCCGGACTCATCCTAGCAACCCAAGCTATAGATCTGGTCATCAATAAAGTGATAATAAGTGAAAAAACCGGAAATTCGCGGGGAAAACGCTCAAAACAATGTATAAAGGCTAATTACCGGTGTTGGCCGGCCCCCTAAAGGCATCGTACGCGCTGAAAACCATGTCTCGTTTTTGAGCGTTTTTGAGTTCTTACACCCCTATATGTAGTAACCAAAGTTAGCGAAAAGCCCCTCGAAAACGTCAACTTTTCAAGAAAGAACCGTTTTGAAAACCTGCAAATCGTTTGAAATTCGCGCCGGCATCGACTCGGGATAGTTACGCGGATGGCGCAAGGAGCAGTTCTACAATTTGTCCATTGGCGCAGCGTTGGAAACGATTCGCCGACGACTACAATGCTCTGACTGCACTGACTTGCACTGACTAGCAAAAATACTCACCTGGGCCCTGCACATCGTCCTCGCTCGTTGTGTGACGAGAAATTTCCAGTGGATAATGTCACTTTCGTCCGACGGTGCGTCAGCGTACAGTGGCATGCACTGTACTTAGCGACGCGACGTTCTGCTCAAATATTGCCAAAGTGCCAAATGACTGACGGAAGGGCCGGCCCCTTTTAACGGAATTCCTTACTTTCCACTTCCTCTATGCTCACAATGGTACGTTTTTGAGCAGCCAAGCTCGTTGTACGTTCTCACAGGGGCCCGAGGAAGGGATTGAGCATAAAAAATGGAAAGTGGATTTCAGCGCGTACGATGCCTTTAATTGACGAGATTCTTATTAATGCTATTGTGTGCCTTATATTTTGCTTTCAAAGTAATCAGTTGTCTCCAGAAGTAGTCTGTAGAGGACACAACGCTCAAAAATTTCCTACAAGTTTTCCATCGGTTCGAGGTACGGAGAACAGCCTGGACAATTCAAGAAAATCGACATGATTGGCCTGGAACTAATCCTGCGTTGTACTGCTGACTAAAAGAGAAGGCGAATACGCCCCAGAAGGGACAAAATGTAATGTTTGAACACTTCTCAATAATCTGTGGGATTTATACATACTACATACATGATGCTATTGCGTGGCTCAGTTCGTGTTCACAGTCGAATTCGTCATCATATCTGGCTTCCTATCCCAATGTTCCCATTCGAGGAAAAGTTGTGTGGAACCTTTACGAGACCTATTATAGTTAAAGATAGCAGACACGCTCGTACAAGTTGTTGAGATAACTACGTTACAGGGGTCGTTTGCCTCTTAGTGGAATGCTCACGCCGTTGGAAACGGCAAAAACGAGTCAAAACTACTAAATTTGAGGAATGCAAACTGGAAAATTTCTGCAACCCGCCCTAGAGCTTCGACAACCCCGCCCCAAAATACAAACTCTTCCAGATCGTTCGTTCTATTACGGTCACTTTGGCTGGTTTTTGATGCTTCAAACGAGGTGAACGTTCCTCTACAGGCTGTAAGAGTATATCGGCTTCTCTATCTCAATCGTTTTGTTGCTAATATTCGCTGTTTCGACCGCGCGCTGAGTAACTCGTCCATTTTCACCCGAAAACAAAAACAACCGCTATTACATTCGAATCTGATTTGGCCTGATTTGGTACACTAAGCACTAAAGAGGCCTATACAAAGATGCCCACTTATCCTTGGGGAGAACTTCGGAAGAGAAAGCTTCATGTGTTGGTCTGAAAAAGATGATATGGCCAGCTGGACCGCGTGTCTTCACCACAGGATGCCAGGAAATGCTAAATAACCATCTCTTTCCCTTTCTAGAGCGTATTCGTCCTCTCTTTTCGTCAGCAGGACGACGCAGGCTTGGTTTCAGGCTAATCATGCCAGGTTGCTTGAATGGCCGATCTGTTCTCCGTACTTCTAACAGATGGAAAACTTGTGAGATATTCTTGGGCGTTGTGTCTGCACTTAAAGCAGACAAAAGAAGCTCGTGGCTCAGCCTAAACTAACCCTTCTGAGTGAATGGGCGCAGATTGAGGGCGACGTCTTCAAAAAGTTGGTCTGTAATACGCCAAACAGACTTTTCAACGTTGTTATGGATCAAGACAACTCGGTAGACTATTAGCTCCTTCTTCCGTAGACTACACTGCGTTTCATATCTATAGGTCCATCTATAAATTCCGTAATTTTGTGTTTCGCTCTAACTCAAAGGTTCTGCAGTGGTCACCTGCAAATCAGCGTCTTCGAAACCCCTATGCAGAACCGTAGACGCGAACTCAAATTTAGAACGAAATTTGAGAGCTCGAAGATTGAAAAACATCCGTTTCGAAACTGTAGGTCCACTAAATGAAATCAAAGTTTTATTACAACCAACAAAAAAACGATCTTGTAACTTCTCTGTCCTCATTGATTCAAAATTACTTCAACTAATCGCTTCGGCATGCTCTGGACCAGATTTTTGATCACGGTGGGTTCCACTGATACACAGGCGTTGGCGATCGACTCCTTCAGCTCGTCGACTGATTAGCGTCACTGTGAATCCTGTGCACATTGATGGCCCAGAGGTTCCCCATAGGATTGAGATCAGGTGAAAACGCAGGCCAACCGAGAACCTCTATTTTGCTCCTCGCAAGCCATGCTGACGTCGACCGACTAGCATGGATAGCAGCGTAGTCGTGCATAAAAGTGAAGGCCTGGCGTCGATGTCGTCGAAGACGATTCTTTAGAACCTTCTGGTAGTCTTCGGAGCCCATACGGCACGAAACGAATGCAAGCTCGAGTTGACCAGATTCACAGAATGCACCCCAATCCCTTAGCGATCCACCACCGAAGTTGCATCGGGAGAAGACACGCGATGGCTTCCGTAGATCACGCCAGTAACCTCTTCCACCATCTCATCCGTCCAGATTAAACTTTTTTCGCCGCTTCAGATCACCTGAAGCGTTTAGAATAATTGGGACCACAGAGCAGCGTATGAGCAAAATCGCTCTACCTTCGACCAATCCCTTGTGCTGTTTTGGGTAGCAAACTGGAGGTGGGGTTTTTTCGGGGTTTTAAATGGTGAAGATTCCGATGGTAATGCCCACAGACCACCAAAAAGTGGGGCGAGCCCGAAAATTTGAAATTCTTGGGTGGACCTATAGTTATGAAACGCAGTGTATTAAGTCGAAAATATTCAAATGTCTCGTTTGGCCCTCACAGTTTGTGAAAACTCAAAAAATATCGACGCATGTTCTTGGCAGTTCCACGAACTCTTGTCAAACACGACCCTTTCACAGGTTCCCCTATCTTTGATCTTCGTTTCTAAAGTGAGGCACCGATTCTACACTAATCCTGAAAATCCGGATGAGAAACACGCTTTTGAGCTGCTTATGGATTCTCGGTCAAGCATCCACTTCCTTTGACGCATTATTCGAAAGTATAACCCTCCCACCAACCGTCCCTCCTCCATCCTCCGTTCCACGACTTGAATACTCATTCTACACCTATTGCATTAACTACGGTCAAACATTAGCATTTTCGAAGTTTTCACAAACTGTGAGGGCCAAACGCGACATTTGAAGATTTCCGAGTTAATAGTGTACAGAAGAAGGCAATAGTCTATAGGGGCGGCATGCATGAACGCTGCGAAGAAGGTCAGGGAGCCACTCCGCGTCCCATGCACGCAGTGTCGAGCCACGGGATGGTCCCCAAGTGCATGGCGTATATTGATAAGTCGCGGGCGTAAATGCAGCTTTTACGGCAAACTCTACGTCATGCGGCATTTTCTGTCGTCCCAGTTGCTTTCTGGCACTCTTTTTTTCAACACGTGCATCTCAGTAATTAGAAGCAAGCGCGACTGGGATGACAGAAAATGCGCGCGTAGAGTCTGCGGTGGAAAGAGCATTCACGTCCGCGATACACTAATATACGCCATGCACTTCGATGCGGTCCCGTGGCTCGACGCTGTGCGCATAGGACGCGGAGTGGCTCCCTTTCCTTCTTCGCAGCGTTCATTCATGCCGCCCCTGAACACCAAAAACTGCAACCACCTCACCAACCCTCCCACTTTTAATCATCAGGTTGTTGGCGCAGTACACTTCGGGAGAGGATTTTTTCCTTTTGTTTTTGGAGTTCGAAACATCAGACTGCTCCTTTCCCGCGAAGTAGTCCCGTGAAGAATTAGAGCTTCAAAAGATGGGAAAACCCCTACTTCGATGTGTACTGCGCCTGGAACGCCATTCGTCATCTCTCAACCTAAGCGCACATTCTACACTACACAGAAAGTATCAGATGAATATCTGGCTTCTGACAAGGGAGTGACCAGACCGGTTCGTCAGCACTACTCCAGCGGCCATGATTTTCTTATCCACTACCTTTCAGGCACCCGTAAAATCCCTATTTCAGCTAGCGAGTGATTGTGAAACATTAAGATGTGAGCAGGAACTTACGAGCTCATTAGGAGCATTATCTTTTATCAGCCGTAAACTGCCGTAATCTTTCGAAATACTGAAAATAGGTCATAGACTATTGATATTATGCAACCCCAATAATTTCCTCGGAGTTGTTCGAGCAGAATAAATTTTCCTGAATTCTTCTTTGTACAAAAAGACTGTTTTTTCTTCTACACGAGGAGCTGAAATGAAGATATTACAAGGTATCCGGAAAGTAATAGGTAAAAAATTGGTAGCATGGGTTGTTGGTGCGTATGAGGTTGGTCACTCCCTACTGTGCTGTTTTGTGATTTTCCGGTCAGGCGTGCACTCACGCTAAATGGTTTATTAGGTGGATGCAAAAGTTTCCGAGTTTTTCAGGACTTCGAATAAAAAACATTTTTTTAAAAACAAGGAAGGCTCACCCAACGAAATAGTTCCCATCACATTCAAGGATGCTTCGCCACTGATTGGGCAGATCATGGATTCTCGACGCGTAGAGCTCTGGCTGTTTCGAGTCGAAGTATTCTTCTAAGGCCATTTTGACTTGGTTATCGTTAGTGAACTGTTTTCCATGCAGGAAGTGCTGCATCGAGCGGAACATATGGTAGTCAAAAGGGGCAAGATTTGGCATATATGCAGTGTGAGGAAGAACCTGCCAGCCCAGGTCCACCACTTTCTGTTGAACACTGTTCGCCTTCTTCACAACAATGCTCGGCCACACGTAATTCGGATAACCCGACAAAAACTGCTCGTCCTGGGGTGGGAAGTTCTTCCTCACCCACCATATAGCCCAGATCTTGCCTCTTCCGTCTACCATCTGTTCCGCTCGATGCAGCTTTTCCTGGATGGAAAACAGTTCACTAACGATGAAGAAGTCAAAATGGCCTTAGAGGAATGCTTCGACTCGAAACAGCCAGAGCTCTCTGCGTTGGGAATTCATGATCTGCCCAATCAATGGCGAAGGATCCTTGGATGTGATGGAAGCTATTTTTTCGGGTGAGCCTGGTTTGTTTTCGAAATAAATGTTTTCATACAAAGTCGTGAAAAGTCCGGAAACTCTTGCATCAACCTAATATATAATAGGATATAAGTATACCTGTGTGCATACGACTATAATCAAACGCCTCGCGGGAAAAACAGTTATTATGTTGCGAAGATTAGGCCTATTCAACCTCTGTTTTTCAAGTTTTGAGTTATTCTTCCTCAAAGATCACCTAAAAACAACAGCCTTCGCCAGGGAAATTAATGTTCGCTTGCTATCACATTGAATTGTGTAGGCGTTGGATGCTCAATGGAGTGCATATGTGAAAGCTGCACGGGTTTCTGCGCGGACGATGCCTTTCATGGTACTCCAGAGATAACCGAGTTTTTTTCCCTTCCTACTTAATCTTAAAGGCGGTGTTCACGATAAGAATCGTTTTTCTGCTTTTCCGCCTATCTTGAAGACGGTCCCATGCTGATTCCAAGGATGTTTTTGGAATCGTAGAAGACCTTCTAGGAACGGAGTTATGGGGGACAGGGGCTCTCTACACACCGAGGTAGGAGTTGTCCCAACTTTTGCGGCTCTAATTCCACTCGGGACCACTTCACTCGCGTTAAGAGGCGTGACGTCTCAAACTGCAAAAACGGGACACTCCCTCGGTGTGTAGACAGCCCCTGTCCCGAGTTATGGTCCCTCGACAATTGAGCTAGGGAAGCATGGTGGACGAGTTGTCCGAGGCTTGTAACTTCCGTCTTTTGCAGCCGATGTATGCGAGCTGACCTGAGTAAAGAGAAAAGTTGGGAATGAAGGGAAGAACGGGGCTACTGATCGGAAACGTTGCTCATCTCACAATCTCGAGCATTCATTCGTTCACGTCGGTGGGCGTGGACAGTGCATCTGTAGTGTGACCAGCTGACGGGTGTCCAACATTGGGGCCGTAGGGGACCGTTCCGAGCTCATTTTTCTAAGTTTTTTCAACGTAAAGTTGCGCTAGGCCCCGCAGCTGCCGATCTCCTTCAAAAAATCAGACATGGTTTTTATCGTGGACACTGCCTTTAAAGGCAGTGTTCACGATGAATATCATATTCGAGTTCGACTCCAAAATTGGGCTGCTTGGTCGTGAGCGATCGAATGGTGAAGAAACAGCGAGGAAAAGAGCTCGGAATAAGCTAAAATAGCGCTCTCTAGCGTATGTGCAGGTTCAGGGCCTGAACGAGCTTACGCGTTGTGTTTGTTTCCGCAAGCGCGCGCTGGTGGCAAAATGTGCTCGAATCGATCAGACTGGACGTGGCGGAGTAGCTTGGTAATTTACCATCGACGACGTCCGCGTAGCCACAAGCTCGTCAGAACGGGGGATGGGGCGGGCTAAGCAGGCGTGCTGGGCTAACGAAAGCTTCACCTGGCGGCCGTTTTTGACGATTTCTGGCCCGTTTTCGCTGCTTTGTTCAATCCAGTCCCCGCCAGCACCTGTCAGCGGAGTGTCCCATGCTGAGAACTTGAAAAAGAGATTTATCGTGAACACTTAAACTTAATTTCGCCCTTTGACCTGATTTCGCATTTCGCTTTCCCTTACTCTATATTTCGCTTTTCCTTCACCAAAGAGGCAGAGCGAAGGCTCAGTGTAATGAAGACGAAAATGCTACGCTGGACAGCGGGTGTCACACGCTTGGACCACGTCACGAACGACGACATCCGGAAGCGTTTTGGTGTCGCTCAGATTGCCCAGAAACTGCGCGAATCTCGATTGCGATGGTATGGGTATGTTCTTCGCGCAGGGAGTGGCACCGTTTGCTAGGCTGGGCTCAACCTCGACGTGCCTGGAAAAAGACCCAAAGGACAGCCAAGGCAGCGGTGGCTTGAACTGTTGCACACCGATTTGGAAATAGCCGGCGTGCACCCTGATCAGGCGCATTACAGGGAAAAATGGCCCCAGCGCATAAGAAAAGCGGACCCCGCATTGGAGCGGGACAAACGCTGAAGAAGAAGAAGAAGAACCTAATTTCGCATTTTGCTTTCCTTTACTTTATACGGCAAGCCTCGGAAAGGCTAGTCTGAATAGGGAAACCTAACTAATGTGGTGTGGGTAGAGCGCACGCAACACGTACATTTTGGACTCAGGAAGTCGGAAATGTCATGTCCTTTAGAAATCAGCCAAGGGTATGCGTTCTTTATTCGTCTTCGATTAGTGTGCTGCGCTCTTTAAAGTGTCTTATAAACAAACGGCTTGAAACTAAATACGCAACTCCGACGCGCCAACTCCGACGACCTCTAAAACCCAACAGTGACGAGATGAGCGATGAATTTCAATTAAAGGTCTCGTCCTTTTCTTGATTTTTATCTTCTAGCCTAACCTAAGTTTGCCATGGTGAATCTGTTGCGTATGGCGGGAGATGAAGACTTCGAAAATATCGTTCATAATACTTTGGCCACTCCAATCTAGGCATTTTTTAGGGATCGTAGCTACGTTTGTAGGGGATTTCGTGCATCTACAAAGGTATCGTCGGAGCTAGTATGTGGCTGTCTTCAAAATGAATAGCAAATCGAGAACAGCATTCCCTGTTCTGTGCCTTTAAGGCAGCGTACGCGTAAGAAAAGCTAAATCTTCTGCCAATGGTTTCACATTGGTACATTAAGTGTGTCCGCGTGGGACTGTCCGCTGACGCGGACGGTGTGCGTGTCGAGCGGCCATTGCAAAGACGTTTCTTAGGCCGAGACTTTCCACGGCTGCAAACAGCTCGCGGGCATATTATTCTTATATTCGTCTATTATTCCTGCTGGTCGATATATAGGTTCGAAAAATGTGTTGGTGATAGACTCCCGACACGCACGCCAATCACGTGGACGAACACTCTCTTTCGGACGGACTTTATGTGTGCCCGCAAAGTACAAGGATACAAAGAAAATCCAGAAAAAACACCTCCAGTGTTCGAAAAGAAACTCAACGAGTTTCCAGGAAGCTTTCAAAATGGGGCTAAGAAATATTGTTAAGTTTGTACGTTGCAAAAGAGGCGGCAGCTCGGATACCAAAAGTTTTACAAAATAAGAAGCTTGTAATGCGCATGGATTTTACCATGCGAGACCTCGAGCGCTTTAGAGCATTTTGGAAAACGATCTACTCAGGATTGTGAGGAGAGATGACAAGAAACTATTTTGAAGATTCAAAATTCCTTCAAGCGCCTAGGTAGATCAAAAAAGACTGGAAAGCTATTTTTTTCGATTTTCGAAAATTTGATATTTTTTGCTCAAACTTTGACTGGACGAGGGGATTATTTTACGCGCCAAAAACGAATATAATTTTCAGTCAGTTAATCCTTCGAAGAACTGAAAACGAAGTTCATGTTTACGTTGAGCGCGCTGAATAACCGCTTCCAACAAAGTTTTCGCCGAAATTCAATGAAGTTTTCGAAAACCGAAAAGTTTTTTTCATTATTCTTGATCCAACAAGCTGCGTTGAAGGCAGTGTTCACGATGATTTTCGTTACCGAGTTTTCCACTCAGAACAATGCATTGGCCACTAAATGTTACCAAAATTTCGATCAAACTGCAAAAAATGCACTAATACGTCTCCTTTCAGTGACATTATTCTCTGACCTGGACTAGTTGCCCGGTTCTATGAACCTGTTCACGTTGGTTGTCACCGTTGAAAAATGGCGCTAATTAAAAATGGAAGAATATTTCAGGCAAAAGAGTATTAGTTAGAGTCCGAAGGAGACAACGGGAAACAGAAAGCAGATTTTTACAAAGGACGGGACCACAAAAGATTTCGTTGTCACAACGATCAGTTCCTTTGAGAGTAAAAAGGCGGGGTGAGAGTAAAGGGTTCCTCGCCCTTAAAGTGGGTTTCGTTGATTTCTTCGTCATACTGTGCTTATCTGGGCCAAATTCCGGTCCGCAATTGCGTCTCGACACGCTTTGCAGCCGCACTCGCTCGAGTCAGTCGGGTTTCCAGCGCCAAAGACGACTCGATGTGGCTTTTTTATGCAATGTTCTCCATTTTTTCTTAGTTTCCAGTTTCCAAAACCCACCTACACTCAGCAGATCGGCGGCTGCGGCGCTGGAAGCTCATCTGACTCGGGAGCGTGCGGCCGCAAAGTGTGTCGAGACGCAATTGCGGACCGGAATTTCGCCCAGATAAGCACAGTAACAGATCTATCCGGGGGCAAAACAATCGATTTAGCGATTAATCTTAAAATTGAAGATTATCGTGAACACTGCCTTTAAGGAAAACTTATGAGTTCATAATTGTCTCTTTCCGTCCCCTCGTAACCCGTCATTGACAGATTTTCGAAACTCCATTTAGCACCCAAGGTGTTACCCAGCTAGGATATTTTGAGCTAGAGATTATTCAGCGCAGAATCGTTTGCGCCTGCCATGGCGCTAATGTTCCTTGTGCTAGATGACCAATCGAGGGGCTCCGCATTTTCAGATAACGGATCCGTTTTCACAGGACTATAAGTTATGCATACGCGACATTGAGTCCTCAAACTTTGCAAACCATACTAACTTGATACAGGATTGAGATTGCATAGGGAAAAAACAAATTTGGCTTTGTGCTCGGGTTTTCATGCAGTTCCTCAGTAGCACACAGCACTCCAGTTGATAAAAGATGTGTGCTATGACATCAGAATGTCCATTCGTTAATTCGTTGATGTGAAAATAAGGAAATGTGAAGAGTTGAAAATACTATCAATTTAAAAACGGAAAGCACGTGCCCGATGATGTGCTCCAGTGAATGTGTGACGTGTGTACTGCATACCCCCGACATTAATTCATCTGTTATGTATGCCAGCCGTCGATTTTATATGCCTATATAATTTTATCGCCTGTCTATCCACGTTCTCCTATCCTCTCGTCTCAATTTTCACATATTTTTCGCTGCTCGTAACTTTCCCTGTCAGTACTAATCTGTACTTGATCTGGGCCCCAGGCTACACCACCAGTAATGAGCCGTTCCCGAAATTCATCCTTTATTCACTAGTGTAAACGCAGTGGTGTTCTTTATAAGTCTACGGCTAGTGAAAATCGCCCACAGAATTTCTAATCAGTTCTGATTGACTATGCCCTCCATAGTAAGGGAGACGAGCGGAAAGCTGTTCGTAAACCATTATTTCTAAGATAAAATCGACTTCAGAGTGGTACACGGGGCACTCGAGTCTGTTTCAGACATTCGTAGTTGTGTTCCGCCAGACCGATGCCGTATAAAGACCGAATACGCTGTCTCGAAACGCCGGCCATTTATATGCAGAGTTTGCTCCTCGGCACCTTCTTCAACGCTTGGTTTTCTCCGAAACACCCTCTTTTCCGCCCGAAGCACCTGGCGTTTGCCTCAAGACCAGCGGGCTGGCGGAGCGCAACTACGAGTGTCTGTGGTGATGTTGAACGTGGTGTCCATAGAGGCTGACTAGGGATTGATAACTGTTCGAAAACACCGTTTGTAGGGGGCTATTTGAGATCCTGAACTTGAAATTAGGATCTAAGTTTTGACTTTCGGAAAAATGCGGCAGGTTTAGCTCCTAGCCTCTCACCGGGAAAAATTTTATTGGCAAAAGGCGACTTTTGATGATTCCCCAATCCCATAATAGATTCGCATCAGAACTTTTCTGTGGATGTTGTTTGGAGCACTTATCACGAAGCCAATTTATCGACTTTTGATGGATTACGGTGGGTGTACGGTAGTTGGACAATATGTCAGACTTGACTCAAAACTCGTCCGCGGGAGTCCCCGAAATCGTGTTCGAAACCACGAAAAACCCCTTAAAAAGTTATAAACCTGATCCGCGAAATTTTTTTCTCACCACCTTGAAAATTGTCTGGTGGGTACATTTACACCTTTTCGCACACCTAAGAAAAACCTCCATATATCGGGTCAGAGAAGTCTTGAGCTGCTACTGTGTATTTCGTTGGAAACGGCACTTTAGACCAAACATGTTTCCCTAGTGAGGCTAAAATTTCTAGCGACGGACTCTTGCTTCCATCGTGGAACTTCCCCTCAGGAGGCTCCTCGACAGTAAATGTGACCAGTGGCAGTTGTTTTAGCATTTTGGCATTGTAGTGCCTAGGTGTGACCAGGGCCGCTTACGGGCGCCAAAGCGGCGCTGTACCTGCAGTGTAACGACAATGTCGATGCAAATCGCCGAGTCGGTTCCGCAATAGTGCTGGATTGGTGCCTATAAATTCCGAAGTGGCTCTATCCCAGCGACTTTGTTTCGATGTCCATGTGGAGGACCGCGGTGGCTCGGTAGTGACGAGTTGCTGCCTACACGCGCCGAAGGGGATAGCTTCAAACGATGCTATTCGTGTGCTTTTTTCAGTGTTGTGAGGGCAAAATTTCTCGGCAGCTCCGCGATAGTGCGGCTTCGGCGTGTGCAGGCGCCGACTCGGCACTATGCCGGCTCTGTCGCGATAGTGTCTTTCGGGTAAAGGATGTAGAATAGAGGTTAGAATCAGGTGATTTTTGCCAGTCATTGATCTTTATGTTGCAGCTCAACATATTTTAACTCTTACAAATTTTTTCAATTCCGTTTCAATTTTGTTTCACGCTTGATCGCAAGTCGCGATGACTCGTGAAACGTCGTAAATAGCCGTTCAAAGTTCTACGAAAATTACAATTTGTTTTCTTTGAAGAAAGCCTATAAAGACATCCGGTCGACAATATTGGTGGTAGTCGATTATCGGCGGACACAAAGACATCTATTAGGCGGCGTTTGTCAGAAGGAAATCCCGAGACTACACAAAAAATGAAGTTAAACGTGAATAGAATGAAATAAGCGCCGTTAGTCTGAGGGAGCAGCATGGAATACGAAAACAGCCAAACGTAAAGAGTGTACGGCCGGGAACGGGGGGGGGGGTGCTTGTTGAGTATACGTAGTTGTCTTAAGGCTCCGAAAATCCCTCATCTGTGGAGGAGGACCAGTCTGATTACCCTGAAAAAAGTGGATTTAAAGGCATCGTTCGCGCTGAGAGCCAATTTCCATTTTTCAGGCTCAATTCCATGGATGAGCTCGGTAGACCACACTGGTAAACTTTGGCGCGGCAAAAACGTAGGGTTATGAGGTTGGAAGGGGTTAAAGATGAGGAGGCGCCACCAGTTCTCACCAGTCATCTGGCACTTTTTCATAGAATGTTGATGCTACCGTCAAGCAACATGAGAAACAGTTACGGCCTAAACTCCACATGCAGAAAACGTCGAAAATGACAGCGACGAGGCCTCCATAAGCAGAAAAACTTGAAAAACGATTTTGGCGCGAAATTCAAATTCATATTTACAATATGTTCCAATTGACTTTGCTTCACAAATGAAGGTTTTTCATAGGCCCCTTCGACAATTTCGTTCACTAGAGAGGCCAAGCTACACAAAAACATGGAAAAATAATATACGGTTTTCTGCGCGTACGATGCCTTTAAAGTTTGCTTCAGAATCATTTTTGAAGTTTTTCTGCGTTTGAAGGCCTGATCACCGTCATTTGAAATCCATTCACGTATACCGTGTCCCACCGGTGAGACACACCAATTTGATTAGCGTTCCATGGGTGATTGCTTTTCCTCTTTTCTCTTCAAATTGTAGTTAGTAACGGTGAGGGAACATCTCAGTTTGAGCTCCCAACACTCTCGTTTCAGAAGAACAATACCTCGAAACGCTAATACGGTCAACTTGGTTGCAACGTTTTGAGATGAGTAAACAAGTTTCAAACGATATATTTCTTCTTTTAAACATAAAAAGTAGCGACAAAACCAAAAAGAAGTTATAATGTGCTTCTGGAATGGCTGCACAAAGGCTTTTTCTTTCACCTCAACTAACGGCAATTCTGAAGAGGACCAAATCCGTGATTGCGTTTGGCTTACCGGCGGACCACGAGGTTTGTATTCAACTCTAGGGTAGGTCGATGCTTTGCTCAAATGAAGGTTTGTAGATTCCTTCTTACAGCGGAGAAACCGATTTTTGAAAACTCCTAAGGGACGGATTTTCTGAGCCCCATGTTTTATGGATGACGTCAGCCAGCCCAAATGTTTTGATTTCACACAAAAAAAGAAATTTGAAAATGTTTCCTACGTGTACGTTGCCTTGTTTTTTAGAATTCTTGTGAACCTCCGGCGAACCTGCTGAGTCGTAGCCTATCAGGCACCCGCCAGGTCTAAAACAGGGGCGGTGCCGGAGACCCTCTCTATTCAGAAATATACCCGAAAAACTCTGAATTTCTCTCTTTTTCCCTAATCCCTCTTCTCTCTTTCCCTCCTCTAACATACAGAAAGGGTGCTATGGCTATGCTAGCATTTCATCGGTGACGCAATACAGCGCCGCCAACTCGGGTTAGGCGTCGGTTATAGTTCCGCCGACGAGCGACGTCGCGAAGTACATTCCTGTAATATCGATTGTGCCGCTTTGCGTTATCAGCATTGTTGGATTTCACTACGCCGCATCGCTCGATGGCGGAAGTGTTAGCGACGCTTTACTAAATGAAGGACAGGGCATCCCTAGTGCCAGGTTCGTGCATCGTATACAACGCGGCCTCTCTGAGGGTATCAACACGATCATCGGACTCGCGGCAGGGTCCCTGCGCCGGGAGTCTTGAAACTGAACATTGCGGAGCTGAGATGCTAGCGGTGAGTTCGACGTTCGCGGCAGATTCGCGGCAGTCTCGAGGTTTGCGGTATGTTCGCGGCTGATTCGCGGTAATTTTTTTCCAGAACTTAGGCATTCCCCCCGAAATATTGACGGTCCAGAAATTCAATGATAGTGTGTAAATTTTCTATCTCCACACTTCCAATGGGACGGAAAAGTCGGCTGCATTCAGTATTTTTTGCACCTCTACAAATGAGGCGCAGGCGGGTTCTAGATAATGTATTGAAAAGGTGTTTCATTACTCGTGTTGTGACCTCCCAGAGTATTGCAATTCGAAACTTCTGTATTCCAGCAAACACAAGTTGAAGTGGGACCCTCATGATAGTTGTAAGCCGTGGCCTTCAAACTGCACTGGCCAATAATTGTGGTGGGCTGTCGGCTGTCATAATGCAATGAATAGCAATAGATATTAATAGGACGATGAAAGACCAGGCGTCTAGCCTAGTAGACGGCGCGTACTATAAACAAAGTGCTAGCATGTGTTCGTGTTCCCATCACGTTGGCTAAGCAACAGTGACAGAGTTCCGTTGCTAACATATCCGAGAGATACGGATGCGACGAAACCAGGAGCACAAGTGGGATGCACAGAGTCCGGAATCTTTCATTCTACATATTTCGAAGCGGAATTAATCTGGTTCCTTATCGTGTACGAGCGGGACAAGTGAAGAGTAAGCAACAGAGGGGGGGGGGAGAAGTATGTCCGAATGATGCTGTCTGCCGACGCGGTCGGCGTGGGTGACCAGCGGCTGTGATAAGGGCATTTTTTCAGACCTTTCAAATCGATTAGCAGGATTATTAGATGAATACTGAGTAACATTCAAGTCAGTTGTTCACAACTGTGGGAAGGCTCGTTCGAATAAATATACTCGAGACGACCGCGTGGTCGGACAGTTTCATTCGGACAGACTTTACAGAGCATCGTGGGCACGTATACGCACGCGATTTTGACGCGACAAAACCAAAGTTCATTTTGAATTGAAGTGTAAGCGCATCTCAATGTTTTGTGGGTAACGGCGCAGGACTACTTGTGATTTTCTTCGAAGGAGCGCATACCTGCGATCAGTAATCCGAAAATGGCCCTTCATATGGGTGCACTGTCCTTTCTTGTCCAGCTTGTATGTAGTTTCTGAAAAAAGTGCAACTGAACAAGTCACAGTCACGAGTTACAACAAATTGGATTTTTTCATGCTGTGAGTGAAAATTTGCTGATTTGTGTTACGTTTTTCAGGTTCGGTTATGCGATGTGTCTCATCAACAACTCCAATTTCCGCTGCACAACGGAAAGAACTCTGGGGCACCTCACTGCATCATTCGTTCGAGAAAAAAGGAGCATCGGCTTCATCTGATTCACTGTACAACTCATGTACTGATCTCGACACTGAGGTATGCAGCGAGTTTTTTTTTGTTTTAAGTCGGTAGGTTCTTTTTCTTTCTACAACGGATTGCCATAGACACTGACTGGGTAATAGCAGGTGGAAAGGTTTAATCCTGAAGGGGTATGTAACTAGTTGGGGATAAGAGCGTCTCCTATTCTATTAACACTTAATGGACCGCGTGTCCACACTTTTCGTTTTACCCCAAGAAAAACGGATACCTTTTGATTATTGCTTCTATACCTCTGCTTCGTACAACTTCCATAACTGGTATGCAGATATTGAGCGCCATATATCTCCTTTTCATATAGACATTTACACCAAAAAAATCAATTCAAAAACTCACTGAAGAGATTTTCCGTGGAGCGCGTGGTCTCCTAAGTGTTAAACAAAATTTGGGCATTTCGAAAGTTTTTCCATTTGATAACTGGAGGTTTTTGAAAGTTCGTATTTTTGAGTTGGTGTATTTTGTCAGTGAGACGAACACATAAAGTTCGTCCGAATCAGACTGTTCGTTCGCCCTCGTGGTCGGCGTGCGTGGTAAGCGTTCGTGGAATAGGCATTTTTCGAAACTGTAAACCGGTTGGCAGGAGTATTAGACAAATATTGAATGCTATCTCCTAGTTGATGGACTGCAACCTTGCGGAGGCTCGTCCGAAAAAATGCCTACGCGAAGGCCGCGCGACACGCACGCCGACCGCGTGGGCGTTCAGTCATTTTCGGACAGAATTTAGAGACGCTGACAGCGAGTAGACATAAGGAGTCTACAGAGTTTCATTGAACGGCGAGTGGCCGCCGAGCGTCAGCCTTGACGCGGCTACAAAAATGTTTTCGAAGATTAGGCCCCAGTTATACACCAGCGGAGTCAAAACGTCCCGCGATGACATTGTCGCCGCTTGTTACGTGAATTAGGGACTCGTCTGCAATGTTGTGTGTTTGGCGTTTTCAACGCAATATTGCAGACCATCAATCCCCGAGCGTTTCAATTACATTTCAACGATATTTTACGGTTCTATCACTTGTTTGTTGCGAAAAGTCGCTTGTAATCGATTCTTCTTGTCATAGAAAAGCTCTTTATGTCGTTTTCGTAATATTTGAGCAAGTTTGAATCTGAAAAATAATCAGCTGGTAGAACTTGGCAATTTTCCAACAGGGTAGGTCCCGCAATATACAGTACCGCGGCGTGTATAACTGCTCGGCGCGGTCTTCCGGAGCGTTTTTCTGTGACAACTGTTCCTTTTAGCATGCCTCAGCACGGTTACGGCGCACATAAGTGGTAGTTGTCTCGCGAAGTCCGCAGCCTCCCGCTGGTGTATAACTAGGGCCTAATCGTCGCGGCATCGATTGCCGCTCGTTGGCAGTGACGCAGTGTCGTGGCGGCGTCAAAACACTGCGGTCCCCCTCGTCGCTCTCCACGACGCGTCAATCGCTCCCGTCGCTGAATGTAATCGATATTGCATCACTCAGCGCTGTTCGCGGCTGTGAGCACCCAGCAAATTGTACTCTGCAGGCTCCCATAGAGACTGTCCGTCGCAGACGTCAGCTGATGGAGACGTACACTGCGGTGAAATACACCGAACCGACCGACAATTATGCGTCACCTGTACATTTGAGGTGTTTGTACGCCCGCCGGCGGCTTTCCGACTTAATCGTGAAGCTTGCATTTCTGGCCTACATTTAATGTGTTCGCTCTTAGGACGATATATGTACATACTATACCATTGTTTGTGTGCGTTTCGCTTACTGCATATGGGCGCCCGACGAAAAATTAAATTACGCTGCTGATTTCCGTATTTTTCCTCTTTACGTCTCATCTTTCTGCTCCTGGTGTTCCAGCGTTTTTAGTCTGTGCACCTCGAAAACTCAGCGGGAAATTCTTTCAAATTTAACGGCGACCCCATAGTTGCAAGCTCCCGATTTTCAAACGATTTCAGTCGGTGAGCGATTAACCGCCTCACTGTAGCTATACCAATGTCTAAGATTTAGCTAAAACCTCATTCCAGAGGGTTATTGGATTAGGTATTCAACCTTAACCACATCAATTTACCTTTTCCTAAGATTGATATAAGTTTTGGCACTTAAAGGCATCGTACACGATGAAAACCATATAATAGTTTTTCATGTTTTTCTACAGTTTGGCCTCTTCAGTGAACGATAATGTTGAAAGGACCCATGAAAAAACTTCATTTGTAAAGAAAAATCAACCGGAACACTTTGCAAATATGAATTTGAATTTTGCGCCATAATCGTTTTTGAGATTTTCTGCATATGGAGACTAGGTCACTGCCATTTTTTTGAATTTTTCTGTAGAGTTTGTACCAGAAACGTTTTCCACGTTGTTGACAAAGTCCCCACAGAACACTGATAGCGGAGAAGAACTGTTCAAAGGAATCTCTGAAAATTTTGATTGTTCCTGTTTTACTATGTTTCCAAATACTGCAGACAAAGCGTCATACCCGAAGTCGGAATTATTTTGCTCTTCAAAATTCTTAGGCAAGTGAATTTGTTTCCTGTTTCTTTTACCGAGAACTCTTTTATAGTAGGACGGGTCAACGCACACGCTGAGGCGTTTGAACCTTCCGCCATAATGAATATTCAAAAATTCGCTGACGGTTCCTGTGGTGAAACGAATGCAGGACAACTGTTAAATGACGTGGGCAGGTCGATTGAATGGGTTGGCGGGTCCACGAGATTTCACAAACTTTCTGATCGTTCCATGTCGTACTTCCGGTCTTGCTCTTCTTAGAGGGACTTTTCCCTACCAACCTCTACTTAGTGGGCTTACATATGTCTTTACTCAAAAACATCGAAAACTGGAATACGGTTTTCATCGTGGATACTACCTTTAAAAGCACAGTAAACCCTCAAATATGAATCTTGAAAATTTTATGTGATTGTGTAGAAGATCCCTCCTGTATAACACTAGCCAAATGCGAGATCTCGATTCCTCCAAATAAGCGAGATATAAGCGACCATCACGGGCCCGACCCCTTCCAGCCACCACCACAGGCCCGGCCCCCTTCCTGACTTTCGATCTCAATAGCGGCTAAATGGATGGACGATTTTCAACCGCGTCGTTCTTCACTCCCTTTCCGATCTATCTCCCCATCCTCTTTTGCTCTCGTGCCGCGACTTCGAATCAAGAGAAAAACAGGTCTGAGACAACTCGTCCACCAAATTTTCGCTCTCTCAAAATATAGGCATTTTCAAGAAGCCATATCTCCGTTCGTAGGGGGTCTTGGACGATTTCAGAAATACCATTGTGATCAGGGTGTGACCCTCTCCAAGATAGGGATGAAACCTAAGAAATAACTTTCTGGGTGTCGTGTGCCTTTAAGGATACCTTTCTCACAATAATCTGCGGATACCCCCCGGATAAGAACTCAACTAAATTTCAAACAATCACTCACTACGGTACACCTAGCGTAAGAAGTCCGTCCGGAGGATACGGTTCGCCCACGCGGTCGGCGAGCGTGTCGGGCGGCCATCGGAGAGCCTTTTTCGAACTTGTCAGTCGATTAGCACGAACATTAGACGAACAACGATTAGCTTCCCTGTTAGCTGCTTGCAGGCGGGTTCCAGAAAAATGTGTTTGCAATCGCGGCTCGACAGGCCCGCCGACCGCGTGGACTGACACTCTCATTCGGACAGACTTTACATAGGTATTCTGTCTATCTAGCCTCCCAGAAACCGCGAAACTCGCCCCAAAATCGTTTTCAGCTCTCCAAAATTCGTTCCCGTCTAGGTGAAGTTTCAGCCACATTGTAGGGATGGATCTACTACGGTATTTGCACTGTTCCTACCATTACCCCTCGAAAATTGAAATGCCAATCTGAAACTCTGCCGAAAAACTTTGTCCCCCCCTTCGAGAGCTTAAAGGAAGTGTCCACGATAATATTCGTCCGCGGTTTCTGGCCGGAAATCGGAAGCACAGGGTCTCATTGGAGCACTGGGGTGGAAAGAACAAACGAAAACGGATCCGAAAGAGCCCCATACGGCTCCAAAGTCCGCTCGCGCTAGCACTTATGCTCGCGGTCGAGTTTTCCGAGGAACAGTTTGGTCTGCTTCTACATTAGCATTGAAGCGCTACCGCGGCTGAGTTTTAGCATGGGGGCGCATTTGCACACGCTGTCTTCTTCAGGCCCATGCCCGCGCAACTGATCCACCGTTGAAATGTGGCTTTCAAGAAGAAGAGCTGATTTTGGATGTTTCGCAGCGCTTTTCATGATTCTTTCTTCACTGATGAAACAGTCAGACTCTAACCTTCGTTTTCTGGTGGAAACTCGAAATCGATTTTTATCGTGGACACTGCCTTTAACTCAGTAATAATGACCAACAGGGAACTATTGTCGATATCTTTATACAGGTTTGTGCTGCAAGTGCTACGTTCATCAACGGTAAAACCATGGTTTAGGAGTTCTTTGAGTATCGAAATATTGGGAATCCCTAGTAAACTGCCCGTAATGAAAGGAGGAATGTTTACTAGGGATCCTCATTATCTCGCTACTCCGAGAACTTTCCTTTATCGTTGACGAATCCGGTCTCCGATGATGTGCGCTGTCCGTTTACGGGCTTTGAGTCGTCTACAAGTTTGTCGAGAAAACGACTTTAGCGAAGTGTGGAGCTCTCGATTTTCGGTCCGCTTTCTTTTTTGCTCTCATTCAAATTTCTGATCCTTATTAAAGGCAGCATACACGCTCTTAAACGTGGTTGGGATAACAATGTGAATCGAACCGTATGGCTTTCAACATAATGCTTACGCATTTTGTAGTGTCAAAAACGACCCACAATGCCGCTACATGAGTTAGAAGTTGGCCCCGCCCTGTATTTTCACGCCCCCTGTATTTGCTCTTTTGCTCCAAAGCAGGGTTGGTGGGTCATCTTCGCCGCCAGTGACGTGTGTGGTCCACTTGCTAAGCAATCTACCAACAGTACCGACGGTCATATAACCCAGCAACCTTGCTTTGCAGAAAAAGGGCAAACACAGGGGTCGTGAAAATACAGGGCGGGGCCATTTTCTAACTCATGTAGCGTCATTGTGGGCCGTTTTTGACACTTCAAAATGCGTAGGCGTTGTAATCTGGGCCACACCATTCTATTTCCGTAGTTGTCTCAATCACGTTGACGAGCGTGTATGCTGCCTTTAAGTGACCTTTTTGAATACTGCCATGCTGCAGTTACTTTGCGGATTTTCACGTTCAAGAGTTGTTGGACGACATTTTTATCCATTATTCAATTGCTATACACTGATGAATTGTTGTGGACATGCACTTTTCGAGAGTCTTTGCTTTCAATAGGGTTTAACTCGGTTATCTCGTCATTGTGTTTTCGGCCCTCTGCGTTCGCCCAAAAATGCCGGTTCTGCGTTCTCTCAGGAGTGTCAGTTTTCTGCAAATAGTAATATCTTTTTTCTTCTCGCTATGCGAGAAGAGCGTTTTTATGGTTCCGCTGGCAGTTTCTTCTGCTGACTTATTACCGCTCTGAAACAATGCAGTTACTATGGAAACTATGTATGTATTTAAATTAAACAGTTTTTGTAGTTACCGCTCTAAGCTTTCCGGCTACAAATTTCGAGTTCTGCAATCACCTCCGGGAATGTGGGACTGCAACGTTTTGTCTTTGTAAACTAAACAAGAGGGATTTCTCAAGTAATCACGAAACATTCTGAAGAGAGGAATATTCCAAATAGTGTGGAAACCTATTCACATAATTATGCGCGTGTCAAAAAGCACGAGAGGTCAAGAAATGGGCAGCTCTGAAAAGCAGGCTTAGATTATGATAGAATTTCACCGCTAAAGCCTTTTCTAACAGGAGAACTAGCTTCAGTCAGCCCGGAGATTGCGGATGAAATGTACTTTTCAAGAACCACTTTGGCGTAGAAATTTAAGTATGCTCTTTGCAGCTGCCTAAAACCACTCTGAAATGGTTATAGGCGTTTTTCGAAGGCTCGCGGCAAGGTAAATATCATCAAGGACTTTGTTTTAGAATGCTGAACACGAATCTGGGGCCCGCTTCACAACATTTTGAGACTAACTGTAGGTTACGGAAAGTCCCATGCCATTTAGGGGGCTAAACCTACCTTAAGGTCAGTGTTCACGATGAAAAAAGTGTTTGGAATTCCCCTAGGAATGGGTAGTGGAGGGACACTCTGTAATGTTAACGTCGAAAGAACGCATGAAAACGAGCCAGGAAGAGCCCCAAAAGAGGTTCGAAGTTGCCACTTTGAGCGCAAGGTAAACCCCAAAGGCGCATTGCACGCCCACCGACGTGAACGAATGAAAGCTTGAAATCGTGAGACGAGCGATGGTTTCCGATGATAGGCCCCGTTATTCTCTTCATTCTCGACTTCTCTCTTTACTCAGGTCAGCTCGCATACATCGGATGCAAATGACGGAAGTTACAAGCCTCGGAAAACTCGTCCACAATGCTTCCCTAGCTAAATTTTTGAGGGACCATAACTCCGTTCCCAGAAGGTCGTGTACGATTTCAGAGACATCGTTGGAATCAGCATGGGGCCGTTTTTGAAAAACAGAAAAACCATTTTTGTCGTGGACACTGCCTTTAAAGTTTTTACGATAAAATCGTAATATAGTTTTCCATGTCTATGAGTATTTACTAAGTAGAGGTTAATGAGGGAAGGTCTCCACAGATCACTCAGATATCGGAGAAAAACTGTTTGAAGAAGTCTCTGGAAAATTTAAATATGTCTATTTGTGTGTCTCGGGAGACTGCGGACAAAGCGCCGAACCTGGCGTCGGAAATGGTTTGCCCGCTTCGACATTCTTAGGTAAGTGGCTGTCCTTTTTGTTTCCTGTACCGAAAATTCTAAGAAAATAAAAGGGCCAATGAACATGCTGGGATGTTAGAACCTTTTGCGATGAAAAATATTCCAAAATTCGGTGCCTGTTCCTCTTGTGAAACGAACGCAGAACTATTGTTATAGGACGTGGACGGGTGACCCAATGGGTTGGTTGGCCCCGAGAAATTCTCCCACTTCCCGACCATTTTTCGTCGCACTTCCGTTCTTACTTTTTTGAGAGAGATTCAAAACTCACGCTTTTAATAGCTTGGAAATCGACCAATGAACATCACATTCGTAGTCAGCGCTCCGTATAACCCCCATAGAGAAATTTTGATTAAAATCTGAGACTTTGACCAAACTACCGTATACCTGCCGTAATCTACCGTAAGCTTTCGAAAATTGATAAAATGATCTTAGACTCGTGACAAGCCGTCCGAAAAACCCCTTGAAAAATATTTTGAGCCATATCTATCGAAACATTTCTAAAAACGTCAAAAGTCGCGTTTTGCCCTCAAATTGTGTCTCGGTTTGAACCAAAAAAAGAGTCATAAACTTTGGTTAAGTGCACATAAACATCAGATTCGTGATCAGCGCTTCAAATAAACTTACTGAGATAATTTTGAGTTGAATCTGTTACATTTTTCTTAAACACTTTCAGGTCCCCCTAACTGGTAGCAGTTAACACTCAACTAACAATCCCCTAAGTCGGTTTATTTATTCTTCTATTCAAAGTTCTATAAATGTGATTTCATCCAACCATTGCACAGGGGGTCGTTTTGGAGTGCTGAACACAATTATGAGGCCCGCCAGATTTTCGAAAGATTACCGCGCGCTTCGAAAGGTACAATAAGTACGGAAATCAGGGTTAAACCCCTATAACTTTTTTCAGAGTGATTTTAGGCACCTGCGAAGGGCATATTCGTGATCTGCGTACAAGAATGGTTTTAGAAAAGTACATTGCCTTCGGAATGACCAGGCTGACTAATAGTAGTTTCCTTGTTAGGAGGATGAACCATAAGCCATGGAGACCAATGCTCACCTAATTTGAGGTGAGAATCAGATGACGTGATGCATTTAAGGTGTTTGCTGCGGATTTCTGCAGTTATTATGTGCCATAACATCACTTGCCGGAGTTTTTTAATGAGCCCCTAAAGAGGATGAGCCACGGGACTAGGTCGGGGTGTGGTTCAAATGACGTGTATCGCATCCGTTGAGCTGCGACTATTTTGTCCCTGGCAACATGCAAACATATTCAGTCTATCGTCTCCAGAACCACCACGTCAACTACTTGGCGCTTGACTAGAGACTGCGTGACTGAACCCATAGGAAACTTTGTCCTTTGGAGGACACTCCGCCTTCTGCCATAAATGGCGTCAGACAAGCTCACTCACCATTTTATTCATGACCCATTCCATTCCTGGCCGATTGCATGACTTCCGTTGATTGCTGTGCGAACGACTCGTAAATAGCTTGACCTCAAAGAGCAAATAGAGCTGGCAAAAATGGAGCTCTGCAAGCCATGAGTTCGTTCCCTACTGCTTCGGAAACACGTTTCTTTTTCTATTTCAAATTAATTGGTATTTTCACTGATGGCAGAATATTTGGGTTATCTATAGAACATCAAAAGATAACTAGTGCTACATAACTCTATGTATCTCAGTCATAATATACTCATATACTCTAATATCGCGCTAGTAGCCGAACAGGATAGCAACTGTAGCCTCGGAGTTGTTCGGCCACTTTCCAAAAATCCCAATTTTTCGTTGCCACTACTGTGGCTAATCTCGCCACACCTTTTTGGCTCGTAGTTAGAAGAAAGACAGAAGTTCCAGTAGCTACTCGCCGAACAGAAAGCTCGCCTGTAATCGAACAGAAACCAGACACCTGTGGTTACGAACCCAGCACCTTTGGCCAGGCCTCATCGATGCTACTAAATTTTTAACAGCTGTAGCTATTGTTTTGAAATGGGCGGGACTGAGAGGGGCTTGTTCGTCTACTACCGTGAGATTTTCTGAGTATGTACATAGAAATTTACTGCCGTTAGAGATTGGAAGTGGAAGCCAATCCTGCCACAACGAGAGTTCCTGTAGTACGTAACCGCGCGTATTCCAGTGAAGTGAAACGAATATTTTGGCAAGTGGATTTTATTGGAATATCCGGCCTCACAAAGGTCGTCCACCACTTACATACCTGATAGTTTAGCATTACCCCGTATTATTTGCAGGCGATTCTCGGCCTCGAGCCGCACCGAACAGGAACCGGAGCCACCTGACAGTTCTACTCGTTCACCCAATGACCGGGCCTTTGCCGCGGCCATTCGGGCGAAGTGGAGATATCCAAACAGCAACAGTAGTACCCAGGAAAGCAACAGTAGTGGTTCCAGACAGCAACAGAAACCGTTCCGCAGACTCGGAGAACGAGCCGGGCTTTTAGATGATTCGGGTCCGAGAATCGCCTGAGATTGTCGGTTGCGAAAATGTGGAGAGCAGGTGTTTGCCAATGATTGCTTGAATGCTGAAAAAGTCCCCATAGGTTTCCGTCAGCAAACGAGATAATCCTGTAGCAGGAAATTACTTTCTTACCTTTGTCTGCAGCTGAATTGTTCAGCGTTTTCCCTCATTTAATCCTTTCCGCTTGCCGGCTTTTTATACTCAGAGCAGTAATCCGTCAATCATAGGCTTATGGACCATTACTCTACTAGACAATTGTTTTAGTTTATGTGACACTCAGTCAGATTTTTGAGCCGCCGAGTTAGCCCTGCGTTAGGTCCATTTTTCCAAATATCGCATCTCAAGTTGGCCTCATTGACCCTGACCAGCACATCCTTTTCTTGCTTGTCGCTTCGAATAAAGGAAGTCATGGGCTTTGAGCGAAGGTTTCATCCAACATTTAGTAGCAGCATAACAATGCATTCATATATCAATGAACTGAAGAAAATTACTTGCATGCTTTTGGCTGAGGCCCATTTCATCCACGATTCCGATTTCTAGTCGAATGCGTGCCACAATCTCAACCAGAACCACTCTTAGCTGTTCGAAGTTCGTTCGTTCTTCAATCAAGGTCTCCGGAATAGCATTCCGATTACTTCAACTGGACTGCGTCCAGAACGCTCCAGGCGTGACAAATTTGTGATCTTTCAACGAAAGCAGTCATTTTTAAGGCATTTTGTAATTATACATTCATGTTTTCTCACCAGAGACTGCTCTTCTGCTTCAGGGAGCATCCTCAGTAGGCGGGAAAAATCATTCTTTTTTCTGCATTGCACGACGCGCTCGCAGTCTGTGTAGGAGACGTTTCAGATTAGACTAAATTTTTTTTGACTCGAATCCTTCGCGAATTTTTCAGTTTGCCTCACCTCTAATGTGACTTATTTGCTCTTGAGGGTCTAAACGCGCCAAGATGCGCTTCCAACTCGAGTACCTCGTCCAGTTAAAATATCGCACTCCTGTGGATTCGAGTTCGGACCTATGGGTGTACTTGAGGCTCACAACTTGAACTTCTGAAAATGAAGCTTTTACTCTGCGGTCCAACCGGTCCCCTTCATTCCATTAAAAAATTAACCCGGTAATTCTTTTTTTTTCTTGTTTTTTCTTCAGTTCCCAATAGTATTAGTTCCAAGCCGTCGGATCAGGCTTCGGAACTGATAGCATTTTTGAGCTTGTTTTCTGCCGTCATTCAGGTGAAGTCGGCCCGCGTGAGACTGTCCTCCCACGCGGTTGGCGTGCGTGTCAAGCGGGCGCGGCGAAGGCATTTTTCGGACTTGGAAATCGATAAGCAGGATCATTTCACGAATAGAGAATAATATCCCAGTAAGCTGTTTGCAGCCGGGTAAAGCTCGTCCAGAAAACGCATTCGCGAAAACCACACGACACGCACGCCGCACGCTTGGGCGAACAGCCTCATTCCAACAGACTTGGGAGGGTCAATCGAAAATAGACTATTTTATGCAGAGTACGATTGGTTAGGGCTCTAAGGAAAGAACGGAGCAATAGAGAGTAGAGAATTGCAAAGGATGGGTCCACAAAAGGTTTTATTGTCACAACAAACAGTTCCTGTGAAACGGCGGGGTAAGAATAAAGAATTTCGTGTATGGTCTCCGTTTTCAATTTGTGTGACGCATGTACCAGGCGGCTGGCCGTGCGGGGTTGGCGGACTCACTGGAGAATGGGGTTTCGATTCGCGCGGGGTGATCTACCGTCGCAGCTCCGTCCATTCATCAGACTAAAATTATTGCGCGAACTCTTTTTCTGATGCTTTTTTCTCAAATTCTACGTCATTTTAGTTCTACCCGAGGGCCACTCAATCAATATAGTGAATAATCTCAGAATTGAAGATTATCGTGAACACTGCTCTTAACACAAGGAAGTCCTCTGAAAAAGTTGCGTATAAAACCCTTAGGCCCGCCTCATCATTGCGGAAACTCCGGGATTGTCGATTTGGATTGGGCCCTGCGCAATGATCAACGCTGATGTGTTTGTGCTCAACCCGACTTCAAAGTCGACTAGCATAAACTCCTAGGAAGGACGAGTTCAGTCTCCGTAACGTAGACAAAATCCTATTTCTTCTAGCAAAGCTGCAACGGCTTTTTAATACCTAAGAACCTAAGAGATCGCGTGTCCAAATTGCGCACCTATGGCTGTTTTCCCTCTGAGACCGCGTGTCCACATTTCTCTCCCACGCCATAAGCTCGATTTTTTTCGTTTCCAAAAACAAATATTGATTATCGTTTTACATATGTAGCTGGGAGACCCGTATTAGAAAGAACTCGTATTACTGGATAAGGGTTCATTCCAAACACAAATCGCGATTTCGAAGCCTACTGAATTGACTGGCCGTGGTGCGCGCGGTCTCTTAACTGTTAGAGGCAGTGTTCACGATAAAAAAGTGTTTGAAATTCCTCTAGGAATGGGTAGTAGAGGGACACTCTGTAACGTTAACGTCGAAAGACCGCATGAAATCGAGCCACGATGAGCCCCAAAAGGGCCCGAAGTTGCCACTCTGAGCGCAAGGCAAACCCCAAAAGCGCATTGCCCGCCCACCGACGTGAACGAATGAAAGCTTGAAATCGTGAGATGAGATTTGGTTCTCGATTATCGGCCCCGTTCTTCCCTTAATTCTCGACTTCTCTCTTTACTCAGGTCAGCTCGCATACATCGACTGCAAAAGACGGAAGTTACAAGCCTCGGACAACTCGTCCACCATGCTTTTCTAGCTCAAATTTTGAGGGACCATAATTACGTTCCCAGAAGGTCGTGTTTGATTTCGGAGACATCGTTGGAATCAGCATGGGACCGTTGTCAAGATAGGCTCAAAAACAGAACGAGTTTTTATCGTGGACTTTGCCTTTAAGTGCCATGAGATCCGCGGATTTATCTTGATACTGTTAGACTGAGATGAATATTTTTGTGCACTTTCACACCTTTTCTTCTTTGCAACAAATCTTTGAAGTTTTGGTAGAAGTTTAGTGTTCGCACATCGAGAAGTACACTTCAGTACTACTCCAGAAACAAATTGGATTCTTCTACGCGCTGGTCGAGTTGTTTTCGCGACTACTCAAGCATCAAGTGCGTTTCGTATCGCGAGTAGTCCTGTCTAGAAATGTTGTTCATCCTATAGGATTCTCCTATGCGTGACTGGTTTCGAATTGATGTTTACCAGATTTATAGTAGTTCAAAAAGGACCTGAAAGGATTGTTTTGCGTGTGTCCCACCTATTTTACGCCAGAGCGACACCAGCCATTATAGCGAGCCATCAAGACTTGAAAACGATCAGTCATAATTTATTTATACCTTTAGACATCGAAAATCCGTCGGGCTCAAATTTGTCATGACTGTGGCTAATCTAAAAATATCCCTTCCGCTCTCAAGTAAGATCAGACCTTCGAATGAAATGCACTCGGCGATTCATGGTCATTCCGCTTGAATAAAGGCCTTCAAGTTGTTAGCCTTCCAGTGAGAAAAAACCGTCACTGCGCTCCCAGGAGAGAGACTCGAGCTTCTGAAAAGCTGCTGATAGCCTATGTGCTTTGAAAGGAGCCGCTATGGACAGTTTCGAGTGAGATAAGTGGAAGCATGTGAACTTTTGTTTTTCCTGCTCTTTTTTCCGTCCCTGCTGACTACAACAGAAGACGGCGCCCGCGTTACTATATCGTCTCAAAAGCCCGCTTGAAATGAAAAGAGAAGCGTTGATTTGCTGTGTCGTGGAACTCATACAAACATGGGGCTGCATTCGACAAGAAGAACAGATGAGCGTGGGAGCAAAGAGATTAACGGCGCAGTAGGAGGACGTGCTGCTGAGCAGGCACTTCTTCCTGTTGTGTTGAAAATCAGTCTGCTGGAGGAGCACGTCTTCCGAGTGCTGAAGTAGCACGTCTTCCGTCGATACCTTCATTGTCAAGCTCCAATCTTTCTTTAGTTCTTCTTTTCATGGATTAACCGGACAGCACGTCTTGCTGTTGTACTGCGAGTGCTAGCATGATACCGTACTATTCACGTGGTCCGCTGGAATAGGGCGCTTTTTCTCATTTAGAGGGCCAGTTGCGGACCTTTCTGGGTTAGCCCTCCGGCTGCGGCCGTGACAAGAACCTTGCCAGGCTTAGCTAAAGGGAACCCGCAAGAGAGGGCAGTGTTGCACTTTTCTGCTCTGATCGCAGCGTGTGCTGCTAAAAGCGAGGAGTTAAAGGCAGTGCCCACGATCAAATCAGTCTCCGAGTTTTCGCCGGAAAACAAGAGGTTCCAGCCCTACTCAACCAGAAACTTTGACAAAACGGCTAAAACCGAGCACTAACGAGCCCTGTACGGCCCTGATTTGAGTGTTCCGCTCACGCAACGCCCACTCCCTCAACGGCGACCAATAAAGTTTTCTAACTCAAAATTTCAGTTTGAGAAGGCGATCGATTATCAGATAGGGTAAGTTTGGTTAAGTGCAGTGGACTATAACCCCCTGAATAAATGCTGCTTCATTAAAATGAATTTTTCAGTTATTTACGGATCAGAGGCGATTAAAAAGAGTGGGCGTTGCGTGAGCGGAACACTCAAGTTTAGGGCCGTTTAGAACTCTTCTGTGCTTGTTCCAAGCCGTTCTTTCAACATTACTGGTGAAGTTGGACTCGGATCTCTCGATTCGCGGTGAATACTCGAAGACTGATTTTATCGTGGACACTGCCTTTAAACTCCTGTGAGTGCCCGACTTCAAGCAACGACTGCTCCGTGTCAGCGATGAGAAGAGGTTCAGATCCTGTGTGCAGCCGGCATGGATCCTAGTGCTACTTCGCGTCCACCATTGAAGGTTGGCGCAAACTCGGTGCACCTATGTTATATCTAGCATATGACACCCTCTTTGGGCCATCTTTCAATAGGAAACGCAAAGTTTTACTAGGATCCATGCCGGCTGTACATTTGCGGCAAAGTTCTGGCGTAACCATATCACGTGCTGCTGACAACCAGGGATTGAACTGTAGTGGTCACCGGGGAGGAACTCCTATTGTAATTCAGTGTAACCTCTTGCTTGCATGAGTTTTAAAATGGTGTTCACAGCTGACCGACCATCCCATGTAGGGTTTGCATATTATATTTAGTCTGACGCATAAACCAGGCGGCTGGCCGTGCTGTGTTGGCGGCATCACCGGCCAACGGTGTTTCGATCGCGCGCGGCAATCTACCGTCGCGGATCCGTCCCATCACCAGACTTAGTTGATTACGTGGACTCTACATATGTCGAATACCTTTGATGGTCGACTAAGGTGCCAGTGCATAATATTAAAGGGTGTTCACGATAAATCTCGTTTTTGAGTTTTCAGTGTGAAACACTGCGCTGCCAGATGCTGGCGGGATATGATCCGAGAAAGGAGCGAGAACGGGCCAGAAATCGATAAAAACGGATGGAAGTGAAGTATTCGTTAGCCCAGTATGCCTGTTTAGCCCGTCCCGCCCCCGTTCTAACAAGCTTGTGGTGCCGCTGATGTTTTGACGACAATTCGCCGAGAACTCCGCCACGTCCAACCTGATCGATACTCGCAGATTGCGCATTAGCGCGAGCTTGCGGAAACTACCAAGGCTCGTCTGCGCCCTGAAGCTGTACATACGTTAGAAGCCGCTTTTTAGCTCATTCGGATCGCTTTTCTTCGCTGTGTCTTCACTATTCGTCAACTCAAGACCGAACAACCCAATTTTTGAGTCGAACTTGAATATGATATTCATCGTGAACACTGCCTTCAAGCGGACAGTATGGCTACGTGCTCCTGGAGCTTTTGGCCGCATTGTCCTGTATACGACTTTGTAGTCAAGCTGATAGTGGTTAAATCGGCCTCTCCAAAATTATCTCTGAAAATGCGAAAAGAACTTCCTACAGTTTGTCCCATTATATGCGCTGAATGCTTTTCGTCTGGGGCAGCGCTTTCCATGGAAACACTGTCCTCATATGAATGGACCACTAACTTTTTTTCCGAGAAACCGATTCGCTATGCGAATAGAGATTGGCTCCCATTGCATTGTGCTGTTAGAGGCTGTTTACTCAAACACTGCAGTTCAGTTCTATTGAGAAAGTCCAATTTCGGCGAAGTTGTTTGTTTGTTCCTTAAACGAATCGAAGAAAACAGAACGAAACTCAGTGTCTGGGCAACTGCTTTTACATAGAAAACGCTCTAACGCAATCCAGTATTTAACCCATAGCATCTGGAGGTTAGATCTCAGACCCTATTTGTATTTCGGTGAAGTTCTTAAGTTTCTCCAGTTCTTAACGAGTGCATGTGGCAATTTTCGTCACTTCTTTTTTCTCCGAGTACGCACATAAACTTTCACGTGACTTTACTAAGGGTTACATACACATTTTCCACAAACTTTATAATTTGTTTTGAGGGCATCTAAAATTGGAAGTTATTCTCACACGAGTACATAGCGCAGACATGACATATCATAAACAGACATTTCAACGTATACACACATATATATTACTCACTTGGTGAATGGAATCGAAGCGATTGTCAGTGAGTTCTTCTGGGAATTCCACCCTCACGCCCTCCTCCAATCGGGCCTCGATTTCCACGTTCCCGCCCAGTCAAAAGTGTACTCTGCCACAGTGGGAAGTCTAGCCATCAGCTCGTTAGGAATTCTGTCGGAGCGCACTCCAGCTTATTTCTAGAATAGTAGATTTCTCTGTGTATACTAACCACATTTGAAGCTCGCGAGATTTTTTTTTGAATTTCTGTTGAATATATTCTACATCTTCAAGACATCTCGTCCTCGCGAGAAACCGCACTTTATTTTTTTACATTTTATCTTTTTTATACTAACACTCTATTTAGAGTGTTAGTATAAAAATGGCGCACCGGATATACCAAGTCGAAATCACACCTACTGTGGCCTGTATGGCCCAGTGACAGTGGGTGCTGCCGTGAGAAATAAAGTCACGAGTTTGAATCCATGGCGCGCTCGTTTTGTTTGCACTCTTCTCAAGTATTCATATTCATCACATGAAGTTTCGAAGAACCGCCAGTTTTATAATGCGTGAGCTTTCTTTAAAAACGATGCGTTTCATTCGCTGAAGATTGATCCCTCGTTTAAATTTATAAAAAAATTGGACTTGGCAGCAAATTAATAGCGATAAAACTAGTTCTACGAGCTTAAAAGGTAATTATGCATAAAATTTTCAAATAAAGGATTTTCTGATAATGGAAACAACGATTGAAGTGAACTTTTGAAAAACCATCGGAATCATCGAGAAACTGTTTTTTTTTCGGAGAATCTCGCTAGGTTGTTGTTTTTTCTAGTCCAATTGTTCCTTATGAAGTGTCGAAGCACAGTAGAGGTGCCCGATTGTGGTAGTTATACTCTGTTCATCTTGGATTGCACAAAACACGGTCCGCCAATAGTCCTCTAATTGGCCCGCTAGTACCGTAGTGTACGCCCACGACGCGTTCTCGGCAGACCCGGGTGGCAGGGTGGGTGGCCGAGTGACGGCATTGACGAATCGATTGCTCTGCACACCGGGTGCACACCTGGTCTGCCGAGAACGCGTCGTGGACGCACACCATGGTACTAGCGGGCCAATTAGGAGGACTGATTGGGACCGTGTTTTGTGCAATTCAAGATGAACAGAGTATATCTTGTCGTTTTTCTTTTTTTTTGTCCTTTTTGCAGCGCAAAAACCGTATATCTAGGGCCTAGAGCCACGTATTCAATGATTCTCGCCACATCCAGCCTCAGGAGCCTTTTTCGGGAAAAAAGTAAAAAAAAACAATACTGCTTGTGCGTGTCGGTCAGAATGCATGCATCGGCGCTTTTTCGCGTTTATTACATAGCACCATTTTTTCAAAGAACTCGCTTCTAATTTAGTTTTTCTGATTTCGAAAACAGAGTCAGATTTCTGATGAGAAGCGTTATTAAATCTTTGATGAGGTTTAAAGGCATCGTTCGCGCTGAAAACCAATTTGCATTTGCCGGCCCAATTTCATGAAAGAGCCAGATGGACCATGTCGGTGATGTTATGCTCGTCAAAAACATATGGTTCTGAAGTTGGAGTGGTTCAAAATGACGATCCGCCACCAGTTTTCACCAACTATCTAGCACAATTAACAGAAGCGCCATTACAGGCGCAGATGATTCAGCATTTGAAATTTTTAATTCGGGAAATTCTAACACCCAAACTTCCCCATCCAATACTTCTTATTTTAGAATATGTTTTGGTGAATGGAAGGCAAAAGAAATTCACCGATTCAATAAGTTTATAGCAAAAAACACTTCCGACGTTTGTGAAAAAAACTTCCGACGTATGGCACCTGACACACCGAAATTGACGGAGGGGTGGGAGTGGATAAATCGAGACGTTTTACAACGCGTTTTTTGCGAAAGTTAATGGTTTTGTGGAGCCTTTTTACTCTTATTCTGTATGTCAAAGAACCGCCTGCGCAAAAACATGAAAAAATGATATACGATTTTTTTCGCGCGCATGATGCCTTTAAAATTCAACATTAGCTTCAGATTTCATTTCAAGATCCTTATACAGTCAGTACACATGGCGTTTTGCAGCTTCACACTGTATTTGCATACGGTATGGTACACTTAAAATTTCTTCGAAAACTCTTTTGTTAGAGCCTTAACACTAAAATTTATTATAATTTTTAGCAGCGCGTCTAATCCCGAACTAAATTTTTTTGAGATCCGGATTTAGTGCAAACTGAAGGAAATTGAGTATTGAAAAAAGGCACTAGAAACGCGAGATTGCCTTCTGACCAAAACCCACTAGCGGTATTCTATGCTTCCTGCTGTTGCTTGAGCCCAATCAGCAGCCATTTCCTGGTATCCGCAGGGAATTCTCAGAAAGGCCTCTTGGCCAGAAATGTATTCAAAAGTTCAGGCCGCACTAGCAATGCACACGGAACCGAACTGCACTTCCGCTCGGTGGGCATCAATCACTTTTCTGCCTAAGAACGCCCACTAAGTCCAACTAAGCCTTTGCCAGAACATGAAGAAATTATTTTGCCTATTTTTCTGCTCCACTTCTATACTAACACATGGAAATCGTTTTTACAGCATAAATTCGTTAAAATACATTCATAGCCGCTATTCGGAAGCTTTGCAACGGCGACTCCAACTCTCCAGCTTTACAATGACGACTCCAACAATGACGACTCATCAAAATGAGAATTCTGTCGCACATAAAGTCTGTCCGAATGAGACTGTCTGCCAACGCGGTCGGTGTCGTGTCGAGCGACAGACGGGAAGCCATTTTTTCCGGACGAAATTCTCCACGACGGCAGACATCATTCACAGTCTAATATTGTTATTAATTAATTGACGAGTCAAAAAAATGCCTTTGCGTTGGCCGCGTGACACGCACGCCAATCAAGTGGGTGGGCCGGCGTTATTAGGGCCAACTTCACGTGCACGTATCTTAATGCAAAAGCAGTGTGTGGTCAGTTAGTCCAAAATTCATTCGCTCAGGAATTCATCACGAAGAGGTATGTAGCGTGGAATAGCTTGTCTTTTCAACCGTCGTTCTGAGTCTGGCATACGTATAAGTCCTAGTATTTGGCACTAATTATAATTAGCGATTCTTTCCTTCAAGTGGTGCAGGTGCTTGGAGCTAGTTCGGCTGCACACCGGTGATCGTCTGCCCCTTTATAAGCACAAAATGCACAACTATTATTTGCCGAATGCACAACTATTGTTTGCCGTTGAGCCTAATTCAGAACCATCTCCAAGTGTAAATCAGTAAATGTCAAGAATAAAACCATGTGCATACACTCTACTTTTAAGCGAAACTTACTTGGGTTCATCGCGCCGGTCTCTCCAACTCCATCGCGCACCCTCACTCCGTCCAAGTCTGCGACGAGGCCAGTTATCCTCTTTCTCGGTGGCAAATTTAGTTTGTTCCTCCGCGTGTGTGCGCAGCGAAAGAGAAGTAGACGCAGCATACGCGCGCACACGTACGCGCACGCACGCGATCGACAGCAGTAAATTTCATTCCGAAATAGAGGATTACTTAGTTGGCGTTGTGTTTTAGCTTCCATATTTCCAACGTTTTCAGATTTTGCCGCTCCTCTCTCGTTTCCGAATTTTCGCCAGAACTTAATGAAACTACAATTTTTGTGATTTTCCCGAAATATTTTGAACAATAATTAAATATTTCATGTGAATAGAACATTTTGAAAAAAATCTCCCATAGATTGTTTATCCAGCGGCATCTCCTTCTTCACTCTTCCTGTTTTCGCGATGAGATTCGCTGCAGGAAAGGCAGAATTTAGCTGTTTCCCCTCCGTGTGTCGGTTCCCTTTTCTGTGAAACCGCATGAATACACGTATATGTGAGTATGTGTTTACCGCAATTACGGGCCACGCCGGAGAACGAGACACGGATATAATTGCCTCCATATTGAGACGAATAGAATTCGAGCAGAAGAGAACGTGTGCTAGTGGAGTAGTTGAATTACTAGGTTGTTCTGGGCGGATTTTTTTTGTTTTCTGAAAAGGAGAACATCATCCTCATCGGCGGCTTGCCCGTTGTGAGGCCTTCGCATGTTTGAAACCGCTTGCTGCTGTTGATTTTCCTTTCCCAATGGGCTAGCTGGCCTTATCTGCTTGATGAAGTTTCTGTTTTCCTTCCTCTCTTTAATTATTTTTCTCACCACGACTCGAAAACACCCATACAGCCATCATTCCATGTCTTCTCAAAGCGCTGATTTCGAGGTCTGCAATTTTTTCTTGCTGTCGATCGAGACCCAAAGTTTGAATTTTTAAGTTCAAGTCTATGAGCTGTAAGACGAAGTTCGTTAGAGTTTCTGCAAACCATATGCATGTTTTGTATCCCGGAGCTAAGTCTACCTTTTTTTCGCGTGCGTGTGCGGAGGAAGGGAGAGACAGCGAGAAAGTATGGCAGAGAATCACGCCTTTTTCATACTTTAGCCGCCGCGGCAAACGCCACTTTTTGAGCTACGGTGAGATGAGAGTATTTTAATATCAAACGGTCGGCAGGAAATGTACAAATGACTTCGTTGCATATGGGAATGCCGCAAAGAGCCTACTGAGGCAGTGGATCACTTTGGAGACTTGTATCCGTAGTCCGAAACACTGCAAACGCCGCGCTGGCGATAAAAATGCTCTTGACCGTTATTGCCGCAGAGCGGCGTTAACCGCGTTCTACATTATGCGTGACAGCATCAAACGAGTATCCATTCCTAAACTGAGCATTACACCAACATTTTCTTACGCAGCGAAGTCAGCTGTTCACTTCTGCTTATGCTCTGTCCGAAGACTGTCCACCAACGCGGTCGGCATGCGTGTCGAGTGGCCGTGGCTAAGATGTTTCTCTATCCGTCGATCTGATAACAGGAAGAATAGAGGACTGTTGATAAATATCCCAGCCAGCTGCTTGAGCCGTGGGAGGCTCGTCCAAAAAATGCCTTTGAGACAGCCGCGCGACATGCACGCAGGCCGCTTGGACGGATAGTCTCATACGGATAGAGATCAGTCACGCACGAAGTGCTACATTTGCCTCGGCGGCGAAAGTATGGAAAAGGCGTTAGATGCAGCTCGCGATCGACGGAAATTAATCTACTCTCAGAAACAACTGATCTCATTCCAGTGTTTGCCCATCTGGGATGAGCGGAATTCCGATTTCCGGATTTCGTTTTCCGCTATCGCGCGCTAAATTCGGATTCGAGGTCCGTTTTCTTTTTTCACGAAGCCAGAGTTGCTATTGTTTAAGTGAAAATTTTCAGTAAAGAAGGATAAGTTCAAGTTTTTTGGGTATCAACAGTCACCATGGAAGGGTTAAGAGTTTCACTGAATGTATTTTCGATTTCCGATTTCCGAAGCTTTTTGGCGTTGCCTCCGGTTTCCTGAAGTTCAGAAAAAAATTTCCGCTTGTCCCTGTGTCCATGACTTCTTACATTTTTGATATAGGATGATGCGAGAAACCGAGACTTTGTTCAGTCATACATCAGTCTCTATCTGCACGGGCTGCAAAACGATTGCGATTTTCCAGCCGCCGATTTATTTTCTGTTATTGTCGGTCTTCGAGACGTTAGTTACGATATCAGCCGGATTAAAATGGATATTTCTGCTTCTGTCCCACGTGTTCTGATTACGTTTCTCATAATGTCTCGCAAAACATATCTATGCGAAAGCTTTATCACTGATTCTGGGATTGTTTGGTGGTCAATCTCACTTCATTTCATACATCTCATATCGCCAGGATGCGGAGATGCTCAGTTCTCTGCCCAAATCTCGCAGTGGTAGTTTCCTCCAACATTCTGTAGTTTTCCTTGAAGTCTTGCTGGTTCATCCCTTTCATTCTCCAGCTATATTCTTTTTCTCCTTTTTTTTCTTTTTCTTACCTCCTTAATTTCTTCAAATGTTTTTTTCCAATTCTTTTCTCTTCCTCTTTACTTTTACCTCTTTTCGTCATTCCGCTTTCTCTACTTCTCTCATTGTATCTCCGAATTTTCATTGTACAACCTCGATTCCTCCGCTTTTGCAATTCTTTGTGCTTTCTCCTTTTCCATGAAGCTACAATAGACGAGCTGAGTTTTGAAAGAAATGGGGAGCATTTTTCAAACTTGGCAAAAAACCGTTCGATGCTTGTAACTTTTTTGAACGAAGACTTTTTGAATTCTATGAAGGTTATTGTATTCACAGTCCGAATTGCTACTTAGTCGATCATTTCGTAGGCCGAAGTTCCCTAAAATTGCTTTGTTCTGGAATGAAACTGTCTTTGCAGTCGTTTTTCAGAAACTTCGCTCGCGGCAAGGTGCGGCGAAACTTTGAGTAGTAATTGTGAACCAAATAGGAGAGCAACACCTATGTCCACTTCGTAAATTTGATGCATGTGGGACAATCTCAAGATTTGCCCGCTTTGATTTTTTTTTGCTAACCAATCTGGGGTTCTTGCAAGATAAATCCGACTTTTCATGAAGATCCCAAGCGTGTCTAATGAAGGATTTCAAGAGTTCTACTTGCACGAATCTTGAGATTCCCCCACCTGCATCTAACTCGTGAGGGAATTATGCGGGTTGCTTTTTTATTACTTGTATAATTACAAATCAAAGTTTAACCGCACCTTGTCGCGCGCGACGTCTTCGAGAAATGACCGCAAAAATTATTTCATTCGAAAACGAAGCGATTTAAGAAAATTCGGTTTACAAGACACATTATTAGATAGGAAATCAAGCTGTGAATATGATAGAGTTTTCAGGATTCAAAAAAGTCTGTGTTCAAAAAAGTTAAAATCATCGGACGTTTTTTTTTGCCAAGTGCTCTCCGTTTTTACAAAGGTATTGTTGTAATTAAGTCACAATCATACCTTAGTTAGAATATTTGAAACTTCATCCTGATGCAAGCCTTCGATCTTCGACAGAATTGGTTTTGGGATAACTGATTTTTTAATTGACTTCTTAGAAGGGATAGAAGATTTATTTTTTGCACGATCCAATCCTTGCATCGGTATTCCTTCTATTCTTTTCACTCAATTTGTAGTTTTCTCACCAATATAGGGCGCCATACGCGCTCAAATATAGAAAAATCCTAATCCTTCTGGAATTAGTATTTATACTCTCCCAGGAAGAGAAGGGGGAATGACCCCACTACCAACATCTGAATAAAGCGCATATGAATGTGAATAACATATAAATAACTAGAAGTATTCTGATACAGCTTGTGAAAGCCCATACAGGTGGAAATCATAGTGGAGTACGTCAAAGAAAGCTTAGCGACGGAGCTAAGGACAATGTTTCCTATCGGTGTTTGGTGAATTATGCATTACTTCCTCGTGCAACTCGTAAAGATTTTCCGGTCATTATGACATAATCACTATTGTCGCTCATGGCTCATTGCTCGGACATCTCCGCTTGCCAGTATTTTCTCTTCGCATTCACATTCCATTCCATTTTTTTGTGATTACTTCATTTTACTTGTGAACTGACAGTGATTTTCCACCACTTTTCTCCTTGTTTAGTTTCGAGTTTTCTTCACAGCACTGAAGAGCATCTGAAAATGGCACTGTTGGCGAAATTGTGGGAAAACACTTTGGTAAACCTTGAAAAACCTTAGGGACAACGTGAGCAAAGCAAGTTTTCTGGACAGACTTTAACTAAATTTTAGGGCTTTTCGGTACAATTTCGCCTTCGCGCAAACTCCAAAAAAATTGTACTACATATACATATATGGCTTATTTCTAGCAAATCTCGAGCCATTTTCAGGGACTATCAGGATTTCAAGCTCCTAATCACGAAGCAGAAATCTGAATTGCCGCTCCTTTCCGCCCGCTTTTGTCACTTTTAGCATATATGTAGATTTCGCCAGCATATTTTTCGGTCCAAATTTCATCGGAGGTTTTCTCTATAACTTGACTCCAGGAAAATCAGAGTAAATTGTCTTGCACTTTTCGCCATACGATTCAGACAAGCGGGGGAATTTTGTCTCTTCCTTTCCATTCTCTGTTCCTTTCTTTCTGTAAACTGCTTTTCAGCGGAGGTTTTCTCTAGTCTTTTGTTAGTTTCTTGCTGTCATGAACCATTCCTCTGATTTTATCTCGGCATTCACGAAGGAGATTTCTAATTGGAGTACCTCTGAGGAAAAGAGGGTGCATTGCCAAAATCTTAGTGCTATGCTGGATAGATCTAAGCTCTCTTTTTTGACAAATAGTTACTCGACACGGTTTCGATTCAACCAGGAGAATCTTCAGGAGAGCTACAAGCCTTTCCTTCCCAGCCTGCTAATAGATTTACGTACCCGCCGCAACTTCAAGCGTTCCGATATCTGCCAAATAACCTCACTTTGGAGCCCGACTTCCTATGGATTATGAAGCCCCTAACGAAGGAACAAGGGAACTACTATTAGCCATACTAACCATTCCGAATCAAATGTACTTTTCTAGAACCAGTCTTGGACGTAGAGTCCGAATATGCCCTTCTCCGCTGCCTGGAATCACTCTGTAAAAAGTTATAGGCGTTTTCCCCCTGCTCTCCAAACTCACTGCACCTACCGAAACGCCCAGAAATCATTCGAAAATCTGGAAACGGAGTTTATAATCGTGTTCAGCGCCAACGATAACCCCCATATACGGAACTTAGGTGAAAAAACATTCTTCGAACTTTGCATTAAGTGACAGCGTTTAGGACCTGAACAAATTGTCGGTCTGCCGTTTTCGTATACCAATTAGGGGGTTCCGAAAGCGTACAAAACTGTTTGAGATTCGACCTAAAACTTCACCTTGCGGTCATTTGTTGTGCCGATCACGAATCTGAGGCTCATTTGCCGATTTTCCGATATTTTCAACTTCATTTATTCAATGCCTTTGATCGGGTAAAATTTGATAACAAAACGTGACTTTTGACCATTGCCGGTATGCTGGATAGAGATGACTCAAATTGTATATCTGGGTTTTTTGGAGTGCTGAACACAAATCTAAGATCAGTTCATGGATTTTTGACAGCTTACGGTAGATTATAGTGGGTATACCGTAGTTTGGTCTAAGTCTCGAATTTGTCTCAAAATTTCTATTCCGTTTTCAGAATATTAGGATAGGTTCTGTTCCATAAATGGCATAGTACCTACCGTAACCTACAGCATACCTCAGAATTTCGAAAAGTGGACCCCCGATTCGTGTTCAGCACCCTATATTACCCCTACTTACTAGTTTTGAGCGGGATCAGATTTTTTTTTTCAAAACACCCCAACAATTGCCTGATGGGCTGCACTCATACTTTGCCGCGATTCTTCGAAAAACGATCGTAACTTTTTTCTGAGTGGTTCTAGGCGGCTGTGAAGGGCATATGCGGACTCTACGTCCGATATTGGCTCTAGAAAAATAGATTTCTTTAGAATATTTCTTTACAAAAATAGTTTAGAATTGTTAGTATTTATGGCTAATAATGGTTCCCTTGTAAGTCAGTAATTCCCCAGATTTTAAAAGGAAAAGAATTTTCTGGTTGGTGTGCAGTTCGGGATATGTGAAATACCGAGTTGTGACGTCACTGCGGCCTGGCGGGACCGAGTTCTCCGGCAACCCTGTAGAGGCTCTTCTTCTAGAGAATGAGCGTGAATTTCTAGAGTCTTTGACAATAAAAAAATGTATGAAAAGGATAAAAATTCAAACAAAGAATCCACGATTAGGCTCGGTTTTCATCATGTTCCGTCCTCTCCTGCAACCTCCTCCACTATCTCCCAAAGAACATTGGTTTTACCTCTGGTGAGCCTGCACGAATTCTTCTATCCTTCGGTAGACACTTTGGAACGGAGGGTTTTCCTACGAATTGGAGTGCACTCTAGAAACAACCATTTTTTATCCCGGAGGTAAGAGCTGCAAGACATCTTCTGTCAGTATTAGGTTGGTGCAGACTCTTACGCGTTTTTCAGAAACAAAATCTATGTGGTCCTTCGCCCTTCTGCGGTTCGATTTATGCGCGGAAACTTAGTTACGGACGAGTTCTTTTTGTGCAGAATCGGAGCGTTTCAGAGCCGTAATTTCCTTATTCAGCATTGAGCAAGACGTCATTGCCCTTCATTCCGATTCTTCTAGAGTTCTAGTGTTTGTTTTTAATGTCTTGTCGTTTGCCTTCTTGTCTAACTACAAAAATGTGTGTTCATTAGGCTGTTAGCTTCCTATCCGAGAGCGGTCGTCAGAATCAACTCTGCCAGTATAATATTTAAGATTCGTCCGTTCACCTGGACTTCTCCTGTGAGCGGTATAGAGAAAATATGTTTTCTTAAACATAGCCATGCGGAACATACTGAATAACTTTGTACCCTAGAAGCCACTCGTCCAGAATCGTCCACATGCACTTTCTCGTCTTCCGGAACGACATCAAAGCGCACGCTCCAGTTCTTTTCATGAACGTCTGATCTTGTATGTATTGAAATTCATGCATAAAGAAGAGCAGAAACTCCTCCTTCGTCTTGCGGAACAGTGTCATCATTCAGTTCACCAGTGGTCAAACTCCTCGTCTGCCTTGTTTGCTTCCCTCAGTCCTCAGAGTTCATACTTTTGCTTGCATGCTTGCGGCGGAGACGAATTTTATGGTTCATGAAATGCGTTGGAGGGCTCCTATTCCGTTGACAAAGCCCGTCGCAAAAAAAAAATCACTATAGTTGGATCCAATAGGGTTTTCGAAAAAGGAGTCTAATTCTTCCCAAAAAGCATCCTTCTATTCCGTTTGTGATCTCATGGACCACTTGCTTGTTGTGCTTTTCAAGAATACAGAATCCTTCAGCACAAGGAAGCTTCAAGGCATCATCCTCGTTAAAAATTATATATCATTTTTCCAGCTCAATTTCATGAATGAGCCCACTAGACCACTCTGGTAAACTTCGGTGGGCCAAATGGAGGGTTATGTGGTTGGAAAGGGTTAAAGACGAGAAACCGCCACAAGGTTTCACCAGTCATTCACAACTTTTCATAGAATGTTGATGCTGCCATAAAAAAACATGAACCGTCACTGCACAAACTCCACATGCAGATGAACTTCGAAAATGTTAGCGACGAGGTCTCAAAATGAAGAAAAACTGCAAAAACGATTTTGGCGCCTAATTCAAATTCGTATTTATAATGTGTTCCGATTGGTTCTTTTTACAAATAAAGGTTTTTCATGGGCCCCCTCGGCATTCTCGTTCACTAGAGAAGCCAAGCCACCTAAAAACATGAGAAAATAATAGACGTTTTTCTGCGCGTACAATGCCTTTAAAGTCCGTGTTTGTGATATAAACGGTTGTCATGCTATCCCCATGAATAGGGAGATATGGTTGTCAAAAATCAAAAAAGGGAAAATAAATCGAAAACCGGAGGGACAAGTTATGACGGCTAATTAGGGGGAGGGTGTCCGGCGGCCATTAATCAGAGATATCTATGTGAATGCTTGTTTTGCAGTGCTAAATTTGCTATAAGGGCCCAAAAACCGCCGGCAGTTAAAGCAAATGGGCGTGCTGGCTGTTCAAGGCTTTTGTATTCAAATAGTGATGAGACACAGTTAAGCTCTATAACTGGTTAGAGCGTGCAACAGTCTCTCCTTTCATTATCACTATATGATTATCGAAATTCAGAAGCGTAGAACAGTTTGCTCTATTGGCGGTCGTTTGGCTGCTCCAGTGGTTTTCAAGGCCTTTTTTCCTTAAAGGCACAGTACACCCAGAAAATTGTTTTTCAGTTTTCATGCTTGTTTTGGAGAAGGCCACACGCTGATCACAGTGGTATCTTTGAAATCGTTCAAGACCCCCTACGAAAGGAGTGATGGCTCTTCGAAGAAGCCTGTTATTTGAGGGCGAAAAATTGATGGACGAGTTGTCCTAGGCCTGTATTTCCTTTCATTCGCAATCGTTGCACGAGAGCGAGCCAGAATCATGAGAAGGGCCGGTAATGGACTCAAAAACGTAGACTCGGTTGAAATTTATCCATCCATCCAGCCGATATCGAGGTCGAAAATCGGGAAGGGGTGGTGAGTGAAGGGGGTCGGGCCCGTGGTGGTCGCTTATATCTCGCTTATTTGGAGGAATTGAGATCTCGCACTTGGCAAGTGTTATACAGAAGGGGTATACTTCACAAACAAATGAAACACGCGAGCTCGAATGGTACGCAACCGGGAATCGATTTTCGTTTTTCATGACCATAGTGAAGCTATCGATGAAGTAGGCATTCTATACTCTGTTTATCTTGAACAAAACACCGTCCGCCAATAGTCCTCTATTTGGCCCGCTAGTACCGTAGTGTACGTCCACGACGCGCTCTCGGCAGACCCGGGTGGCAAGGTGGGTGGCCGAGTGACGGCATTGACGAATCGATTGCTCTGCACACCGGGTGCACACCCGGGTCTGCCGAGAACGCGTCGTGGACGTACACTACGGTACTAGCGGGCCAATTAGAGGACTATTGGCGGACCGTGTTTTGTGCAATTCAGGATAAACAGAGTATACCAGGATTTCCGCTCATAGTATTCTTTCTGTCAAAAAAAATCACTGCGTGGAGTCACGGCAGTGTCAAATCGAAATATTATTTTGTCCACACAGCTCCGCTGATATTCACTTAGAGGAATTTCTTTGAATGCGACTCAGGAACCTGCTATATGTTTTCAGATTTTGTATAGTTTAAGTTTCGTTATGGTGGGTAAAAAAAGTTTAAATTGAGGAAAATTTATATTTCATGGTCATAGTAGGTGCAGTCATTTTAGAGGCACGTTTCCAGGTGAACAGAACGTGATTGCAACTAATGTTTCCAGCTGAGAACGCCAAGGAACTTCACTAGGAGAAAAAAGAACCCATAATGCGCTCGAGAATTTGTTTTTGCACCGATTTTTCTTATTGAGCCCCAGCCACATATTTTCACAAAAGCTTGAACATTGTGCTATAATAGAGCTGCCGACGGACTACGACTTCCGTAGTCGAGTCTAGGATTAGGCAGTTGAACATGAGAAAGTGTTAAAATTCGCTCTTGTGGAGGAGCGATCGATATTTGAAAAGCGTGTCCCATCGGTGGGACACGTTGTCGTGAATGGGTTACCAGCAATATTAAAGATGGCAAAACATGCACTTATACAGCCTAGCCTCTAGAAAGCAGTGTTCACGATGATTTTGGTTCCCAAGTTTTCCTCTCAAAATAATGCGTTGGCAACCAAGTGTTACCAAAATTACGAAGAAACAGCCAGAAACGCACTAAATTGTCTCAATTCAGTGACATTTTTCTCTGACCTGAACTAGTTGTCCGATTGGATGAACTTGTTCATGGTGGATATCACCGATGAAAAATGGGGCTAATCAAAAAATGGAAGAATATTCTAGGCAAGCTAAGCACTGCTATTGGTCGGCGCCACTTCGGTAACCAATTGCGCTGCTTAGTCCTTTCCTCTGATCTGCCAAATCTTATAACTGTTTGTCGCCACAAGACGACCATTCTAGGCAAAACAGTATTAGTTTCGGTCTGAAAGAAAGTACGAAGCAACAGAGACTAGAGAATTGAAAAGGACGGGTCCACAAAAGGTTTCGTTGTCACAACAAACAGTTCCTGTGAGAGTAAAAATGCGGGGTGAGATTGAAGTATTTCGCCCCCTTTTGATGCGTTTTTTTCGATTTCTTCGTCATTTCAGTTCTACCCCGGGACCAAACAATCGATTTAGCCATCAATTTCAAAATCGAAGATTATCGTGAACAATGCCATCAAATGTAAGCCTGATGGAGCGGCGCGGATGGCCGCATTGTGCGCTTGAAGCAGATCACAAGTGAGATTTCTAGTTCCGCCGACGACTTTTCTTTCATTGCTTGGATTTATTTGCCTAGTATTCAGTTCGGTAGGCTAAAAAATTAAAAGGGAAACCATAAACTTGTCGGCGAGACCAGGAAAGCTCCCTTGTGATTTGCTACAAATGCGCGGAGATCCGTTCGCGCAGCCCCACCCGGCTTATTTGATCGAGGATAAGCTTTAGAAATCTCGCTGTTTGGAGGGTCAGGTGGACACCCATGTTTAGCGTCCTAACTTGCTCCTGCGCGTTTTTTACCCGACTTTTCGTTTACTTTATTCTGTGATAGCCAGATCCACCTTTTCAAGATGGTAACATAACGAACGTTTTTAACGCGAACTCTGAATCTAGATCTGAGACAATCAATGAGTTAATCTTTAATAAAATTGACTCGAAATTACATGGTGCGTCGGCTTTCGGGATCAACGATATATACATATATATATATATATATATATATATATATATATATATATATATATATATATATATATATATATATATATATATATATAATATATATAAGTTTTTTATATGAGATGGGCACGGAAGCAGGAAAAAATGGGCCTCGAAAAGTCTGGTTCAAATACCTCATGATTTTCTTGTATTTTCTGGCTTACATCGCTGAAATGAAAGTCTTTTTCTGAAACCTATGTAGACTTTAGCGCTGCCACGACAACCTCCTTCCTTCCTGAGAAGCCTGAAATTCCGTGAAATTCCATGAACCTCTTTCACTTCAAGTCAGTTTTCGCGATCATGTTCAAAAGTTTTCATTTTTGTGCCAGAATCGTCATCATCCGTCGTCACGACAGAACCCTGCTTGACCCTATTTGACAGCTCTGTATTCTCGGTTTTTCTTCGCCCGAACTTGGTCACTTACCGTAACCAATCATGGTTCCTTGAAAAATACAAAGTGGATGTCAGATTTGTAGATTCGTAGGCACAAAAAATTAGCTCTCGTATCCTCCACTTCGGGGTGAAAATTATTCCCGTCGATCGCGTGCGTGTTCGCCAGTGTACCGCATCTCCTTCTTCTGCAGGCTTTCTCGCTGTCTCTCCCCTTGCTCCGCACACGCAGGATCAAGGTACATAACCTATTCTTCGAAATAGAGGATAAGCGACTACTATCTCTGGAGCAGAAATGGCTGAACAGTGCAACCAATTGTTCCCGCCGGTGGTTTCTTGAAAAGAGAGTATTGGAGGCCATAGCTCAAAGCAGTTGTCCTATTTATATTTAGTTGATGGACTCAGAAACAAAATTCAGTGGAGTAACTTCCGAACCACCTAAAAACCGTTGTTGGGTCATGGTATCCGGTGAGGAAACCATGAATTGACGTAAGTCATGAATTTCCCATTAAATGACGCATTTGTTAATGTTTTTAGAGTAGTTTTAGCATGTCTTCATATGCACATATCACATGTCTTTAATCCTCCTGTGTGTATTCCATCTTTTTTTTTGCTACTTGGCTTTCCGTGTCATTCAAATATCTGTCTTATTTCGGCTGGAGTCCTGACTTCCCTCTCCTTCCATGTCTACCAATTAAAATTTCCTTTCATCCTCATTATCTGGTCAAATATCCTCATAGTCATCTGGAACATTGCTATTTTCGAAGACGTTGAAACGTTTGTATATGAAATCATTTTTGAATCTTAGTAAGTATAACAACGAGTGAAAATACATAGTTTTTATTCTGAAGATTTTTCCAATGTCCCCAAGATTTTTCCATTTCGATATCCTCCTTGGCACTGAACACAAACGACAGTCTTTCCCCTTTTCCCATCAGGAAAATTTGTTCTTCCCAGCATGACGAACTGGAAGGGAAGAGAAACGAGCCAATCATTTTTGCTACAAGGAGTTGTACTTATTTATTTACTTACCCTCTGATTGAAATGTCTCGACGACTAAAAGCATAATTATGTCTAACCACGAAAATGCGAAATATGCGCTTTCTTCAGGTGCTTGATCCTTCCGCATTGTAGTTTCTCATTCGGACGTTTCTAGGCCGGATAACATACTAGATACAAATCCTTTACTCTTGATCTTACCTCTTAACCTGAGCGTAGGTGTATTAATGTAGACTCGAATTTCAAGAAAAAACATCGTAAGCGTTAAACGACGAGAACTTCTCCTCATACACACAACACAAATGCACCTGAAATCATTCTATAGATACGCGCAGGAACAACATGAAAACAATGAAAGACCCAGAAAAACCATAGCCCTAAAAAGATCAGCTGCTTCCTCATTGTTAAAAAACTTGGAAGTGAGCCAGCCATGGCTACAGTATGCCTAATGAAAATGAGTAACCCCAACCCCGCCTTTTTTTGTTGCCGTGGACCAGTCCAATATTCCGAAAGGTTAGAAGCTCAACACGCTAGATGAATCCCGGAATTCAAAAAATCTCTTCTTCATCCAAATTTTGCACAGGGGGAATATCTGGGGTGCCGTACACGAGTATGAGGTGCGTCTTCGGTAGTGCGGCTGACGACGGCCGGTTCGCGGTAGAAAATGGCATTATACCTAAGATAGCCTTCCCAAGCCCTCGAGGATTTAAAAACGTGCATACTTTGTGTTCGTGTTCAGCGCTTTCAAAAAACTACCAAGGAAAGAATGTACGTCAGGAAGAAACTTTAGATTTTCGGAATCCGTATACCGTTTTGAGCTTGTAGGAACACTGACAAGTTTTTAGCTTGTATCTCGCCTGTAAATAAAAAATTCAGGTGGAATTCCGAGTTCGAGCTTCCCTGTTGAATCGGAGAGTAGGCTGCTACAGGCATTTCCACGAAACCTGCAAAAAACGCAAAAAAATGCGGCATTTTGCCGATTCTGAGTGTGGGATATTGGAACCGTGTCCTCCCTCTAGAGCATGATAAAATTGCATACCGAAACTCCATACTATGTATGCAAGCGCCCCTTGTTTGATGGGGTTCGCTTTGTCCACGTATCTAACCCAAATTTTGGAAAAGTCAAAATGTGACCCGAACAAACCTTAGCGACTCCTAGGCTCTATTGCGACTGCATATGTAATTTCTACATAGATACCTATCTTTTAATGACATAATGACTTTATCTACCATCTGTCTGATGCACTTGCTGGATATTGGTTTAGCGGCTTCAGTTTTTCGATGACTATTGACGTCAGATCTGCTCAGATGAAGACAGAAGTGAAGGTGAAGCTTATTGAAGGGCGCACTTTCAGCCATCTGCTGAGCTGCTTTGTTCGATCAAATGGCATTATGCTGCGTTAAAAAAGGCCTATTTGCCGATTCACTCCCACAAAACACTCAGGATAATATGACATCTCTTCTCTGCTTGCAATCCTATTTGCAGTTTTCATATGTCTTCTTTTCAATTCCTTTACAAAGCATTACGAACCATTTCACTGGCTGCTTCTTATGATAAACAGAGGCTCCGTTTTTTGTTTTTTGACCTAGATAACTTATCAACCTAGGACAGATGTGGTGGGTAATTTATTGCTTTACAGTCATCGATTAGGATATCGTCAAAATGTTGAAAGCTCAACCTGCTGTGCTAAGAACTAGGTCTGTGATCTGAAATGTCTTCCAATCTAGGTCAAGTCATGCAGTATTCCACACATTCAATCTGTCATTTTTGAGTATTATAGGCATTAGCCTTAAAGCTCATATAACTTTCTCACACCAACCCCTCTATTCCATCGAAAATCACTGGAATCGGACAGACCATATCTATTTTCCCTGCTCATCTGAAGAAAGGGTCTGTAAAGCTTGCAAAAGAAATTTTGGCTGCAGGAAGTGTGCACTTTTTTGCATACAGCCTAACTCTTTTTCATTCTGTCTTCGTCGTTTTCTTGCCTATTTGCCAAGGAGGCTGTAAGCGAAAAAGGGCAACAACTCCAGGTTCTGAGGAATCTAGGATTTTTATTCTAGGTATATATAGCTTTGTTTGTCCGACTTTGTCACGGATTTATGTATTTGGTTAATTTTGTTGATGTAGCCAACGTGGTACTTCTAGGCTGTTCAAGGTACTCACGGTGATCATCCTCAAAAATCGTTTTTCCAGCTGTGCACTGAGTAGTAGGACAATGCTATGTACTACTTGTTTCCAGACTTCGCATAGCATCTCATTCTTAGCCATCTTTCTAGAACCCTTCGCGTGCGTGTGTGCGCGTATGCTGCGTCTCCCCCTCCTTATGCTCTCTGTCTCTCCTCTCGCTGCGCACACGCGCACCGAAACTAAAAACATTTTGCTTCAAAACAGAGGATGCCTACCAGGTTGTTAACGCTTCAAATGGTTAACGCGGTTCTTTTTTTCCAAAATTAACGATTGACGCTTAATGAAAATATTATTTTCAATTAATGCACACCCCTAGTAGGCAGCAGGAGTGTGCGTTAATGGAAAATATTATTATTTTCGTTAAGCGTCAACGGTTGATTTTCGAAGAAGAAACCCGCGTTAACCCGTTAATGCGTCAACATGTTATTTTTGCATTTCGTTAAAAATTCACAAATTATTACCTGGTCACAGCAGAAATCAATCAACCATCGGAGGCCCCATATCAATCAGAGCCATAATTCCACTACAATTAGAAAACTAAACAACGTGGTTTTGAAAGATTTCTATTATGCGTTAGTCGTTAATTTTCGAGAGAAAAAACCGCCTTAACCCGTTGAGTCGTTAGCACGCTAACGTTATAACGCACAGCCCTGGTGTGTACCACCCATCTTTCTCTTCCTTACCCTCTCCTACAAAGTTCGAAACTCCACATCAGGCAATTTTGGTCCCGAACCGTACCGAACAGGAATCAGAGGCGCATGACAGTTGGTCTCGTTCTCCCAACCTCCGATCCACTGCTGTTGCTTTTCGGACGTACTAGAGAAGCCCGGGCTGCAACAGCAGAGCTTTAGACAGCAACAGAAGCCGACCCGCAGATTTAGAATGCGAGCCGAATTGTCAGGCGGCTCGGGCCGAAGGTCTTCTGAGACTATCGACCCTATAAAAGAGGCGTTTCATCATTTTTCTTTCTGGATATTCTACAATTGCGCTCTATACCCTGAAGGCTAATCCACTTATTGTTTTCACTTATTTGTAAGTCTCGACTGAACAACCTTAGGTACACCCTTTCAGCCGCTACCCCCTCTCAGGCGATTATCGGTCCCGAGCCGCACCGAACAGGAATAAGCCGCCTGACAGTTTGGCTCGCTCTCCCGAACTCCGAACCACTGCTTTTGCTGTTCGAGCTAATTGGAGGAGCAGCAGAAGTGGCCCTCATAGCAATAGAATCCGACTCGAAGATTGAGAGAACGAGCCGAACTGTCGGCCGGCTAGGAGCCAAAAAATCGCCCGAGATAGCAGCGATTGCCGTGACACGGCTGTTCCCTCTAAACGAAGTAGCCTTTGTTGGACAGAGCGTACAATCTTCCTCCCAAATGGAATCTAGGGATATTAGCGCATACTCAGAGTGTGGTTAATCAACCCTTCTAAGTGATGAGTCCACAATCTCTCAAAATGACACTTGAAATCGTGCATGTGGAAAGGCATGTGAATACATGGGACGAAAGAAGATGTTTGTTGCGTGATGGGGCTGATTGCGTGCATATCTAGAGAAAGATTAATCACCTGGCTACTTTGCAAATAGATTGCAAAGTTTTTGCACATGTTTTGCTTCTGTCAGTCTCTAACAGAGGATCTGCATTGTAACTCTATGATGTAGGTATGATGTCTTAAATAGTGCTCTCTGGCGTTATGTAGGATGAGAGCTATATACAAACTACAACCATTCATCACAAAGGGTAGGCTGGAAAAGCGGGTTGGAAAGCAACTGTCTGGGTTTGAGAAGTGTTCTAATCTGCAGGTCCAGGTTATGATTACAATTCTCTTTCTGCCTACGCTTTGCAATTCACGCATGCAGTTTGATTCAGTATTTCTCTCATGTTATCTTGATTTCTATCGTTCCTCATAAAATTTTCCCGGCAATGAACTCTTGCGCATCGAGCTGTGTCGTTATGGTGCTCATAATTTAGAGCTCAAAATTTTCAAAATTGAAAGTATTTAGTCCGGATTCCTTTCATCCTAGTCTAGTATCAAAAAGATCCCTTCGTGAACAAGTTGCCAGTGTCCGCCACGCGTTTGACACAAGCGCTGCATCGCTACCTCAAATCACAGCGTTTAAGCTGCTGGCGGGCGCAGCGGAGCATCGTTAGCCTGTCTAGAGTTCATTCGCGGCGTGACGCGACGTTATGATTAGCCTACGCATCGATCAAGCGACGTGGCGTCGCGTCGTCGCTAGGTGTTCACAGTGAAGAGGCGCGATACATCGAATTTGACGCGCAAATTATAATCGCTCCACAACCATCGCGTTGCACTGCAACGCGACGCGATGGTTGCGGAGCGATTGTCTAAATTTTTTCTTGCATCATCGGGGACTCAAGGATCGTTTTTGATTTTCTCAAGCCTTTTCAAAGACTAGGTTGATTGAAATTGTCATGGGTTATTGTATTGTTCTCAGATGATACTGTAAATAATTTTGTCTGCATATTTGAGGGCAGTGTGATGAGGGTGATGGTTTCAAAGAGTTGACGAGTGATAAAGTTTTTTACGGTTTACAAACGACACAAGCATATTCGGTCTCATTTCACCGAAACATACCTATTCTGTACTATCAACTCCAAAAAAATTCTAAGCATCGTTTGCTCCCAATGTCTTTTTGATTGTTTCGTCATTAAAGAAGCAAGTTGTCGCAACGAAAACAAAAATGTGCCATAATAATACAGATAAAAGATAAAAAAGGTACCCTACACTTAAATAGTAGACAGAAAGAGATCAAATATTGAGTTTTGTTTAGTTTTGCTTGGGTACGGAAAATTGCGGAAGTTACGCAATTGCGCGTAGTCGCCTAACGTTCGCGCGCCGTTCACACCTTGATTTCCGCGCGACGCGATTTTCGCGTTGCGCTGACATGTGCTATCGCGTTGCGCCGCGAAAACTCTGAACGCCGCCTTACTCAGAAAAATCAAAACAAGTTACTTGTAATATAAATGTAACTTAATTTGATGTCTCAAGTAATTAACATTTATATTACATATGAAATACATTTATATTACATGTAAGTTACACTAATGTTACATGCAACTTACCTTTATATTTTCACTATGGGTGGCCATCACGTAACGCAGACGACACGCGACGCAGATGGCGCGTTCCAGACCACACACTACGCAAAAGAAATGCTCTGCTGGGCCTTCCCCGCTGGTATGGGGCTAAGTACCTCAACCTTGGGTAATTGAACCAAAATCAACGCCGGTCGTAAGCCCGACTCCGCGAGTGCGTCTCAAATTCCCCTTGGAAATACATTCTTAAAGGCAGTGGTCGCGATCAAATATGCTTGTCGTCTTTCTCTCTCTAAACCCTTTTCTGGGTCCCGAGTAGTAGAACCTATAAGAAAAAATCGCGGAAAAACCACTGTTTAGGGCCAAATTTGAAGCCTGAACTTCCTTGTCTTTTTATGGTGGACGAGCCCCCTCCACATCAACGACAACGATGACCTCTTATATCAAGAACATCAGCTGGCTTGAAATTGAGTTTCAATCAATGAACCTTCGGATTTATGTACACATCTAGTCATAAACATTGACTGGAGTGCTTTCTTTCATTGCTCATCTGTTTTTATTAGGTAAATTTGCATTCATTTCTTCCTCTGAACGTCGATGATTTTTGACTGCCCGGCATGAGGCGGCGATCTTTTTTTGCTGCGCTGTGCACATGTGCAATCGAACAGGCATCTTTGGGCCTTAGAAACCCAATTCTAGCCCGTTTTTCACCGCTCCTACCTTCCTAGTTTTTCAGCTGTTTTCGATCTAAGCTGATTTTTGTAGCGTTATTTCATGACGTTTTCATCGTGACCACTGATTTAACCGATTTGGTACTTGCGACTTATATTGTGGCATATAAGTTACACGTGACATATCGGAGGCGCACTCCGCGGAGTATCCCCTCAGGAAAACGAAAACAAGTTACTTGTCACGTATCTAAGCTGATGTAAGTTATTTGCGACTCATCTCGAGTCATTTAAGTCACATGCAACATATCGACAGGAAACCGCGTGCAATGCGCCTCCGATATGTTACATGTAACTTAAATGGCACAATATATGTAAGTCGCAAGTAACTTACATCGGCTTGAATATGTTACTAGTAACTTGTTTTTGGGCTTTTATGTTACAAGTAACTTGTTTTTATTTTTCTGAGTAGTTCATACTTCCAGCGACGGGCAACGCGACATCTAGTTTGGTATAGATATCAACAGAAATTAGATATCGTTCAAATGCACAGTCGTTGTCGCGCGTCGCGGCTAATATGAACTATTCCTTAGAAAGGATGATAGACTGGTGAGCCCCTCGTTGTTAGCTGGGACTGCTTTTCTGTGCGAGAGAAGCGTGTTTGGGATAGTCGCGATTTGCCCAGGAAGGACTACAATCCTGCCATGCTTGCGCCTGTTGAAACCTAAGACCCTATAGAAAGTTGGTTGCGTCTTTCTCTCAAATCTTCTCGTGGAATCATTCGATAATTATCGTCATCCAATTATTCATTGCTAAGCTTTGCTACTCCTGCTGATTCCTTGCTATCAGATTAATTTTTACCATATGCAATTGCATGTGAAGGACCGTGTAAAAAGTGTTTCAATTTTCTTTCATTTTAAGCCGAAAATTTGAAGCAAAAGCCTCCGATATGCGCGTAAGCGATGCATTCCCCGTACGCATAACACATACATGTATGCATACATAAAGTCCGTCTCATGCATTCAAGAAGCCGCGACTCTGCTGGGCGGGAAACGAGGCTTGCGAGAAAACGAGGGGTAGTAGCTTTTAATAGAATGATTTAGTTTCCGATAGCAGCGCAGCCGTTTCTTAATCGAATGACACGAGCGATGCATAAAATCTTTATGGAAAAAGTTAACCTGATAGCACAGATCCATCAGATTTAGCAAGCTCTGCTAAAGAGATGGGGACGTCCTATATTGATCGATCGATGATCAGATTTGGCGAGAACCCCACCTGGCAATGGCTTTTTTAAAGTAACGTTGACTTTTGTACATACTCACGTATCCTCGGTTTCGGAGGCAAATTCAGATTGTTCCTTCGCGGTGCGGAGCGAGGGTAGAGAGAGCGAGAAAGTATGGGGGAAAGGAGAGGGGCATACGCGTGTGCACACGCACGCGATCAACTGCAGTAAATTTTGCTCTGAAATAGAAGATATGTATGTAGTTGTGGATATTGTTCGCAGTTCATCATGTTATGCAATCCTTGTGTTCCTCACAGTTTTAATGATATTATCTGTATACCTCTGGGAGTGAGAATCAAACTCTTATTCGATCGCGTGACCTATTCCGATGGTTAAGTCTCAATTATGACGTCATAGGGCCAGGATGCCGTCGGCGGCAATGCTTCGACAAGTGTACAGTCTTGATGAGCGAGGCCATGTGAGTTGTAGGCTAATAATGCAGTCTTCTCAAATTCAAGATTTCGAAACGGCAAAACTAAATTTTTAGTGAAAAAAATCGAAATATAGTAGTAAATATGGAAGGGTAAAAGCCTTTAGGTAGGCGAAGAGAAAAAAATGTTAATAGGGCCAAGTTGATATTTAATAATTTCGGTTTTTTCAGTACCGCCAGCAGAGAAAGCGACGTGCCGGGATTTCGGGTGAGTCGCACCTGTTTTCTGCGGTATTTTTTTTATTGCTTTTGGAGAAGGCGTCAAAGAGTGTAGGGATCTGCACATAGGAATCCTTGCGGGACCATACGAAAATCAATGCGTACTTACAGTTCACCTCCGCACTGCCGTTCAGTCCGCAAAGTGCACCCTTATTGCGAAATCTTGCTGCGGCGCGGTTGCGAACATCCTCAGACAAGGATGTCGGATCACCCGGGCGCGTTTGGCCTTTGGTGCCCGGGTGATCCCACCGCCCGGGTGATCCCACATCCCTGTCTGAGGATACTCGCAACCGCGCCGCAGCACGATTTCGCAATCAAGCGCACTTTGCGGACTGAACGGCAGTGCGGAAGTGAAGAATACATAACGTCGGCATGGGTCGTGAAGAGACCTCGCCTTCATTGTTGAAGGTAGGCGCGAACTCGTTGCCATGTGCTATAACATAGGTGCACCAAGTTAGCGCCAACCTTCAACAGTGAACGCGAAGTTTCTCCACGATCCATGCCGATGTTACGATTACGTGAGAACTGGACCACGCCGCGATTTCGTGGGCTCTAAGATCTGGGATCAAACTCGAATAGAAAATCCGACCTTGTGTGGATGTTTCGCTTTTTAAGGCCCTAAACTATCCCAAATTCGTAAGGGGAAGAAAACTCCGGGTTGGCGCGAAGTTTTTTGTAGGTGAAAAATTAGGCGCGGACCAGTTCTCCGGCAACGCGATGTTACAGTCCACAGTACGGAAAAATCGATTGTGTGGTCGCGTATTTCCACATACCTACTGTAGGTTACTGTTACTGTAGGTTGCGCTATAATCGACGGAAAGGTTGTAACCTTCTCCTGAATTGTAAAGAAAAAACGTTGGGAAACTTGAAAAACGGGAAGTTCTCCCTCACGCACAAACACTATCAATATACCTAAGGTCTCCACCATGTATAAACGCAGGAATAACAAAAAGACATGTTTTTTATCTGTTGTTTGTTTTTCCTGTAATTTTTCTATTTTTGTTGTCATTCGTGTATCTATGATAAAGACATCAGTTGAGTTGATAGTGTGCGTGTGTGTGTTGGAGAATACCTACCATTCTCAGCATTACCGGAGTTTTTACTTGAAAATTCGGGAATAAATTGCAATTTCACCGTCGATTATGGCGTGACGTCCGCAGCCTACAGTATGCCAAGTGGAAATACGCAACCGCAAAACAGCCTTTTTCCGTTGCCGTGCACTGTACACTCGTTTCCGGAACCAAGTTCACATGGTGTGTTGCGGATTTGAAGAACCTGTATGCCCCTCTCTTTTCTTCCCTTCCCGCGACCTCTCTCGCCTTCTCGGCTTACTCCACTCCATCGTAGCAATATACCATGTTAACCTCGCCCAAAATGTGAGTGAGTAGTCGAGATGAAACGGACCGCATTGATACTTTGCGGTCCTTATTGTGCGTTGGCGCGCGTTCGGTGCTCTTATCTTATCACATACGTGCACCAAGTTCGCGCCAACGCGCAACAAGGAACACAAAATATCATTGCGACCCGTGCAGCCTGTACGCACAGCAGCGTTTTTTGAACATCAGGCACAAGTTACAGGTAATTTATCGGATACGCTGCCGAAATGTTCAGAACAGCCGTTGCCAAGACTCGCTTCAGAAACGATTAGTGTGCTGCAAATCCACAAATCCGGGGCGGCGTCCTCTGTGGCAGAGCTGTTCCTCTCGAAAAGTTCAGCAGGGGGAAAGCTTTCGTAGTGGCAGTTGCCTTTTCATTTCTGCAGCGATCGCCTAGAGTATATCCAGGGTCCTTCAAGACCTTGTGTGCAGGTCAACTGAGGGGAAAATCGCATAGTTCCAAACTGTCGCCCGCTGCTGCATGTACGCAGTGATTTTTTTGAATACTTGAAGACCTATTTTCATCTCTTTCAGGCGTAGCAACGGGTGGTAACTCTACCCTGGCGGGGCGATCACCTCAGTCGTCGTTCGACTCCAACACGGATGTGGCCCAGGTGAATAGATTATCCATTCTTTGACCCCTTAGACTGGATCTGAGCAGAGGTAATGGATGCGTTCCAGATTTCGATGAACTGGATGCGAATGAATGGCCTGGGTCAAGGCGGCTTTCGACAGCTGCTCACCGGCAACCCAGCCGTAGCCAAGGTTTGTCAATCATCTTTGAAGATTCCTCTTTTCGTAAAGCAACAATGAACAACAGGATGGGTTCTCGAACTATGCATGTATTATTGAGCCGCCAGGACAAAGGTTCCATTCCCACTGCGATATTACTATTTTGCCATTTCGCAGACTACATGGTACTTTTTCTACATATTTTTTGCTGCTTTGATGCTACTTGGGGGGGAGGGGAGGGAAGAATTAAAAGGAGTACGTGTGGCTTACTCTGAAAATATTTGGTGATAAATAGTGGTAAAGATAAGCAGAGTAGATTGTTCAGATTTTTGTGACGGCGAGACGGAGAGCTGCAACTTGATAACCATTAGCAACTTGATAAAGTGAATATTCGGAATGAATTGTGACTCTCTAGGACCATTTTGGACGTAGAATTCAAGTATGCTCTTCGTACTATCTGCCTAAAACCACTCCGAAAAAAGTTGTAACTGTTTTTAAAAGCCTCGCGGCAAGGTAGGGAAAGTGTTTAGGTTGTTGAAAAAATGGGATTATTCACAGAACAAGTATGTAGTAGTGTATGATGCTGAATACTAATCTGGTGTCCACTTGTCGAAATTCTGAGGTTTACCGTAGGTTACGGTAGCTACCATGGTACTCAAGGGCTAAACCTACCTTAATAAATCGAAAATCGACAAATGGACAGCGAGTTCGTATTCAGCACCCCGAACAACCTCCGCTCAGAAATTTTGAGTCAGATCTGAGACTTTCACCAAACTACCGTATACCCACCGTAAACTGACGAAAATCAATAAACTGATAGCGAATTCGTGTCAGGCACTCCAAATAATCCCCCCCCCAGAGAAAGATTTCGGGCCACATACACCGCAGCATTCCGGAAATTGTCGAGAGTCGCGTTTTGCCCTCAAATTTTCCCCGAATGGGAAGCTGTGAATGAGTTCAGTAAAAATTCTATAAAATCGATAAAAAAAACCTCATGAAGTTCTAAGTCTAATCTGAAAGATTTTACCAAAAGGCAGTGTTCACGTGGAAAAATTTGCCCGTTTTTTTGCGGGAGGGTAAGCTTTGGGTCCCTCTAAGAAAAGTAAGAACGGAAGTACGACGAAAAACTACCAGGAAATCGGCGAAATCTCGTGGACCAGATAACCCATCGGATCACCCCGCCCACGCCACTAACAGTAGTCCATGGTTCGTTTTGCCGAAGGAACAGTTTCCGATTTTCTGAACACTCTTTATTTCTGAAAATTCTAATATCCAAAGACGGACATCTAGCAATCTTATTTTCTAAGAGTTTTTATTACACTAAACAGTATACAAAGTCACTAACCATAGAGTTTCGAAGCTCAAAACCACTTGCGGCGCTTGGTTTGACATTTTGTCCGAAGCACACCAAAAGGCGTAAACAATATTCAAGAGTTTTTCTAAGTGTTTTTTTCTACGAAATTCGAGAGTGTTAGGGAGACTTTCCCCTATTATCCTCTACTTCGTGAACTTGCCTACTCAAAGACAAAGCAAACTAGAACACGACTTTTGATTGTGAACACTGCTTTTAAGTGCTTTCATGAACCCTTATTGGTAAAAGTAAACGCTCAACCAGTAGTCTTGAAAAATGGAAAACGCTGCTACATACATGTATACTCCGTTCAAGGCTCGAAAAATGTGCATTCAGTGTCTTTCGGAAGGTGCATTGTGTTCGAAAATCCGGTGAAAACTTCTATAACTTTGTTCAGAGTGATTTTAGGCAGCCGCCATGGGGTTATTCGGACTCTTCATCAAGTGGTGGTATCAGAATGTTACATTTCATTTGGAATGGTCAACTAATAGTAGTCTCCTTCTTAGACAATGGGAAGTTTGCGGTCTAACGTTGCGAAGACCACATACTCGTGGTCTCTGGGCTGCATTCCTAATTATTTGGTCTGCTGCAGACTCGGAATAAAATACATGTTTCATGGTTTTTTGTTTTTGAAAAAGATTGTTCCAAAATCCCCTCTCCCTTCATATGTGGACGTTCCGGATGGAGCCTGACGAAATGAAGTGGGATAGGGCTTCTAGGCAGCGTTCCACTCATACATGCGTGTCCCCTTTTCAGACCCGATCACCAGAGCGTGAAATTTTCGGCACGAAAAAAGTGTACTCATCAGAAGTGCAATGCATGAAATTTGCACAGCGTCCACGAATTTTTCAGAATTTGCACCTCCAATATCCGTAGATTTTATCGAGAAAGCATAGTTCTTGGAAAGCTCTAGTGGTGACACTGTTTGGTCTGGAGGGAATATACATAGTTTGTAGTATCATCATGCTCGCCTTTTTAATTACTGGCCAGAGCACTTATAGCTAATCGGCTTTGCATATGAAGACAGCCGTCCCGATTACGCCTAAAGGGGAAAAACGAACGCGCTAAGACGGAGGTCTGGAAAACGGCTAAATTTTGCACTAAGTACATACACACACTGGATCTTCTCAAGCGCCAGCGCAATATTTCTTATTTCGCTCTTTCTTCTAACGCACTGTGCAGCTCAGAAAAAGATGAAGTGTTTTAGAAATAGTCTGAAGTACATACACCGTACAGCCATGATGTCGTTTTCCATGCACTACTCCAGAAGAATTTTCCGCGACAGTGCCGTGATAATGCCGCTTCGGCTCCTGCAGGCCCCGAAGCGGCACCACAGCAGATTCGCCGCGGAAATCGCGATCGGTCGGTGCGCCTTCAAAAAAAAAACGACTGCGAGTAACTCGAATAAATATGCTTATGAGTTATGATGATACAACTAGGCGGGGCCTACCAACAAAATAACGCACCTGCGGTTGTTACGCCTTCTGTCTGAAAGGAACAAAGTGTATACCTGTTACTTCGATCAAGGGGGTACCCTCAAACCTCGGTAATTGAACCGGCGACAATCTCATTTTAGCACACAGGACAGTGCACCGTATTCGAAGCGGGTTCTCTGATGCATATTCGCTGGACCGACACGGCTTTAACACGGATCCGTGGCGGTACTATCTCGGCAATCTCGAGGCGTTTTCGATGCCCAAGAATCTACAACAGAAGCGCCTCGGCCTAGTGATGATCACAGATCCGCCGCTGTGCCATCGCGGTGCAGTCAAGGGTCGCGATATTTTACCGGCACTGTCGCGCCAATTATTCCCAGAGTAATCCGATTCTATACTTCCATAAAGACATACGTAACCCGCGCAGCAAGCCGAAACTGCTACTCATCCTTGCCGTAGAGTTTGCTATAGGCTCGGGTGCATCGTTGGTTCGGCCCTATCATAGTCAGGTAAACGACCCCTCCTGCTTCGAAGAAGGGTGTCTCACCAGGCTCAAAGTGCAACTTTTGCATTCCACGAGCGTTGTCCTTTACCTTGCACGCAAAGATTGCCTAGAGATCTGCGCGGTAACAACTCTTTCCTCTAACAATAAGGCAAGTATATGAGGGGGAAACTAAATATCAGAAACAAAACTTCTGTTCTAATCAAGGATTCTGTCAGGGCTACTTCTGATACTGACAAAGCCAATATGCTTGCCAAAGAATTTTGCAAGGTTTTCACTGAAGATGATAATGTCTGCCCTTCTGACAATTCTCCTGTTGTTAGTGAAATGGAATCGTTCCCACGGTTTGATGATTTTAAAATTTTTGAACTGATTAGCAAATGGCCAGATTCGTACTCGATTACTCCGGATCACATCCCTTTGCGTTTTGTGAAGGAAGTATCTCATGTTATTTCCAAGCCTATTGCGTACATATTCAATCAATCTCTCATGCTAACTGAAGTCCCTATGCGTTGGAAACATTCATGTGTTACACCTCTTCTAAAAAAGGAGCCCGCCAGTGACCCTTCTAACTATAGGCCAGTAAGCATAATTTCGTTATTTTGCCGGATTTTTGAAAAAATTCTTAAAGAGCATATAGATGACCACATAACGCGTAACGATATAATTCCATCAAGTCAACATGGTTTTGTGGAGGGTAAGTCAGTTGAGACGATTTTATTGGAGTGTATAAATGATTGGTCCAATCTTCTTGACCGAAAGATGAGTTGTGATGTGATTTACTTCGATTTCTCGAAAGCGTTCGATCGTGTTTGCCGTTCTAAATTGATTTTCAAAATGGAGAAGTTCGGTTTTCACCCAAAAGTAACTACATGGATTGAGCGTTTCATTAGAGATCGCACGTTTCGGGTGAGAATAAATTCGTCATTATCCGAAATTTACTGTGCCACTAGCGGTGTTCCCCAAGGAGGCGTCTTGTCCCCTGTGCTTTTTGCAATCTTCACGTCGGAGTTAGCCCATATAGTACGAGAGACTGGGGTGAAATGTATGCAATATGCTGACGATTTCAAAATCTATGTAAATCCGGATGACTCCTCATCATGTGACTTACAATCCGCTATCAATGTTGTGGAATCTTGGAGTAAGGACGGGGCATTACCACTTGCACCTGAGAAAACCATGCACATGAGAATCGGGTCGGCAGATGGTCGCATGAATTTCGTCTTGCAAGATAAGGTAATTCCTCTGATGGACAGAGTTGTTGATCTAGGATTTTCTTATAATAGCAAGTTAGACTTCTCAGAACATTACAGAAATATTTGCAGGAGGGCGTATAGTCGGACCTATCAAATTTTCAAGGGACTAGCAAAAAAAGACATTAATATTCTCGTAAAAGCATACAAAACGTATGTCAGGCCTATCTTAGAGTGTGGGCCCACAGTTTTTTCCCCGCACAAAAAGAAAGACATTGTATCCCTCGAGAAAATTCAAAACAATTATGCACGAAAATTGATAATCGGATACGGAGGTTTCCTCTACGACCGTATCCCTAAGTCGCGTATACGAAACAAATTTCTCGGGTTGCATTCACTGGAGTCTAGGAGAAAACTGAGGGACGTATGTATGGTGTTTAAAATAATTTCTCGTGTTGTCAAGGTAGATTCTTCGCATTTCTACAAACTCAGTGCATCTAGAACTAGAGGAGGTAGTATAAAAATCTCATACCCTACTGCTAAAACTGGAATCCGTGCCCACACATTTACGGTTCGTGCTGGCGCTGCTTATGTTTCGTTAAAGAGTACCATAGCTCCCCTGCCCTCGCGATTTCAGTCATTCAAACGAATGGCCTCTAAAGTCATCCTCGCGTATTAGGCATGTGTATTCCAGGCTGCCTTTATTGATATTAATAGTTTCACTTCTACTGTGTAATTCGAGTGTGATTTCGCAGCCTTTAGTTTATATTGTTTTTATTCTCGAACGTCTGTCTTATACAGCGTAATGAATTATTATTATTATTATTATTATTATTATTATTATTATTATTATTATTATTATAAAAGCAGATTAAACAGTAGAAAACGACGATCTCCCCCACCCTCGCAAAAATCACCGTAATTGTCATAAATTGGTAGGATTGACCGCAAAATTCCTATCGGAATCCTAAAGACAGTGTCCACGAAGAATTTCGTCTCCAGCTTTCCGCCGGAAATCGAAAGGCCGGGGTCTCATTGGAACATGAAAAGGGTGAAAGAGCGAGCAAAAACGAGCCCGAAAGAGCTTTAATCGGCTCCGGGATCCGCTCGCGCTTGCCCTTTCCCCTCGCGTTGGGGTTTTCCGAGGAAGAGTTTGGTCCGTTTCTTCGTTAGCATTGAAGCGCGAGCGCGGCGGAATTTTAGCATTAGGGCGCATCTGCTCACGCTGTCTACTCCAGACCCGTACCAGCGCAACTCATCCACCAATGAAATTTGGCTTTCAAGAAGAAGAGCTAATTTTGGATGTTTTGCAGCGTGTTTCATGATGCTTTCTTCATTGATGATGCAGTCAGACTCCAGACCTTCGTTTTCTGTTGAAAACTCGAAATTGATTTTAATCGTGGACACTGTATTCGAGAAAATTCATTGGTTTGATCCAGATCTGTCAGAGCATCTGCATACTCAAAAGTGCGGACCTATCGAGATGTGAAAGAGAAAAGATTTTGTACCGATTTGTCCTAACCTTGCTCAAAGAGGTCCAATCGCTAGAACAAAGGTGTGGCCTTGTCTCGATCAGGGATATGCGGAAAAAATATTTTTGGAAACAGAAAACAGAAAATCTAGTTTGACAGAAAACAGAAAAAAATCTCCAAAACGGGCAGAAAACAGAAAACAGAAAAATTTTCAGAAATCAGTATAGAGTGTTCAGCGTTCACTATACGAGATTTTTCACAACATTAAACTTTTTTAAACATTTTTTGAGTGATCTAGAAAGAAGTTATCGTTGGATTTTCATATTCTAATAGTACATAGCTTCTTTTGTTGAATTTTCAAAATCTAAAAGTTAGCCAGATCAGGAAGTATAGACCTAAACCTTGAAAAATGGAAGATCAAAATCCGATTATCTCTACACTGAAAGTTCAGATTTATCATTAGATTCAAACCATTTCAGTCGCAGACGAATCTAGGACGGGTCAGCTCGCTGAAGAAAATGCACGCCATTTCCAGTATGGAGGATCGAATTCCATCACAACACTATGACATAATCGATGGTATGTTCATTATTACTAATGCCCTTTCATTTTTATGGGGTCTGGTAGTGCTAAATGTCACATCTGGCGAGTATGGACCATTCTCGAACACCTATCGGCATAAGGAGTTCAACGACTTCGAAATGAAAATGGGCAAGAGCTACGATCGCCTACAGTTACCTCAGAGCATGACGTCATCAAGTCCCACGACGAAGAGGAGTAGTTAATTTAATTGGAAGAAGAACGTCTGCATCGAGGCCTCACGGGAACCTAAAAGTGCATCGCGAGGCATTAACCATGTTCTGTCCTATGAATACCGGATGAAGGCATATTGCCGACTGCCTGCTCATTGCTCTTCCTATGCCTATTGGTGAAGATCTCCCGCGCTGTTCACTCATCGAACACCTTTTACGGATCTCAGAGTTTCATCAATTTTAGTTTATTATTCAGGAGAGGCGATATTGGACTGAGCTACATACATATGTGATGAATTTAGTGATGTGGTGATTTTAGTGACGTCCTCCAGGTTTATCGCTTCGTTTCTCGTGGGCGAGTTTTGATCTCAATCTGACGATGTGTGATTACGAAGTAGATATAAACACGCGACATGCCATGTCTCAAAGGCAGCATACACTTTTGAAAAAGTTGATGAGATAACGCTGTTACTCTCAGCAGAAAATTTTCTGGCGGTTTACCGCTGATTTACGGGAGAATCGCCGCTACCTAGTGGTAAATGCTGCTTTTTACCATAGATTTACGTCTGGATACCGGACTGACAGAAATTCTGCCAGAATTCGAATAAATTACCACAAGTTGTACCAGAATTCTCTCGAATTTCAACGTAAATCGCCCGAAAAAATTGCGATTTCTGGTAGAGTGATTTTTTCAACCGACTAGTGTTAAAGTTCCCGTAAATTTCAAATTTCTCCAAAACGAGAAGCATAAAACTCACAGAAAGTGAAGGAGCTCACAGAAAGTACGCATATGCTGCCAGGAAATGTGAAGGACCTTACATGAAGTGTGCAGGACCTCACAGAAAGTGTGTAGGTGCTCACAGGAAGTGTGCAGGACCTCACAGGAAGTGTTCATTGGCTTACAGGAAGTGTGCAGGACCTCACAGAAAGTGTGCATTGGCTCACAGGAAGTGTGCGGGACCTCACAGAAAGTGTGTAGGTGCTCACAGGAAGTGTGCAGGACCTTATAGAAAGTGTGCATTGGCTCACAGGAAGTGCGCAGGACCTGACAGAAAGTGTGCGTGACCTCACAGAAAGTGTGTAGGTGCTCACAGGAAGTGTGCAGGACCTCACAGGAAGTGTGTAGGTGCTCTTAGGAAGTGTGCAGGACCTCACAGAAAGTGTGTAGGTGCTCAGAGGAAAAGTGCAGGACCTCACAGAAGGTGTGCAATGGCTCACAGGATGTGTGCAGGACCTCACAGGAAGTGTGCATTGGCTCACAGGAAGTGTGCAGGACCTCACAGAAAGTGTGCATTGGCTCACAGGAAGTGTGCGGGACCTCACAGAAAGTGTGTAGGTGCTCACTGGAAAAGTGCAGGACCTCACAGAAAGTGTGCAATGGCTCACAGGATGTGTGCACGACCTCAAAGAAAGTGTGTAGGTGCTCACAGGAAGTGTGCAGGACCTCATAGGAAGTGTGTAGGTGCTCATAGGAAGTGTGCAGGACCTCTCAGAAAGTGTGCAGAAAATCAGAACAGCCGTGCCGGATTTCATGGTTAGTATTTTAATCATATATTTATCTATTAAAGGCAGTGTTCACGATGGAAATCGTTTTTCTGTTCTTTCCGCCTATCTTGAAAACGGCCCCATGCTGATTCCAATGGTGTCTCTGAAATCATACAAGACCTTCTGTGAACGCAGGTATGGTCCCTCAAAGATTGAGCTATGGAAACATGGTGGACGAGTTGTCCGAGGCTTGTAACTTCCGTCTTTTGCAGCCGATCCATGCGAGCTGACCTGAGTAAAGAGAGAAGTTGAGAATGAAGGGAAGAATGGAGCTAATGAATGGAAATCATCGCTCATCTCACGATCTCGAGCATTCATTTGTTCACGTCGGTGGGCGTGTGATACGCTTTTGGGGTTTTCAATGCGCTCGAAGTTGCAACTTCGGGCTCTTTTGGGGCTCTTCCTGGCTCGTTTTCATGCGTTCTTTCGACGTTAACGTTACAGAGTGTCCCTCCACTACCCAATCCTAGTGGCTTTCTTCATCGTGAACACTGCCTTTAAGCTTTATGAACAGGACTTAAAATTTGGAAACTTTGATGGCATTTTTAACGTGTTTTTATTCATAGGTCTGTTTTTATGAATTTGAATTCATTTTTTAAAATTTTTAATTGGAAGTTCGTTTTCATCTCCCTCGGAACACAACTCAGTTAGAAATGAACAAATGTTCAAAAAGAGGAAGGTAAACAAAATTACCTCCAATTTTCGAAAATATTTCCGATGTATAAAAATGTGAGGAAAGAGGATGGAAAGGATAGAACGGGGAAAGAGAGATGAGGAAGAAGTGCTGGACGAGGGAAAATAAAAAGCTGCGCCATATCGATAGGTTTTTCCATGACGGCGCCACCCACACTCGACAATAGCAACCCCGGACTCGACGCGGCTGCCCGCCGTCTAGAGAACGATTATACCTACACCCAGCATGGCCAAGCTTACTGTCTCTGACGACTTTACAAAACTGAAAGCATCTCGCCTCCAAGGTAACATTATTGAAAGCGTTTAATAGGATGTCAAGAATTTAACAACCTGCTTTTTTTGAAAAGAAAAGTTTCTGTTCATTTCACAATTTTTTCCCGATAAATGATTTCAACTCAAGATTGGATCCGTAATTTTGTTGACTCAAACTTAGATTTACGAGCAGATTTATTTGTATTATTTTTTTTCTTATTCAAAATTTTTTAAAAAACTTTTCAGAGGCAGAAAACGATTTCTGGAAAGACGATTGGTAAATGACTCAAAGGCAGGGGTTCGCGAAAAAAAAAAGCTTTTTGTGCTTTACTCGTGAAAAAGATCTGGCCATCACAAAAGTTAAAAAAAAAGAAAAGTTGGAGAAAAAACGATTAGGAACAAATTTTTGCTTGGTGTCCGCCCGCCCCCAATTATCGAGATTACCATAAATGCTTGTTTTGCCGTCTTCCATTTCGCTTCCAAAGTAATTTCTGGGCACTTTAAAGGCAGTGTTCACGATAAAAGTCGTTTTTCTGTTTTTACGCCTATCTTGAAAACGGTCCCATGCTTATTTCAATGATGTCCCTGGAATCGTACAAGACTCCCTGGAAACGGAGTTATGGTTCTCGAAATTCAGCAAGGGAAGCATTGTCGAGTTGTCGAGTTGTCCGAGGCTTGTAACTCCCGTTTTTTTGCACCCGATATGCGCGAGCTGACCTGAGTAAAGAGAGAAGTTGAGAATGAAGGGAAGAACGTGGCTTTTGATCGGAAACCATCGCTCATCTAACCACGAATTCAGGGCAACTGTTATAGGACGTGGGCGGAGTGGCCCAATGGGTTGGCTGGCCCACGAGATTTTCACCCACTTACCGGCGGTTTTTCGTCGCTTTTCTGTTCCTAATCTTCTTAGAGGAACCCAAAGCTTAAGCTTTAGCCAAAAAAAACGTGAAGCTTTTTCTTCGTAAACACTGCCTTTAAGAAACGACTGACTACTTCAGGAGAAAAAAAATCACGGATGAACTCATAAAAATCTCGTTAATTAAAGAAGCGTGTGGACACCAGTAATTAACAGTCCTAACTTGTTTTTGTGCGTTTTTCCTTAAAAATGTACTTCTCACTTAATTTTACTTTCGTAACTACCATCCACCATTTCCATGGAGAGAGCAAAAAAATCGTTTTTATTTCCAACTCAGAGTCCAATAAAGGGAGAATATCTCATAATGCCTCACATAAAATTTTTATAGCTAGATTCTGCTCCATAATGCAAAAACTGCGGTAGTACACAATTTGCGAAAATGGTTCGCAAATCTTGAAAAACAATAACAATTTCATGAAAATATTTCTGAGAAAAGACTAGCTTCGGTGATAAATCTCGGGAACCAAATGTTTTCTCAATGACCTGTCTAGGTTTTGTTTGGGAAAAAATTATCTAAAGATTATTGCTTGTTCAGTCTTGAGAATCCCAGTGTTCTCCGCCCCTTGTTATACATTTTCGAGAAGCTTCACCTGGGCGCTGCTGTTGAAGTTAAGTTAAGACTGGGTTTGTGACGTTTTCCAGATTTCTGTTTGAGGGTGTAGGTCTGACGTTGCCACATCAGAAAAGACGTGTTGAAACTTCAAGAAAAAAACCAAGTCAGAACGAAGGTTCAGGTACTATGAACTTAAACCACTAACTAGTTAGCAATTGTAAACTAGGGTAGGGTATAACACGATAATGACTCCGGACTCCTTATTGTAAGGTGTGCTCCAGCACTCTAGTTTCTGAAACGGCCCCATTGATAGCGCACTGCTGTTGGACAGGGCCGCTGATCGCCCATGTTGAATGACTTTGTTGACCCACACCATATACGCTGCGCCGTTCGCCCATGTCAAAAGTTGGCTCGTCGCTTCAAGTTCGAAGGTGATAAATGGGACCTACAAACAGCCTGATACTCGATGCGATGGGCTCCTCTACTGTCCCAGCGGACAGGTGGGTGAAAGCCCGAAAATTTTGGGTTGTACATACAGTTGTACATGAGTATGACTGTATGTATTAAGGTTTTGTAACTCGTATCAACAGCTAGCGGTATAGGTATAAATTCTGGCAGAATACTGGGGATTTCTGGCAGAATACGAGAAAATTCTACCGAATTACGAGTCTATTACGGATCCTTTTGGGAGAAATTCCGCCAGAAAGGAGTGTCAAAGTATTGGAATTTCCAGGATTTCTGGTAGAATTTTTTTTGCTGAGCTGGGATCATATGGCTCCCACCAGAACGCTCACTCCGTTGGAAGCGGCAAAAGCGACTCAAAACTACCAAATTTGAGCAACATCGAGTCAATGGAATCTTGTAGACTTCACAGACCCCACCCCCAAGACAGATTCGTCTAGAATGATTGTTCGAATACTGTCGTATTGGCTAATGTTCGAAGTTTTCGACGACGTAAGCGTTCTAGTGAAGACTTTGAAAATTTATAAGCTTCGCTATCACAACCACTATTCCAACCGAGATAGCTGTGTAACTCGTCCGCTTTGACTGAACAGCAGAAATACCCTGTTATCATTCTAGATGCGAACGATTTCCGTCGGTTTTTTCGAACCTTCCCATACTACTGTGCTTCTGTGGGCCAAATTCTGGACCGCAATCGCGTCTCGACACGCCTTGCGGCCGCACGTGCTCGAGTCGATTGAGTTTCCAGCGCCATAGCTGACTCGATGAGGCTTTTTTTCACAGTTTTCTCCTTTTTTTTAGTTTCCAGTTTCCAAAACCCACGTACAGTCAACAGATCGGCGCCTGCGTTGCTGGAGACTCTTCCGACTCGGGAGCGTGCGGCCGCAAAGCGTGTCGAGACGCAATTGAGGACCGGAATTTGGCCCAGAGAAGCGCAGTACCTGCTCCAAACCTTCGATTTATGTCATGAAATCGATCGATACCATTTTTGAGCGTGTTGTGCCTTTAAAAGGTTACTCGATCTGATTTTTTGCTGAGTTTGACGCAATAAGTACTAAACTGCTATTGGGTTTTGAACTTTGTTTTGACAGGTTACGTTACTAGAATGGGCATAAAGTTTTGATGCGCACTGTACATATGGTTTGCGTATCATATTTAGTCTGGTGAATGGACCAGGCCGTGCGGCGTTGGCGGCATCAACGGCCAACGGGGTTTCGATGGCGCGCGGAGATCTACCGTCGCAGCTCCGTTCATCCGTCAGACTGAATTGAATGGAAGTACCTTATGTTTTCTGCTCAAATTTCCGACCTCCGTGTTTCGCCTCCTTTGAAAGCAAGATTTCAACGTGAACTATCCTTCCGGTCTGAGAAGTCAGATTTCCTAAGTGTGATTTTCAAGTTAGCAAGGGACTTCGATCCCCGGACGAAGCAACGTCTGGAAAACAGAATTCTTGCTTGCTCATCTTCTTCTCACAATTTTACGAGCCTCCTCTTTTGTGAGAATGTCAGAGACGCGAAAACGCTTTCCTGCGCTCCTTCTGCCTAAATCTTAGAGCGGTGTTGCAGTTACCGACATTATGTCGGAGACCAACACTCGCGAGAACAAGGGAACACCTGCAGTCGGTTGGTCCCCCTAGCATCCCCCTCCCGAATCGAGGGAAGTTCCTTCGTTGTTCTCGAGAACTTCCCCACCAATATCTGAGTTGCTGTTGATTCTACGTGGCGATGTTTTCCTTGCCTTCCGATGTGGCTGTCATCAGATGTGTGTGTGGTGTGGATTCGACGCGTCCAATCCACTTCCCTCCCACCCTCCTGTGTCTGCTTCCTCCGGCTTTCCGCCGCACCTGCGGCTATCTCTCCGCCGCGCTTCATCCACCCGCAAAGCCATTTATTTTAAATTAAGTGTCATGTCCATCTAGTTGATTGCAACAAACGCCTCGGTAAACATTCCGCAAATACGGCCTTCACGCGCGGCTTTCTAACCATTTCCGGCTCACCCATCGATATGTTTGTGGGTTATTGGTGGAATCAGGGTCGGCATAAGGGCATACAGCGTATGAAGCCTTGCTCGAATTTGTTTGAAATTTTTCTGATTTTTTTCTACGGCTGTTTTTAGACTACCGTAGCCTTGGTTGAATTCCCAAAGCCCTTCCTATTAGGTTATTGACATTCTGTCATTTACATCGTTCGTTTTACTGGCTCACTTCATTACTGAACCTTTTTTGTAGGATTTTTTTTCTAGGTTTGCTGTTCTGCGCCCTAAAAGTTCACGCAGAGAAAGGATGAAGTGTTTTAGGGCTTTTCCGACCATGCACTACTCCAAAAAATGTTTGCAGCATCTGAACTAGACAGAGAGAGATGCAGATGGTTGAAAATCAGCGAAGGCTTTCGAGCAGCTTAAAGGCAGTGTCCACGATAAAAACCACGTCTGTTTTTTTTGGTGGAGATCGGCAGCTGCAGGGCCTAGCACAACCCTAACGTTGAAGAAACTAAGAAAAATGAGCTCGGAACGGTCCCCTACGGGCCCAAAGTTGGACACCCGTCAGCTCGTCACCCCCAGGTGCACTTTCCACGCCCACCGACGTGAACAAATGAAACCTTGAGATCGTGAGATGAGCGATGATTTCCAGTCATTAGCCCCGTTCTTCCGTTCTTTCTCAAGTTCTCTCCTTACTCAGGTCAGCTCGCATACATCGGCTGCAAAATACGGAAGTTACAAGCTTCGTACAACTCGTCCACCATGTTTCCTTAGCTCAATCTTCGAGAGACCATAACTCCGTTCCTAGAAGGTCTTGTACGATTCCAAAAACATCATTGGAATCAGCATGGGACCGTCTCCAAGATAGGCAAAGAATCAGAAAAACGATTTTTATCGTGAACACTGCCTTTAAATGCTAAATTGTATCCAGTGGGAAGCATTGATATTCTCCTGTTTTCTCCCAGCGTTCGCCATCGATTTCCGTAAAGTGAGATTCAATTTTCAGTTTTCTGGTAGGTTCCTGGTAGGTTAATTTGGTTACTCAATTGAGTTTACGTTTCTGCGACGTTTCGCCGAAATCTATTTAGAAGCGGAGGGGGAGGGGGATGAGGAGGCAACGGAACGACACAATTTGTTTTACATCCTGGGACGCTTTGGGAAAATTTAGGCGAAATCGTATGTAAGCTTTTGAATCACTTCATTCTAATAACTTTGTTGTTGAGGACTATAAGGACAGTTCATAGAACGGCTCATTTCTGGAGAACCCAATGGTAGTTCAGAGGATTTTGACAATCTAATCTTAAAACTCGGAATTTGTTCACTGCTGGAAACAAAAGAATCTGTGCGTTGGAGCCCTGATTGGAATATTTCCTATTTCAAATATTTCAATGAGCGGATCGTTCGAATAATCTGGTTTTCGAACATTCGAAGCGATTTATGTCGGGGCAGCCAGGCCGTTGCGAGGGTCCTTAGACAAACAGTCGGTCCCTTCCGTCCAGGACCCTGCTGCCTTTACACAAAGACAAGTAATCATGCTACCCACTAGGGATCGACGACTGGTCGCAAACGCCGTTTCCGTCGAATTTCATACCGGTCGATGTTCTACCCATGACGTTTTTAAATCCATGTTTGTAACTGTTGCAGAGGTCTCTGAACCGAGTTGAGCGGGTCTCCCCGTCTGAGCGCTAAGGCGCTATCCATACTCCTCAGCGCCAGCGCGGCATGTACTGGCGTTGCGTTAGAGTATGAATACTTTTTCCGCTCGTGACGCTCTTGCGGAGACTATGAATACTCCAGCGGTGACGCCATTGCGGAGCGCAAAAAAGTGAGCTTACTTTTTGAATTAAGCAAGTTCTGTACACTGGTTGACCATCACGAATGCAGATAAAATCCTAACTTTGAAACGTGTCGTATTCTGTTTTTCATGAGTGGTTTGAATTTTCCATTTTCACCTTGTAGTTTCTAAAATTACGATCAGAACTTGATTCCGTTGTTTTTTTAATGTATAACAACACGTGTGACAATATTGTCCACGTTTATGAAATAAATAAATAAATAAACGGATCATAGTAGTGGAATTAATTATCATGAAATGGAACGAAATCGATGATGGGTTAATAATGAAAATGAGGAGAAAGTCGTTACGACCGTGGCCGCCATGGCGGAGTGGGCGTCATTCGCGTGTAGCTCGGGCGTAGCGTCGGTCCATTCATTTTCCAACGCCACGCCCGTGCGTCACGCGCGTGTCGCGCTGTCGTTGAGGAGTATGAATAGCCCCTAAGACTCCAAACAAGCGAATTTCAGGGTGTTCAGAAAAATGGTTTCGAATTTGGCACAATTTTTTTCTTCTGGGTATTATCCTCTGTCCTAAATACGGATTGGGGTCCAATTGTCGATTTAAAGGGAATTCGGACAAGTTGGGCTCAAAGATTCTCAGGGGGGGGATGTGACATTCGATGGCTTCCAAAGCGCAGTGATAGAGTTGCCTCTAGACTCCACCCTGTAAAAGTTATTTGGGGTCCTCAACTCGAATCTGAGGTAAATTTATCGGTATTCGATGGATTACGGAAAATCACGGTGGGTATTCGGTAGTTTGGTAGATGTCTCAGAGATTTGACTCAAAACATTCCTGTGGGGTTTTCTAGGGTGCTGAACATGAATTTGGAGACTATTATCGATTTTCGAAAAGCTAAGGTAGGTTACTCTACTTAAATACCATTTTATCTACCTAACTTACGGAAAGAAGCAGAATTTTGAGAAATACATAGACGCCATATTCGTGTTCAGGACCCCGAACAACTCCCAAAAAAGTTTGAGCCAAATCGGAATCAATTTTTCTGAGCCTCTGAAAATCGCGTGTTACCCTTACCATTCCGGCCAGTTGAGGCAACCCGCCATAACTTGGTTCAGATACAATATTCTTCAAGTAGGTCAACACAAAATGCTTGCTGAGAGTCTAAACTGAGATAAACTTATTCAGCAATGTTCCTGAATCTTGAAAACAATAACGTGAAAAAAGTACTTATATGGGGATCGAAACACTCGGCTACTAGATGACGCTTGTCTTTGCGCCACGGCTCCGTCACCAGCCTCCAACTAACTCCGTATCCGGAGGTCTACAGCAAAGAAAAAACAAATATGTTTCTAAAGACTCCTTCACCAGTCAATGACTGCTATGAGTCCCACTGTGAAATGAGTTTGCGACCAGTTCTTGATTCCTGACCAAACAAAATGTGAGTTAATGCCGCCCAGAACTATAGAGCAAAGTGAACTTGCTGTCCAATATTCGAGTTTGGGAATAATATATGGGATAGCAGTTGCAGAAATAATTGAGTATTCAGTGAATAGTTCGAATTAAAGAATATACGAATATTCTGTCAATTCTGTGCAGGTGAATTAGCCTGCGACTGGTGGGCCAATAGACATTTCGCACGATTTGACCTAGCCCTCCCAATTTCTGCGTGGCCTCGGACTGCTTCTCAGATTTCGCCCTGTCTAGGATCTTGTGTGCAGAGCTAAACCTGGCTTGTTCCTATCTCAAAAAAGTTCACATTTCCGGGGGAGCCACTGGGCTATGTAGGTTCGGTCAAGTTGGAACATTCCGGAAGGTTTTCTCTTTCCTTTTCCACGTGGCAATTTTCTTGTTTTTTCCCACCAAATGGCTCCTGCTCGGCGGAAATTCATCATTTTGCTGTCCATTTTGAATAATTGTTCACATCGCTCTTGGCTATTCTCAATTCGAGAGACCGTTAATTTTATGGGTGGCCGTAATTTAACACTTCCGTGATTGCGCAAGGATGGAAATTGAATCCTCCGTGACATATAGTGGCGCCTTTGAAATATCTTGACACTTCCAGAATGAGTCTCATTTTCATCCAGTCTTACCATAGTGAGGGTTTTCTTGCAAGAAAAAACTTTTTCTGAACCATCCTTGATGAAGATGATAACTGTCCATGAATTCCGAGAAATAGTCTTTTCTCGTGATGGCCAGTTTGGTTTTGTAGTCCTCATGCCCTGTGATAGGTGAATTGACCTGACTTATATTGAAAAGCGGAAATCACCATTTTGGCCGTGAACCTCATTATTCCAACTAGCGCCCCACCGATGTTGTGTCGGCTGAGCTAACCCAATGGGAGGAGGTGGAGAGGAAGCGTGAACGGAAGAAGGCCGCTTTTGACATTCCTCCACTTGCGGTTGCCTTGGAGACGCGAATCAAATGTGGCTATATAACATAAGCAACTTCTTCATCTGGTTATCACTGATCGTGTTTTCCGGAAAATCTAAGCTGCTGCAATCTTCAGTGGCACTGCATCGCCCTCTCATCTAAAAAAGCCTATTTACGGCGCTTTTTTCGGAATCCTTTCTATTCAGTTCTAATTGAGGCTCAAGGTTGTCTAGGTTTTTCTTGATGGCCTGCAGATTCCCAGAGGATGAGAACTTTTCTGCGAGAAAATTAATTTTCTCACTCCGTCTAGTCAATACTCCTCCCAGACGTGGCCAAATACCGAAAATGCGGTCGGATTTTCGAAATGGCGTGACCTTTTCAGAAATTCTTGCCTTACTCTCTCACGTCTTTAACGGATATTTTCTCGTAGTTTGTAGTTGGGCCAGGAACGCTATGTACGCAGTAGCGTTTAAGCTTTATGTGTAAATGTACTCGCTATGGTGCACTATACTTCACTTGATATGTATGTGTGTCAGCAAGTTGGGAAACAAACTTAAAAGTTCTCATGCTTTGTCTGCTAATTCCAGATTTAGGCGTAATAGGAGTTCAGCGACCACCTTAACACTGAGAAACTACTCCAAAATGCATCTTGAATATTGATGGCAACAAAATGTCTTCAAAAAACTCAAAATCGTGTTCTGCATTCCAAATGACATCTACAGAGAAATTTGGAGTCAAATATGAGACTTCGACCAAGCTACCGCATACCAACCTTTACATACCGCAATCCAAGGAAAATCGAAAAACGGACCTTGGATTTCTGTTAAGCAACCCAAATAACCCCCATGACCCTGTTCTCTTCGCAAAACTATAAAAGTGCCATCTTTCAGAATTCTCCTTTAAATCTCTGAGGCAGTCAGAAAATCTCGAACACGGATTATTGATACACAGGGCTATAAGTGCGCAATATCCAGAAGATGGTTTTTTGAAACATCGGTGGGTGAGTAAAAGAAGCCTTAGTAGAGTTCAAAAAAGTTGCCCTATGGTTGATTTCTGACAGAAATATTGTAGCTACGACTTAGCGGGAGCTATCGGAAATATTGTGATGCTTTCGACTCGTTCTCTCGTGCACCAGTTTTTTTTTGGTTCAGAATCGAGCGTGTACATGCGTATACATAAATATGTACATATTACCTCCCACGAAACGTGTACTAAGACGTCATGAAATGCGAAGGACATGTAAGTTTTTTTAGACAGGATAGTTTTGAGATCTGGACAGAGTTTTAACATCTCCTCGGGTTGATTTTCAACTTTATATTTAGACTATTGAAAAATAACCGGCTCGTAACTTACCCTCTCTTTACCGCTTGCCAAGGGGGACTGTTTCAGCTAGGAGCGCCCATCGGCGCTTCCGACGAGCTGTTGCATGCTCCAGTGCCAATCATTTGCATTAGCTTTGGGTGGTCGTCGCGAGGAGTTATTCCATTAACAGGGCTGGTAGATCAGAGGTAATTGCTCGGCATCGCTATTGGCCGACGCCACTGTGTCGACCAATAGCGGTGCTGAGCCCTTCCCTCCGATTCGCCCGCCATCTTCATGGTTTGACGACTCGGGTCGACAATACTACGCTTAGTCTCGCTCTACTCGGTACCTTTGAAATGGGAGGAATCACGAAAACAGCTTTTCACCGTGTTGAGTAGGCGAACTTGGACGATTCTCACCCCGCCCCCCCCCCCCTCCAAGCCGCCTGACAGTTTGACTCATTTTCTCCAATCTTCCGGCCACTCTTTTGCTGGCCGGGCAAACAGGAGGAGCCCGGACAGCAACATCAATGACCGAGCTTAACTGTCAGGCGGCTCCTATTCCTTTCGGATGCGGCTCGTGGCCGAGAATCGCTTGAGAGTATTCGGAAGCCATGCTCGCTCACCCATCGAAAAAAATCGAGGCATTTTCACATTGAAAGCGACAGAAATATAGCCGAATACTAACAATATCGACTGCAAGTATGCTCCGAAGCAACCGATTGGGGTTGCACAATGATACGGTCACAGGTGGGACTACGGACGACTTAGAAACATACGACAATTTTTGTCGTAGTATTGCTTGCTTTGCTTGCATAGAGATGGGGTGTGGCTACATCCTAGCGTCGTCCTTTGACTGGAGCCTCAAAAAAGGTCGAAAAATTTTTGAGAGTCTAGCACACACAGACACATCAGGAACTTTGGAGAGGATCAACTTTTTGAAGGAATTAAAATCGAATTTTTTTCTCGAGTCCGAAAACTTTCTGAAATGAAAACGAGAAGACGGATCGAATGGTCTGATCATATAGCGAAACTATATTCTCTGAACGATTCTGACGTTCCCATAGCGTTTCAAGACACATTTCACAGCTGGAATTCCGCTGTGAAAATTTCAAGGTTGAGGAGAGTTCTAACTCATAGACTTCGGCCTCAAGATTAGCCTAACTAGCCCTTTTCACGACTATTACAAAAATTTAGAACTCCGGGTTTTCTGTAATATTTATCCTCTGTTTTCGAGTGAAAATTATTTTCGTTCATCGCGTGCGTCTGCACTCGTACGCTGCGTCTACTTCTTCACTCACTTTCTCGCTCTCTCTACCCTTGCTCCGCACAAGCGCGCTAGAGAACAGAGTAAATTTAGCTCACAACCGAAGATGTATACGTTTATTTGTTCCTGCATGTTCCCGAGTCTACGGTTATTCTAAAAAACCGATAGGGTATGAAAGTTCAGTGGAATCTTCAAAAGCACACTTTTGCTCCTCTCTTTCCAAATCGACTCCTGAAATCCACCCGGCCAACCTTTCTCAATGCTGCTGCTTTTGTTGTGGAGAGTTTGTATTTCCCAGTGGCGGACTGAAGCTGATAGCTACTGTAGCGCGAGCAGGTGGTGCAGAATTTCACCTGCACGCTATTATTATAGCAAAGGCCCCATGATAAATGCTCTTGGTTCTTGGACGTTCGCTAGCTCATAAATTTCGATTTGAAAATGGTGATTGTTTTCCTTCTTGGATGGGGGAGTACATATATTTTATGCAACGAAAAGCATGTTTGTTTCCAGGTTCGCCCACATGCGCTATGAAATTGTTGCTTTGGTCGACTGGTTGATATGCATAAGGACTGATTTCCTAAGTTTTAAGAAGCCCCTGAAGTTTCAGAGACGGTTCCCGGGTTCCCGCGACTCTATAGAAACCCTACCTGAAGATATTATTTTTTCTAAAAAAAAGTACAAAAAATTCCTAGAACATCTAAGAAGCCTCAAATATCTATGGGATCTTCTAGGAACCTTGTGAGTCTTTTATAAGAAAGTCGGACAACTTTGAGGTCCCTGTAGCCTGCCAAAACGCAAATTTTGTATGGTTTCCGTTTTCGATTTAGTCTGACTCATGGACCAGGGTGCTGGCCGTGCGGTGTTGGCGGTCTTATTGGAGAATGGGGGTTTGATTCGCGCAGGGTGATATACCGTCACAGCCGCGTCCATTCATTAGACTAAAATTATTAAGCGAACTCTACAGCCAACTTGGAATCATTTGTCGGAATGGTCTATGCCCGAGCAGTCTGCTTCTCTGTATGTCTCCGCATGTGGCTAGCAGTCTCTACGTCTTCGGCGGAAAGAACTGATCCGAGGAACGATTCCGCGTCCACAGCACCCTCGGAGCTTTATAAAGTCATCTGTAGCTATCTGACAACCTCCAATTCAAAAACATTTCTCTTGTAAATTTGGTGGAATCACCTGTTGGTTTCCAAACTTTTTCAGGAGTTGCTCACTCAACTTTTGTGGGTTTTGTGGCGTACACTCGGAGAGAATTGAATACCCTCTAAAACCCTGAAATTTTCGAAAACCTTCGTAGACCTTTCAGGGTTTCCCAAGGTTTGCTTACTCCACAACCCCAAAATACTTTCGAAGAAATCCCAACTCTTCGTGGCTTTTGAAAGACTTTCTAAAATGTTCTGTTCTTTTCCCTCAAAAATTTACGTACTTTACGAAAGCTTTTACTTTTTTACAGCACGCCTTAGAACATTGTCGAAGTTTCCATTTTGTTTTCAAAGCTACTGTACTTCGAATGCTTTTAAACTTTTCTCAACTTCCTAGAATCCGGAGAAGTGAAGATGTCCTTAGCTTCTCCAGAGGATTCTCACGTCATTGAGAATTATGCCGGTGCTTGTCGAGACTTGCAATGGCTTCTTAATTGTTTTAGAGCTTCCAAGCCTGCTTTCAGAGAGTTTCCTCCAGAGAATTTTGAGTGGTTTCTAGAAGTTTCCTAAAGGTTCTCTAGCTCTTCTTCAACTACATTCTTACCTATAGATAACTCCTCTCGAATATTCCCTTGTCGTATTCTCTCGTGATTTCTTCGTTCTTGTACATTCATTTGTTATCAAGTCCCAGATGATGCGTCGCGCACTTTTTTTCGCCAGTTGCATTTTCTCAATGTGTCGGTCATTGTACTCGTTTTCATGATATTTTGTCATGAGAAATCGCTTTTGCGAATTTGGCGAGAAACAGTAGAACATTTTTCATGTTTTGTTTTTCGTTAGCTACGGTCTTCGGTGCACGTACCCTCTGGTTCCGGGCCTGATTCAGAAAGTGCAATTGCTGAATTGTGTCTTGGGGGCGTGACGCACGAGCTGAGAAAGGGTTCGTACGAGCTGAGAAAGAAGTGGGGGTTAAGAAAAAAGCAAGGAAATTCAAGGAAAATCCAGCATGATCAGCTGTTGAGGGGCGGACGCGGAAGCTCGTACGAAAGCGATGCGTTGCGCCCCCACAACGGAAGTCCGCAATTGCACACACTAAATCAGGCCCGGAACCAGAGGTTATGTTGTAACATGTGCGCGACGAATTCACGCCAATGCGCCTCATAGAGCGTGAAGGATCATTGCGATCCATGGCGACTGTACGTTTAGTGACTGTACCGGAGCAAGATTTCTCATGGCCTATTGTGGACCTTTGCGGAGGGAAAGGCACAGACGACAAGAGAGGGATGGGGGGAGGGCGAAGACGGCAAGAGCCGCACGCTTATGCACCACGAATAATGGGAATTTCGCTAGAAGACATCGTACGCGCAGAAGACCATTTATTATTTTTTCGTGTTTTTTTACAGCTTGGCCTCTCTAGTTTAGGAAAATGTTGAAAGGGCCCCTGAAAACCTTTATTTGTAAAGGAAAACCAGTTTGAATACACCGTAAAAGTGGGTTTGAATTTCGCGCCAATATCATTTTCGAAGTTTTCTGCATTTGGAGACCTTGTCACTGTCATTTTTGAAGTTTTTCTAAATGTGGAGTCTGTGCCGTAACTAATTGTCGTGTTGTTTGATGGTCGCATCAGCCTTCTATGAAAAAGTGCTAGATGACTGGTGGGAACTGGCGGCGGATCCTCATCGTTAACCCCTTACAACCTCATAACCATACGTCTTTGACGCGCCGGAGTTCACCGGTGTGGTCTATTGGGCGCATTCATGAAATTTAGCTTGAAAACTGGAAACTGGTTTGCAGCGCGAACGATGCCTTTAAAGATGCAAAAAGGCAAAATTCATCAGGTTCCGCAGTGCGCGTGTGCGCGCGTACGTCTCCTTCTCCCCCTCCACCCACTCTGTCTCTGTACCTTCCGCTCGTTCTGTACACGCACGCGAAGAAACTAAGTATATTTTGCCTTGAAATAGAGTGTATGCCTGCCACACACAGGGCCATTTTCGGGAGGAAATAACATCATGAATGCCTAACATTAGACCCAGGTGGTCCGTTTTGAGTTTTTCGGAAAACTGCGGTTACGATACGTGCACCGTAGTAGGCAGATGCTCTAGATTTTCTAAAACTTCTTCCTGGAGGTCCGTTAGGGTGCTGATCACTGATGCAAGATCTTTTTTTCGATTTTGAAAAAAAACTATAGTTGGTTCTGGTGAGTTTAATGCCGGTCGGCTACCGTACCTTACCAAAATCCTTTTTTCTTCGCAAAGCTTCAACCCAATCGAAGTTTGGGACCAACCTACTGTATACTTGGCGTGACTTCCCTAAAACGGAAGGTTGACCTAAAATTCGTTTTGAGCGACCAAAGCAAGCTTTCCTAATCAAAAGAACATGCATAATTTCTGACATTTGAGGACCCTAGCACTTCCTATTTTTTCATTGCAGTTCATTTCCTTCTTCCTGTTTTCTTCAATAGTGATGTTATGCAAGGATGTTCCCGATTGTCCACACCTACCTAATCGCGGCAGGAGAAGTTGTTAGGAAGTTTGACGTTTCGAGCAGCCAGGTGTTCACTTTTTATGCTTCGCTGGGCACTTTGTATACATCAGGTCGAGAAAGCCTAATTAGAAAATCGATGTACACCTTCGTCGGAAAACCTCATGTTGGCATGCACGCCCCACTCCGAATATGACATCATTCGCGGGTTCTCTGCTGGGTTCGGTTGAATTACTCTAAGACGCTCGAACATGTGATCCTTTGTGCGATTTAGTCTTTACAAGATTGTTAGCTTCATGAATTTAATGTGTACACATTTTCTATCAACAACAAGCTATGAGTAAGTTTATATTTCCACTCGACTATGAGTTTCAAAGGTTAGTGTTTTGCCACCGCCGAGGAATGCTACTTTTGTAACACGTTCGCACCAGGTTCCTGTTATGACATGTTGGTATAGCATTTTGCAATCATTGTCTGGCGGTGAAACTCAAGAAACGTGTCAAAAACAGGCAAGAAACTGTGAACGTGTTAAAGTTCGGGTAACTCACCGCGGTGGCAAAACACTAACCTCTAAAACTCGTATTTCACCAAAGATTCCCACTTGTAACCAATGCTTCCTAGTCAATGGATATTACTCGGGAAACCAATGTTGACAATGGAAGAAATATGCACATGCATAATAATATAACGCTAACTACATTTGCTGTTAGTAGCTCTTTGTGAGAGATTGAACTTTTGTGTTAGCACTGTTGTTATCGGCATAACAACTAGAGAAATTATTCGAGAGAACGGACGGGGCTGCGGAGGTAGTGCGCCACGCGCGATCGAAATCCCGTCGGTCGGTGGTATTGCGAACGCCGCACAGCAAGCCGCTAATAGTCGCTAGACTAAACATGACGAGGAGACCGCACATACATGCGAGATATAAAGGGCTTCCGGAGGGTTTTCGACGGTTCTGGAGATGAAACGATCGGTTCCTGAGCCAAGCCACAGGCACATTTCTGCACCCAATGGCTTTATTTTTTCTGTGGTAGAGTGGATTCAAAGAATAAAGTATGGAGTTCTCGGCCTATATCAATCCTTCTGGGTATGTGCCACACACTCGACTTCCATTCAGAACCGTAGAGACATATGAATGTGCGTCGCAATTACTCAGGATTTGTCGCCTTACATGGACCTCTGCGGGCTATGTCACCTTAATCAGTCGCCCTAGGTGGTCCTTTGAGGCAGGTCGCTACCACATATAAGGGGGCCCGAGGCGCGAGTTTCATCCCCTGCGTTTGTCTCATCTGAGGGTGACCTGTTGAGCTCGTCGGCTCACAGTCTAAGGTTGGTCTGGTTTTCCTTACCTCTTCGCGTCGTGGGTGAACATGCTTCCCACTGAAAGCGATTCTTTTAATTGAAATGACGCTTGATCGGATAGTTTCTCAAATGCTCTCTACTTTCCAGGCTCCGAAGAAGGCGAAAACGCCGAAACGTCAGCCGAATAAATCTGTACCATACTCGGTTCTAAGCTGCATAAAATTACTGCCAAGCATTTGAATGTGTATTGGGCCTATGCGGAGACTGGCGGGGCCCAGCCGATATTGAGCCAGTGTCCTTATCCCTTCAGCCCAGTCTGGCGCAGATTGACCGACCCTGGACGGATAGAGTTCTTGGTCAACATGGGGTGAGGATTGATCACTTGACTGTGTGCGTGACATTGGCGCCTCTTGCCGCTGCCCCACAAGCGGCCCAGGGTGGATTTATATATTTATTTTCTCATTTTAGTCTGTTCTACTTTTGGGAAAGATTTCATTTCTTGTCCCTTCCCGATCGCAATAGCCTGCGAAGCTGCCGTGACCCATCACATTTGCATTTTAGATTTGCATCAACTCTAATCCGTTGATGGACTTTCAAGCTCCATCCGTATTCTCTCCAGATGCCTGTCAATTACTCAAGCTAAAATATTAGCTGATTCTTAAAGTGAACAACCGTTTTCGATATACCGTTTGCAAAGGTGCTCTGAGGAGATCTTCAATATACATAATTTATATTTGCTAAAATGAAGTCAAGTAGTCATGTATGTTTGTATGCATGTATGCAGGGTTTCCTTTCATGGTGACTCGTCTACTTATAATATTCCCCTCTCTAATAAGTTTGACAAACAAGGGATTCGTGGAAGGCCATCATTCGACATCAACAAGCTAATAATCCATGTGTTTACCACATGTTAATCTTATATGTAGTAATAAACCCCCTAAATGCCCGATTTAATCGTTTTAATTCACTGACGCCCTAGCCAGATGTGAGCGGAATTTGAAAGAAAAAGCATGTGTTGGAGTTACTCATATTGAAACAAAATTAGTTAGTGCATACCAAATATGGATCAAACCGTGCAGATAAAAATATTCTTTCGAGTCTCTGAAGGGGTTCCCATTCGCAAAAGATGGTTCAAAGCGAGCAAGACATTACTTATCGAAAAGCAACAGGTCTGGGCCTCGGCGTTGCGATTGATCGATCGGGTGTGCGGCCCCCATCATAGCGCTAAGAAGACCGCGTATCCACACTGCTCGCCCACGCCATGAACTTGTTTTTGTGTCCTTCCTTCAAAAAAAAAGATTCCTTCTCGTTACAGCTGGGAGACTCGTACTGAAAAGAGCTTTTAGTGCTGGTGGGCAGACCTTAGAATACCTCAGCACCTTAAAATTCTTTCGTATGCATTCACAACGAAAACCCCGATTCACAAACTCTTCAAATTGATTGTGCGTAGAGCGCGCATTCGGCTGCGTATTTTAGCTGTGGAGCGCGCGATGTCCTGAGTGTTAAGCCTCTTTCACGGTCTGCCGGAGAACGGGCATCCCCTTCAAGTACGTTGGTAGTGCGACCCGGTTGCGACCTGGGGAGGTATTCATCAATTCGTCTCGTTGGGTAGAAGTAAAGGCGTCGGCACGTTTGCTGGTAACCCCGTAAGAGCAAGAGGTAGCCTGCCAGGGAAGTATCTTAGCTCCGCTGACCTATTTGACGGTTGTGCCTAGAGCACGATCCGTTAGTGATCATTCGCTTTTGCTGGGTAATCACCAAGCGTGCCAACGCCTTTAACCCTACCCAACGGAACGCGTTGATAAATTGCACCTCCGCTGAACCGCGGTTGGTGTGAGTTAACCGGTAGAGCTTCCCGATTGATCATGGGGAATTCCGGAACTACTGCGGGAGCCATCGCACAATCCTGGAGATATCAAAGAATGCGAGAGGACGAAATCCGGTCGTGACAACGCACATTCCGCTGATGGTCCGTATTTGTATGCGGTCAAATCTAGTAAGACTGTAAGGGGTCTGCTAATATCAAGAGTAACTGCTTCGTAGGCGATTTGTGAGGATTCTGATTGGCGCGGATCTCTGAACCAATGGCGAAGGCACTTTCGTGATGTAGTATTAGGATTTTCTTTGAATTACCAGGCAAAAACGCTGCTTAGAATCATCCCGAGAAATGTCATGTCGCATTAAAACAAGGGTTTCCTGTTCCTAAGTAGCACTCTCAAGTGCACAGGAAGTGCCCGAGTGTTAAACTGCATGTGTCAGAAGACAGTCTTCTCGCCAGAAGTTTTAATAATGAGTTTTCATAGCTATTATCATGGCATCTGCTGTCCTTATACCGCTTCTGAAGACTGAACAGTTTTTCGCTTTCAACTTTCCATTTTGTTTTCGAAGTCAAAGGTTAACCTCTATTGATTCCTTATCAACTGTTTCGCCTGTCCTAAAGTTAGTACCGGAAGGCCGCGCATTAATTCACTCAAATAGGCCAGAATTGAGAGCCAGTTATAACAACAGGCAAGGCTGGAATCTTTAGAACTCAGAATTTTCCATTCTAAATGAGTGCCTTGTCGCACCTTTCATTCTTCACGTATATGCAGTTTGCGTGTGGGAGAAACCGATTCATTCTTTATGCTGCCTCCATTATCCATCCAAAGGTAATTCTGCCATGGTGACAAATCGTAAATAGCATTCATTCCGTGACAACCACTGGTGCTAGTCAGCCTTAGAAACACGAACATACAGTGAATTAATTGAGTACTTGAATGTTTTGTATGTTTCTTTACTCAACACAATTTGGTTTATGCTTATGAATTGTTGCACTCCAACTACGAATGTCTAGCTTTCACTGAGAATCCAAAAAATTATCGCATTACCTAGAACGATAGGACCTCATCATTTTGTAAGTCTGGAGCAGTCCATGGCATTGCTTTATTCTTAGGAAAGTTCATCTTGCAGGCGTAATATTTTCACCTTCACCTTCATTGATGAAAAGTGCTTTATTTTGATTCTGTGAAAGAAATACTGTTTGCAAGGAAGGTTGAAAGCGTTCTTCGCCCAGAGTGTGAGCTTTAAGCACTAGCCACTGAGGACATGATTCTCTCTAGCAGCTGTTCAAGATACGACTCTACTCCAAAATTGGGGGAGGTGTGAAAAGCGAAGACCTGTCAGCCGAAAAGTGTCGTGGCTCGCCGCCTTTATACCGAGTGGCCCTTACGATTTGTATGGTTTCCGTATCATATTTAGTCTGACGCATGGATCAGCATCAACGGCCAACGGGGTTTAGATCGTGCGCGGCGATCTACCGCCGCAGCCCCGTCCGTTTACTAGGCTGAATTGATCACTTGGACTCTATTTCCGATCCCGAATCTTTGGGTGATCAACGACAAACGGTCGATTTATGTCGAGCGCGTTAGGCGGCGTTCAGAGTTTCCGCTGGGCGACGCGATGGCACATGTCAGCGCGAAGCTAAATTCGTGTCACGTAGGAATTTAGGTGTGAATGCTGGGCGATTACGCACAATTGCGTACATGCGCGATTTCGCGTAGACAAGCAACATCAATTTTTTAGCGACGGTAGCAACTGTTTTTTGGTGTTTGTTGGAGTGCAGGCGGTTCTAAACACGATTACTTTATGACTTTCATTGTTAGTTTTGTCGGTTTTAATAAGAAAAAAAACCTGAAGAAAACAAGCTAACAGCTAGTATTGGCGCGACGTCCATCGCGTCGCGTTGCATTTCGAGGCGACGCGAAGGAAAATTGCGCATCATTCTAAATGTTTCGCGCCTCGTCACTGTCAACATCTAGCAAGGACACGACGCGACGTCGCTTGGTCGATACGCAGGCTTAATATGAAGTGGCGTCAAGCCGCAAACGAAATCTGAACGCCGTGTCTCACTCTATCGTGGAAGAGCTAATGACTAGGACCTGGACGTAATACTCTAGCACAGGGGCGGAGAAGGTGAGCGCTTGTTCTGACTGCTACCTTTCTTTGCCCAGTAGCTACAGGTGTCCCCTGAAGTCTAAACCAGTAGCTCGCCGGCGATTGACAGTCACTCGCCGGACAAAATGTTTGAACGAATTTTCTCTTCAAAGGTAGCGACACACCTCTGTAAGAAAATGGTTTGTGGAGCCCTCAGACGTCACGAATTGGAAATTTTCCGAGATTGCTTGACATTCTCAGGCAATTCTCGGCCCCGAGCTGTCTCTTAGTTAGGCTCTTTCTCCCGATCTCCGGGCCTCTGCGGTTCCTTTTCTACTCCCTTGATGACATGAGTCTCGGTCTCATCTGCATAATTGTTCAGAAATCTCGACATAGTTGAGACACCAATGCTCGGGAAATCCGCTCTGTTACGTTGTGGTTGGAGAGAAAATCTCCTTCCAGTCTGATGGTGTTTTCACCTGTCACCCGCCCATATAATCGTAGCCGGCCATGGTGCTTGTGTGTTAGTATGTGTAAGGTTATTTGGGAATGAGGTGTTTTCGCGTTCGAACAATAATGTTTTTCTGAAGTCGAGACACAAAAAAAAGGCTCAAGGCTGCCTCTACTGGTTGATGGAAGCCGTCTTATAGCTTCCAGACGGCTGGCAGACAGCTTTGACCTCATCAGTCAGACGCGCTGAAAATGAAGGCTCTATTGTTTCTGACGGACACCTCAGGCGCGGCCGCCGATCTCCGGCTCTTGTGCTCAATAGAACAAAAGCATTCATTCTTCCTTATCGCGTGCTCTTCAGAACTTCATGGTTGTCCAAACTTACCCATGTTAAATTGCAATATTTTTATCACGTTCTCTTCATAACGTGTAAGTTGTCGAACGTGCTTTTCTGATTTCATCATGAGTTAGAAACCGGACCAAAGATTAGTAAATCGCACCAAGCCACTGGGTGCGAATTCATATGATCTATCGATCGTATGAACACCATCCTTTCGTTTTACAACGTGCCTCTTTACCCGACGAGCAGCGCCGCGGCTTCCTAATTGAATGGCACGTTTTTTACTGTACATGGTATCAATCAATAGAGTGTCAGCTTTTGCGTAAGGGGTTTCATAAATAATGTGTGTGGGGAAGTTTGCGTATTTCCGTAAGGTTTCGCCGGGACAGGGTCTCTCTACACACTGAGGGAGGAGACGGACGAGATTCATTGCTGACGCGACGCGCGCGGCGGAACTTTTTATCCTATTACCCCATCACTGGAGCGCGCTTGCCACAAGCTCACGAGATTTCACGGGCTTTCATGTTTTTATTCATTCTCACAAGACTTTTCTTCATGTTCCTGAGTTGTTCCTCTCATCATCTTATTCTGGACACTCATATCAACAACTCTTGTATTTTCTCGTGCCGTTGTACCGCTTGATATTTATAGAAAATGTAATATGGTATTTAAGATCGAGCACCATTTTAGATGTAGTGATGAGATCGTTGCCGCCAACAACCAGTTAGGCTCTGGATTATGAAACATAAAGAAATAGTCATACGAAAATCAACAAACGCATGAAATGTCATGAAATCTCGCGAGATTGTGGCAAGCGCGCTCCAGTGATGGGGTAATCAGATAAAAAATCCCGCCGCGAGCGTCGCGTCAGCATGAAATCTCGTTTGTGCTCCTCCCTTCGTGTGTAGAGAGACCCTGTCCCGTTTCTTCTGTGACTGGTGCATGGGCTCTCTGCGCTCTAGGATGGCCCGCTCAATTGAAGTAGAGTATGGTTACATCGTCAAGCACTGGATGGGGGTAGGCTGCGACTCTGCCTGGCGAGAAAAATCGCGTGCGGGAAAGCTAAGAGAGGATGGCTATTGATCGAATAATTTCGCGCCCCATTGCTGGTTGCGGCTTCCTATTTGATAGACACTGACGATACTTGGGCGTCTCGCCGTCTTTTCACGGCGGTCTCACCAATTCCAGACGAGCCAGTGGCAGCGAAAGTGGAAGTGTAACTAGACCATTGACGTTTGATCTACAAGGGTATGGCTTCAGGCGAGAATGAATAAACATCAAGATCTCCCGGCTTAGCTATGGGATTCATACTGGGTGCTTATGTATTGTTCTCATGCATATCTGAGTATCCTGTTATGTATATAGCTTGAGAATGTCAAGTTTTGCTGGAAAATAGTTTCAGCTTATCAAGGCGCTATCTGTAAAAGGAGTGTGCCTGATCCATCTTATCAGAGTCCGCTGTTTCGAGATCAACCCTACATCTTATTACATTTATTGTCGTATTTAGGTAGTTTCAAAGCCTCCGTTATGTCACTCCAGGGAACCCGGTGCATGTATATAATTGAGTGCCACCGATAGGTAGATGGCTGTTGGTAGCCAACGACCCAAAAAATCATGCGTTCCTCAAGTTTTGCCGCTGACGTTAAGTCCTCAAAAAAACTTGTCTAGCGCTGAATTCGCATATGGCTCTATCGCAACATCGAGGGAGCTCTTATGGCAAATTTGTGCACGACAGCTAACGAGTCATTTGAAAGGCTAACGTTGACTTCTCTATGGCATCATCGCTCCGTAGCAGACGTTCGTAAACATGGCGGTACCGTCACACACGGAACGTGATCGGACGTAACCCTATGTTTGTGCTTTTCATTGAAGGCATGGTGTCTACGACTCAGAGCTTATTGTTAGGGTAGTTTTCTATGTTAGTTGCTTATACTAATCGCTAGCATTGGAAGCACTCCCTTGTCGAAAAGACCGGCCTCCGAGGTTGTAAGGGTATTTTGCCTTTTCTCCAAGGCTCTGAACGCTTTTCCTGAAGTTCACCTCCCAAAGCTCTCTAGTTGTACAATCTGGCGACGCCGATGATTCCTTCATGAGATCCTCCCCGGGATTCATCAACGGCGATTATCTGGATCGCCCAGGAGTAACGTTCGAAGTCTCATGCTCTGGACTGTTTAGCGAGCTGTCTACATCCGTTGTCTCCTTTATTAGATCTCCTTGCCGCTCAGCTGTAACCTTCTAAAGTTATAAATTGGAAAGCCTTACGTCTGTAAAACATTAACGGCTCTGAAGGATTTGTTAAATTTGGTGGAGAGCTGCGGTCAGGCCTAATGGCGTTAAAGTCAGTGTTCACCATGAATACCATATTCGAGTTCGACTCGAAAATGGGGTTTTTGGGTCGTGAGTTAGCGAGGAGTGAAGAAACAGCGCAGAGAAGCGCGGAGAATCAGGTAGAGTAGCTGTTTCTATAGTACGTGCAGGTTCAGAGCGTGTACGAGCTTACGCACCGAGCTAGTCTCCGTAAGCGCTCTAATGGCGAAATGTGCGTCGATCACGCTGGACGTGGCGGAGTGGTTTGGCAATCCACCATCAAAAACGTCCGCGGCGCCACAAACTCGTCAGAACGGAGGCCGGCCGGGCTAAGCAGGCGTACTGGGCTGACGAAATCTTTCCTTGACGGCCGTTTTATCGATTTTTGGCCTGTTTCAGCGGCTTTCTTTGGCTCTATCTCCTCCAGCATCTGCCAACGCAGTGTTTCACACTGAAAACTTCAAAACGAGATTTATCTTGAACACTGCTCTCAAGCTGATTCTGTTTTATTCGAGGTGTACTTTGTATCGCTTTGTATCCACACTTAACAACTTTGACTACTTCTTGTCATGTCTGTGAGGCTTTCTGGACTACATTGTTAAAGGCAGTGTTCACGATGATTTTCGTTCCCGAGTTCTCCGCTCAAAACAAAGCGTTGGCAACCAAGTGTTACCGAATTCATGAAGAAACTGCGAGAAACGCACTAAGTCGTCTTATTTCAGTGACATTAGTCTCTGGCCTGGACTAGTTGTCCAGTTGTATAAACATGTTCACGGTGGTTGTCACTGGTAAAAATGGGATCAGTCGAAAATGGAAGAATATTCCAGGCAAAATAGTATTAGTTAGGGTCCGAAGAAAATAACGGAGCAACAGAAAGTAAATAATTGTTAAGGACCGGCCCACAGATGATTTCATTGTCACAACGAACAGTTCATGTGAGAGTAAAGAGGTGGGGTGAGAGTAAAGGATTTCGTGACCTTCTAGTGCGTTTTTCTCGATTCCTTCGTCATTTTTGTTCTACCCGGGGGCCAAACAATCGATTTGGCTATTAATCTCAAAATCGAAGATTATCGTGAACACTGCCTTTAAGGGGGTGTGTATACAAGTCTGTTGGTACCTGCTCGTTGGTGCCCCTGCTTCTACTGAACCCAGCAGACGTTTGAGTGTACACAGGGAACGTTCGAGCGATATAGCGTGCACAACTATATCGCGAAAGTATCCCGCACATTGCATAAAGGTGTCGCCGTCCGGCACACTAAGGCCTCTGGTCCATAACGCCTTAGGATCCGTACCTAGGGAGTCATGGAGTCTTTGGCCACAAGCCACAATTTCGCCACCCTGAACTGTCGATCGCTGTCGAGTGATATCCAAAAAACTGCGCTATCCAGACTTCTGAGCTATTTCCATGCACCGTTTGCTGCTTTGCAGGAAACCCGCCTCAAGGATAGACCCGTCATCAGCGTCGGAGAGTACACCATCTACTGCGGTAACGCTGACGATAGGAGAGTGGGAGGCTGTGCAATAGCTGTAAGGAAGGATTTCAATGGTATGGTCAAGGAGTTCGGCTCAACGTCGTGTCGGAATGCATTCGTACGACTGCGGGATCACAGAGGATTCAATCTGTGGATAGTGAGTGCTCATGCGCCCACTAAAACCGCCGAAGACAATTCGAAGGATGCGTTTTTAAGGAACTCAATACGTTGCTGGCCAGGATGCCTTGTCAACATGCTGTTGTCGTGGGGATTGACGTAAATGCGAAGATGGGACTTGATCAGGAATCCGAAGTACTCGGTAAATGGTTCTACCCAGTGGAGCAAACATCGGACAATAGCTACCGCCTTGTCGACTTTTGTGAACGCAGTGGTCTGATTATTGCATCGACATTCAAGAGGAATCATCGCCGCCATCAGCTTACGTGGCAGGGACCAACCCGGCTATCTCCAGAAGAGCAGCGGAAGCGGAAGATGACAACTTTGAAACTACAGCTTGACTATGTCCTGACGAGGAATATTCCAGTATCGGACATTCGAAGATCTAGAGCTGTGTGGGATGATGAAGAGCGTCCCATGGTGGATGTGTTCCGCGGCTATAACTCGCTCATACAGGTATAGTGCATTTAACCAGACCATTCATTCTCTGACTCATTAGAAGTTAGAAATCAATATGCATCCGTCACATGACTTCTGGTGCGTGACCGGTGGCTAAACCTCCTTTGCTTCTGGTCTGCAACGAGATCACGTGTGTTGCGTTTGACTATAAATCATGGCTGGGATTCATGAACGGCAAACCATGTGCTACAATTATCTAACCGTTTCGCTTCGCTACGAGAGGTTTATGATTTGGTTTAATAATATTTGTGAGACACTCGTTAAAAGAAGTGAAATACTTGGCGCATTTCATTTGTCATAGAATTTGAATTTAACACAGAAGAAACACTAAAAATCCGATGAAATTGTGGTTTTCAAAGGGCTAATCTCGCGCTCTCTGAGAACAATTATTGCTCACAGTTGAAGTTTTCGTCTGAGCTCCTTTGAAATATTATTTTCTGGCTCCCACCCAATATTTCAATTTTAATGAATCTATGTATGCCAGGGCTCTGTAAAACGCGCGTAATTTGGCCTCTCAAAACCACACTAAATTCTCCGATTTTCAGTAAGAAAGCGCACATCCAAATCAATGCTACATCATTTCATCGGATTTTTAGTGTTTCTTCTGTGTTAAATTCAAATTCTATGACAAATCAAATGCGCCAGGTATTTCACTTCTTTTAACGAGTGTCTCACAAATATTATTAAACCAAATCATAAACCTCTCGTAGCGAAGCAAAACAGATAGATAATTTCATTTAATTTTAGCGAAGGTTTCCTTCAGAGATAGGAAGAATAAAACAGGGCACTATCCCAGACGGGGAGAGGGGCCACCCACGATTCAAGACAAATTGGGTGAACCACCGACTGGTAAAGCTACCAAACGAAGGATTTCTGTAGAGCTTTCATAAAAACAATGATTGATAGCACTATCATGCATCTTTTATCAGAGTTTTTCTTCATTTCTATCAATAAGTCTTCGGTGCCCCCCCCCCCCGTCCAGGGTCAAGCGGGGTTGCGAAATTTCGCAACGGGGGATCGCAAAAATTTAGGTCCGAAAGTGAATGTTAGTGGGGATCGCGAAAATTCCGGTCTAAAAATGAGAATCTCGTGGATGTCCCATAAATTCTCGATTACTTCTGGCCCGGAGTTGCAGTTGGTGATGCGACGCTGCCAATATGGAAGGATTACTTCAGTTCACTACTGAATCGTCCAGCGCCATCAGTACCTGAGCTCCCGCATGTTCAGAGAGCACATTACGATGTCAGTGAGGAACCGCCGACTGAGTCTGAAGTTTTGGATTGTGTCCGGAAAATGAAGAATGGAAAGGCAGGTGGAGATGACAACATCACTGCTGAAATGCTGAAAGCTCTTCCTCCGTCTGGGATTCGTGAATGACCAACACCATCCGTGCCATATGGATGAGCGAAAGGATACCTGATTCGTGGAGACATGCGATCATCGTACCTTCTTCACAAGAAGCTATCCGTCACGGATCCTAAGAACTACAGAGGAATCTCTCTACTTCGTGTCATGTACAAGGTTTTAGAACGTATCATTCTCGAGCGACTTATCAAACATCGTGAAGGAACGACCAGAGATGAGCAAGCCGGTTTTCGACCTGGAAGATCGACCATCGACCAAGTGTTCGTCGTGAGAAGAGTAATTGAATCGTGGCAGCGGTTTCGAAGCCATTACAGCTTGCTTTTTGGACTTTGAAGCCGCGTTCGACTCTCCTCATCGTGATCGATTGCTCAATGCTCTGCGAGCAGATGGAGTCCCGGAAAAGTATGTTCGGTTAATCGAGGACATGAACAAAGGAACAACAGCAGCAGTTCGTACACCTGTCGGATTTACGTCAGCTTTCGAGGTGAAAACAGGAGTAAGGCGGCAGGAGCCGTTGGAGGACGCTTTCTTTTCACCTCCGCTGTTGATGACATCATGCGTGGAGTTGCGGAACCGTTTCCTCCGGATGTGATCCTCACACCATCAGGACGCTCTCTTGTCGACCTGGAGTACGCCGACGACATTGTGTTATTCGCTGGAAAACAACGCAAAACTGCAAAGGATTGTGAACCTCGTTTCGAAGTATGCCGCAGCCTATGGACTTCGTCTTCGTCCCGACAAATGCAAGCAGATGTGGGTCTCTCAGAGGCCTTCAACTGAGAGTTTGTGTGGACGGACAGCGTGTCGAACTGGTGGACGATTTCTGTTATTTGGGCTGTTTGCTGAAGAACGATGGTAGTTATGCAGCGGATATTCGACAACGATGTGCGAAAGCTACGTCTGCATTCAATTCTCTAACCAAGTGTTTGTGGTCTACCACCATCGCGAAGGAAGTCAAGTTGCGCGTCTACCTATCCGCTATTCGCCCTATCATGATGTACGGATCGGAGACGTGGGCAGCACCGGAAAACGCAGTTGGAAAGGTTGGATTGCACGGAGAGGAAGCTTTTTAGGCGTTTGCTTGGATATTTCTGGCCGCGTGTATGCCATAACGAAGACCTTTACAAGGAAATCGACGCAGTACATCAACGCTTGACACGAGGGAGGTGCCAGCATCTCCTAACGCCATCTCAAGCAGCAATGGAAAGTCGACTTCGACTGCTCGGGCATATACTAAGAAGAACGCCGGATCGTCTCGTACAACACGCTTAGAAATGCTTCCAAATCCTGTCTGGAAACGGCCACCTGGGCGTAGGCGAAAGTTCTGGACGGATGTGGTTAAAGAGGATTTAAAGTCACTCGGCATCGAAAGACAGTTCAGGCGCGATGTTTCGTTTCGCAGGAAATGGAATAGTGACAGCTGGATGGAATGTGTTCAAATTTTGGCTGAAGACCGTGAAAAAATGGACACGGCTGACTACTAGGACGGCACATCTCGGTGAAGATGCGGAATGACCGCGTCAGGCGAAAGCCAACCGATTAAGTCAAGTAAGTCAAGTCACTGCCTTTAAGTCTGGTCGCCTACCTCCAAGCCGTATGCGTTCGTGACAATTCGTTTTGCAACTTCCCTTCATACAGTTTGGGGAAGCGAGTTTTGCAGTATCTTTGGAGACGTCCAGAAAAACCCTCTCAAAATTGTATACTCCGCTTCTTCGCTGTTTTCTGATCGTCTAAGAAAAGAGCTTATCCCGCAAACTGACTTTCAATTCAGCTATTGACATTTGAGAATAATTTGATGTACTTTTTTCAATGAGTCTTGTACTTTGCTGGGGATAAGGCCATTAGTGGCAGCTGCCTGAGGCTTCACCCTCCTCTGTTTGGAAATGACTGTCGATTTTGCCTTAGAACACCCCTTTGTGTTCCCAGCACGTCTAAACAACTCGCACATGTGCCTAAACGTGCTTAATCCCAAATCCAGTCTAGAGCCGAAATCCTCGCCTGAGGGGTGAACGAACGCAGCGGCTTTGGGCACTCCAAGCCGGCTTACGTGGCGATGACTAGGAAATACGAGCCTGACGATAGTGCACGTCAACCGACGAAAGTGAGAGTATCGTTTATGTGCAAAAAAATACTCCCTCCATTCTGTCTGCGGAGAAAAGTCGCTGTCTTTTTCTCTTTTATCTGCTTCGAGCCGATGCGTTTCCTACTCAGACACCGGTTAATTCGGAGGCAATTACCACGGATTCATTACGCGTCAAAGGATTAATGAGCGGAAAACCCATTTGTTCGCACCCTCCTCCCTCATTCCTATCAACGCGACGATCCTTTCATGCACATGTTTACAGTGATTACTTATACTATTGCATTTATGTAAAGTATTTGGTTGGCTAAATAAAAATAGGTTCTTTTCAGAAGAGAAACAAACGCCCGCGCGTCTCCTGCGAGGAAAGGTCACTCAAAACGGTCACTGCTTTCAAAAGAAATGCACGCAGCTCCTCTGAGTGAGATTGTAGGCGTTTTAAAACATTAGCGAAAACATGAGGGCGATTCAATTCTGAGCGTGATCCGCGACATTGTTTCGGGTTTTGCTCAAAAATTTTACGCGTGAGTTCTTCCCGGGTGTGCTTCAAACTTCTATCACTGGTCGCCGGATGCGGATCGGAACGCGAGGCGACCTCGCTCGATAGTTATGCATATTGTGCTATCGCATCGCACGCGATTAAACTTTGTAGGAGGCTTTGAGACGCGTAGGCAAGGCGCAATCAAATCGCGACGATTTGAGGTTTTGAAGACAGGTGAGTGAAATCCCCGTTCTGCGCTGTTCTTGTCTAGATCCCTTCGCTATTCCAAGTAGACGCGTATCCAGAAAAACGGCACCGCGGTACAGTTTCATTCGCTTGACAGCACATACTTAGTTTGTCCCTGCGGAGCATTGTAGCAAGCAGCGAAAAGGACGCTATGATTCAGTAGAAAAACCTTGTTACAAATAAACCATTTTTATGAGGCTAGAAGAGCGCATGGAGAGGCGCGTGGCGATTTGAGCGCAATACCTTTGGTCAATAGTACACTTCATCGCAGTCATGAGCGAAAGTCATGACATTTGGCACAAATCGTGGCGGGACTAGCATAGGAGCAACGGCACTGACCGCCGTAGTAACAGTTCTCGCGTGTTCGTCGCAGGTACGTGTCGCGGAGGGCTGACAAACTGCAAATGTGCCGATGCCTGTCATTGCCACTATCGCTGTCGCTGAGCAGCGCACTGCCACAGCGATTGATTCAAAGAGCGGGAGCTCTGCGACTGTCGGTCGCTGTCGCTGTACAGAGCGACGCGACCGCGTATCGCAAAAGTTTAGCATTCGCCTAAGGCTGCGTCCATAGCTAACGTCAAGGAGCGAGCGCCAAGTCGATGAAACACTGACGCACAGCGCTGAAACGCTGGCGCACCAAGATCGATGGCTGGCGCTTGCAACGTGTCCCAGGAATGCTCGTATTAATGATGGTATTGATAATATTCTTGACAGCCGCTACAGCTACATTGCCGTCAACATCAGCGACAGGCCGGAGCTAGTGGTCACTGGGAAGTGAGATCAATAATAAACGTTAGCGACAGAAACTTCAGCATCACTTGACGCTCGTAGCTAGCTATGGACGCGTGAAGGAGGTCGTTAAGTATTACTGTAACATATCCATTTGGTACCCTCATACCTTGGATTCGAGGTACATACATAGCAGGGCTCGGCACGCATTCCGATTAAAGGGTCGCGATCAAAAAAGTTGTTGGAAAAATCATTAAAATGAGATTCATTGACAAACGGCTTTCAGACCGGGAAGGATTTCGGGGCAAGAAAGATATGCTATGATCAAAGTTATTGAGTTCCTCAGTTGAATATCCGTGCACTGCTTAGTTCCGCCCAAAAACCTCTGGGTATCATGTGTTTACAGTCAAAATTCAATCGGCATTCATATGCAAAAATGAATCTGATTTCTATCAATAAAAGCAGTTGTACTTTGAAAACAAGCATTTCATTCGAAGTTCTGATTTGATGAAGACAGAAATATACGATCAGGCCAGTTTGAAGGAAATTGTTCATTGATGAATTCCGATTTCAAGCCCATCTGTTGCTCTTGATACTGGAGATCATCGATGCCGATGATGTGGAGTGGGCTCGTCCAACATCAAAAGACAGGAAAGTTCAGGCTTGAAATCTGGCCCAAAACGAGGGCTCCTCGCAAATCCGCGTTATAAGATCAACTACTAATCTGAGCTCAGAGGCGGGGGAGTGGGTGCATATTAGACGTTGCAGAGAGAGCAAAGGGGGCGTCTAAATCAACGGCTCTGAAAAAAAAAGGAGCGCCTGTTTTCCCGATTTTTAGCAAAAAATCGATTTGTCGCGTCTTCTTTTCCGCTTTTCGAGATGAATACCCACGAAATACAGATTTTCGATAGATATGGAGACTCTTTGCAAAAATTACTAGCTTCTGTCAAACATTTCAACAAAACCCAAGTTGTCTCCGTCTCTGACGCCGCGACCCGTCAACTTGCCGTGTGATATGAGACTTTTCCGCAGCTACATAGCGAACATTGGAATGGACGCGCCCAAAATAATTATCAAAAATGTAATTTATTATGAAACGGGGAGGAGAAAAGGAATCTAACTGGATGAAATGGATGGAGGCAAAGCTTGGATACTTTCAATGTACACATTGTAGAAATTCGAAGTAAATTGAAAAATTAGAGCGTGTTTAATTTTTTGATGGTGATAAGGTTGAATTGAATGAACCTAGATGATCAAAAGCATCAATAAACATGAGACCTACGAGCAATGGAAGAGAGAGGAAAATCTGGCGAACATCTTAATATTGATAGGTTTGATATTTAATGTTATTTAAGAACCTTGGGGGTGTGTATACAAGTCTGTTGGTACCTGCTCGTTGGTGCCCCTGCTTCTACTGAACCCAGCAGACGTTTGAGTGTACACAGGGAACGTTCGAGCGATATAGCGTGCACAACTATATCGCGAAAGTATCCCGCACATTGCATAAAGGTGTCGCCGTCCGGCACACTAAGGCCTCTGGTCCATAACACCTTAGGATCCGTACCTAGGGAGTCATGGAGTCTTTGGCCACAAGCCACAATTCTATCAAAAAGGGGTCTTCCAAGCGAAAGAGGTTTGGTTGGCGTCAGAAACGTCCCAACAAAAAGAGAACAATAGGTAAGTAGATTGAGGAGAGTCTACAAAAAGTGAACAATATTCTCTGAGAGTAATTTTTCTTGGTGAACACTTCTTAACAGCGGAAACAAACCGTTGTGGCATTTTACGATGATGGGTATAGTGTCTTTCGGAAAAAGCACTTCTATTCGTTTAGCGAGATTTTACGGGATTACTCTTGCTTAATGCTGTATTTCTATTTTATTGTTTTGCTTCTCCTTACAGCAAGACCTAACAGTCTGTCTAAGTCTTTGCGACGTCATCTTCTATTCTGATGGTAAGAGTTAGGTTTATATGCACATACGTTTAAACGGTTCTTGCGTAATCAAGACCATTATTGGAACCACAGAAAGCTTCTGTGTAGAACACCGCAACGGTTTGTTTTCGCTGTTAAGAAGTGTTCACCAAGAAAAATTACTCTCAGAGAATATTGTTCACTTTTTGTAGACTCTCCTCAATCTACTTACCCATTGATCCCTTTTCGTTGGAACGTTTCTGACGCCAACCAAACCTCTTTCGCTTGGAAGACCCCCTTTTTGATATAATTGTTCACTTTTTTATTGATATTACGAAGTAATATCTATGGAAAATCTTCAATATTTTTCAAAGAGCATGGATTGCTATAATAATCAGTAAGCAACAAACTTGTTGCGCACGCTACGAATTAAGCGCTACTCACTTTCCACGACGTCCTGATGACGTCATCAGATGCCCTATGTACTTTACATGACACCATGATGACGTCATCAGATGCACTATGTTCTTTACATGACATCCTAATGACGTCATCAGATGCCCTATGTACTTTACGTGACATCCTGACGACGTCATCAGATGCCCTATGTACTTTACATGACACCCTGATGACGTCATCAGATGCCCTATGTACTTTACATGGCATCCTGATGACGCCATCAAGTGCCCTATGTACTTTACATGACATCCTAATGACGTCATCAGATGCCCTATGTACTTTAGATGACACCTTGATGACGTCTTCAGATGCCCTATGTACTTTGCATGACACCCTGATGACGTCATCAGATGCCCTATGTACTTTGCATGACACCCTGATGACGTCATCAGATGCCCTGTGTACTTTACATGACACTCTGATGACGTCATCAGATGCCCTATGTACTTTGCATGACACCCTGATGACGTCATCAGATGCCCTATGTACTTTACATGACACCCTGATGACGTCATCAGATGCCCTATGTACTTTACATGACATCCTGATGACGTCATCAGATGCCCTATGTACTTTACATGACACCCTGATGACGTCATCAGATGCCTTATGTACTTTACATGACACCCTGATGACGTCATCAGATGCCCTATGTACTTTACATGACACCCTGATGACGTCATCGGGTGCCCTATGTACTTTACATGACATCCTGATGACGTCATCAGATGCCCTATGTACTTTACATGACATCCCAATGACGTCATCAGACGCCCTATGTACTTTACATGACACCCTGATGACGTCATCAGATGCCCTATGTACTTTACATGACACCCTGATGACGTCATCAGATGCCCTATGTACTTTACATGACACCCTGATGACGTCATCAGATGCCCTATGTACTTTACATGACACCCTGATGACGTCATCAGATGCCCTATGTACTTTACATGACACCCTGATGACGTCATCAGATGCCCTATGTACTTTACATGACACCCTGATGATGTCATCAGATGCCCTATGTACTTTACATGACACCCTGATGACGTCATCAGATGCCCTATGTACTTTACATGACACCCTGATGACGTCATCAGATGCCCTATGTACTTTACATGACATCCTGATGACGTCATCAGATGCCCTATGTACTTTACATGACACCCTGATGACGTCATCAGATGCCCTATGTACTTTACATGGCATCCTGATGACGCCATCAAGTGCCCTATGTACTTTACATGACATCCTAATGACGTCATCAGATGCCCTATGTACTTTAGATGACACCTTGATGACGTCTTCAGATGCCCTATGTACTTTGCATGACACCCTGATGACGTCATCAGATGCCCTATGTACTTTGCATGACACCCTGATGACGTCATCAGATGCCCTGTGTACTTTACATGACACTCTGATGACGTCATCAGATGCCCTATGTACTTTGCATGACACCCTGATGACGTCATCAGATGCCCTATGTACTTTACATGACACCCTGATGACGTCATCAGATGCCCTATGTACTTTACATGACATCCTGATGACGTCATCAGATGCCCTATGTACTTTACATGACACCCTGATGACGTCATCAGATGCCTTATGTACTTTACATGACACCCTGATGACGTCATCAGATGCCCTATGTACTTTACATGACACCCTGATGACGTCATCGGGTGCCCTATGTACTTTACATGACATCCTGATGACGTCATCAGATGCCCTATGTACTTTACATGACATCCTAATGACGTCATCAGACGCCCTATGTACTTTACATGACACCCTGATGACGTCATCAGATGCCCTATGTACTTTACATGACACCCTGATGACGTCATCAGATGCCCTATGTACTTTACATGACACCCTGATGACGTCATCAGATGCCCTATGTACTTTACATGACACCCTGATGACGTCATCAGATGCCCTATGTACTTTACATGACACCCTGATGACGTCATCAGATGCCCTATGTACTTTACATGACACCCTGATGATGTCATCAGATGCCCTATGTACTTTACATGACACCCTGATGACGTCATCAGATGCCCTATGTACTTTACATGACACCCTGATGACGTCATCAGATGCCCTATGTACTTTACATGACATCCTGATGACGTCATCAGATGCCCTATGTACTTTACATGACACCCTGATGACGTCATCAGATGCCCTATGTACTTTACATGACACCCTGATGACGTCATCAGATGCCCTATGTACTTTACATGACACCCTGATGACGTCATCAGATGCCCTATGTACTTTACATGACATCCTGATGACGTCATCAGATGCCCTATGTACTTTACATGACACCCTGATGACGTCATCAGATGCCCTATGTACTTTACATGACACCCTGATGACGTCATCAGATGCCCTATGTACTTTTACATGACATCCTGATGCCGTCATAAGATGCCCTATGTACTTTACATGACACCCTGATGACGTCATCAGATGCCCTATGTACTTTACATGACACCCTGATGACGTCATCAGATGCCCTATGTACTTTACATGACACCCTGATGACGTCATCAGATGCCCTATGTACTTTACATGACACCCTGATGACGTCATCAGATGCCCTATGTACTTTACATGACACCCTGATGACGTCATCAGATGCCCTATGTACTTTACATGACACCCTGATGACGTCATCAGATGCCCTATGTACTTTACATGACACCCTGATGACGTCATCAGATGCCCTATGTACTTTACATGACACCCTGATGACGTCATCAGATGCCCTATGTACTTTACATGACACCCTGATGACGTCATCAGATGCCCTATGTACTTTACATGACACCCTGATGACGTCATCAGATGCCCTATGTACTTTACATGACACCCTGATGACGTCATCAGATGCCCTATCTACTTTACATGACACCCTGATGACGTCATCAGATGCCCTATCTACTTTACATGACACCCTGATGACGTCATCAGATGCCCTATGTACTTTACATGACACCCTGATGACGTCATCAGATGCCCTATGTACTTTACATGACACCCTGATGACGTCATCAGATGCCCTATGTACTTTACATGACACCCTGATGACGTCATCAGATGCCCTATGTACTTTACATGACACCCTGATGACGTCATCAGATGCCCTATGTACTTTACATGACACCCTGATGACGTCATCAGGTGCCCTATGTACTTTACATGACACCCTGATGACGTCATCAGATGCCCTATGTACTTTACATGACACCCTGATGACGTCATCAGATGCCCTATGTACTTTACATGACACCCTGATGACGTCATCAGATGCCCTATGTACTTTACATGACACCCTGATGACGTCATCAGGTGCCCTATGTACTTTACATGACATCCTGATGACGTCATCAGATGCCCTATGTACTTTACATGACATCCTGATGACGTCATCAGATGCCCTATGTACTTTACATGACACCCTGATGACGTCATCAGGTGCCCTATGTACTTTACATGACACCCTGATGACGTCATCAGGTGCCCTATGTACTTTACATGATATCCTGATGACGTCATCAGGTGCCCTATGTACTTTACATGATATCCTGATGACGTCATCAGATGCCCTATGTACTTTACATGACATCCTGATGACGTCATCAGATGCCCTATGTACTTTACATGACACCCTGATGACGTCATCAGGTGCCCTATGTACTTTACATGACACCCTGATGACGTCATCAGATGCCCTATGTACTTTACATGACACCCTGATGACGTCATCAGGTGCCCTATGTACTTTACATGATATCCTGATGACGTCATCAGATGCCCTATGTACTTTACATGACATCCTGATGACGTCATCAGATGCCCTATGTACTTTACATGACACCCTGATGACGTCATCAGATGCCCTATGTACTTTACATGACACCCTGATGACGTCATCAGATGCCCTATGTACTTTACATGACACCCTGATGACGTCATCAGATGCCCTATGTACTTTACATGACACCCTGATGATGTCATCAGATGCCCTATGTACTTTACATGACACCCTGATGACGTCATCAGATGCCCTATGTACTTTACATGACACCCTGATGACGTCATCAGATGCCCTATGTACTTTACATGACATCCTGATGACGTCATCAGATGCCCTATGTACTTTACATGACACCCTGATGACGTCATCAGATGCCCTATGTACTTTACATGACATCCTGATGACGTCATCAGATGCCCTATGTACTTTACATGACACCCTGATGACGTCATCAGATGCCCTATGTACTTTACATGACACCCTGATGACGTCATCAGATGCCCTATGTACTTTACATGACATCCTGATGACGTCATCAGATGCCCTATGTACTTTACATGACACCCTGATGACGTCATCAGATGCCCTATGTACTTTACATGACATCCTGATGACGTCATCAGATGCCCTATGTACTTTACATGACACCCTGATGACGTCATCAGATGCCCTATGTACTTTACATGACACCATGATGACGTCATCAGATGCCCTATGTACTTTACATGACACCCTGATGACGTCATCAGATGCCCTATGTACTTTACATGACACCCTGATGACGTCATCAGATGCCCTATGTACTTTACATGACACCCTGATGACGTCATCAGATGCCCTATGTACTTTACATGACATCCTCATGACGTCATCAGATGCCCTATGTACTTTACATGACACCCTGATGACGTCATCAGATGCCCTATGTACTTTACATGACACCCTGATGACGTCATCAGATGCCCTATGTACTTTACATGACACCCTGATGACGTCATCAGATGCCCTATGTACTTTACATGACATCCTGATGACGTCATCAGATGCCCTATGTACTTTACATGACACCCTGATGACGTCATCAGATGCCCTATGTACTTTACATGACACCCTGATGACGTCATCAGATGCCCTATGTACTTTACATGACATCCTGATGACGTCATCAGATGCCCTATGTACTTTACATGACACCCTGATGACGTCATCAGATGCCCTATGTACTTTACATGACACCCTGATGACGTCATCAGATGCCCTATGTACTTTACATGACACCCTGATGACGTCATCAGATGCCCTATGTACTTTACATGACACCCTGATGACGTCATCAGATGCCCTATGTACTTTACATGACACCCTGATGACGTCATCAGATGCCCTATGTACTTTACATGAGACCCTGATGACGTCATCAGATGCCCTATGTACTTTACATGACACCCTGATGACGTCATCAGATGCCCTATGTACTTTACATGACACCTTGATAACGTCATCAGATGCCCTATGTACTTTACATGACACCTTGATAACGTCATCAGATGCCCTATGTACTTTACATGACACCCTGATGACGTCATCAGATGCCCTATGTACTTTACATGACACCCTGATGACGTCATCAGATGCCCTATGTACTTTACATGACACCCTGATGACGTCATCAGATGCCCTATGTACTTTACATGACACCCTGATGACGTCATCAGATGCCCTATGTACTTTACATGACACCCTGATGACGTCATCAGATGCCCTATGTACTTTACATGACACCCTGATGACGTCATCAGATGCCCTATGTACTTTACATGACACCCTGATGACGTCATCAGATGCCCTATGTACTTTACATGACACCCTGATGACGTCATCAGATGCCCTATGTACTTTACATGACACCCTGATGACGTCATCAGATGCCCTATGTACTTTACATGACACCCTGATGACGTCATCAGATGCCCTATGTACTTTACATGACACCCTGATGACGTCATCAGGTGCCCTATGTACTTTACATGACACCCTGATGACGTCATCAGATGCCCTATGTACTTTACATGACACCCTGATGACGTCATCAGATGCCCTATGTACTTTACATGACACCCTGATGACGTCATCAGATGCCCTATGTACTTTACATGACACCTGATGACGTCATCAGGTGCCCTATGTACTTTACATGACATCCTGATGACGTCATCAGATGCCCTATGTACTTTACATGACATCCTGATGACGTCATCAGATGCCCTATGTACTTTACATGACACCCTGATGACGTCATCAGGTGCCCTATGTACTTTACATGACACCCTGATGACGTCATCAGGTGCCCTATGTACTTTACATGATATCCTGATGACGTCATCAGGTGCCCTATGTACTTTACATGACATCCTGATGACGTCATCAGATGCCCTATGTACTTTACATGACATCCTGATGACGTCATCAGATGCCCTATGTACTTTACATGACACCCTGATGACGTCATCAGGTGCCCTATGTACTTTACATGACACCCTGATGACGTCATCAGATGCCCTATGTACTTTACATGACACCCTGATGACGTCATCAGATGCCCTATGTACTTTACATGATACCCTGATGACGTCATCAGATGCCCTATGTACTTTACATGACATCCTGATGACGTCATCAGATGCCCTATGTACTTTACATGACACCCTGATGACGTCATCAGATGCCCTATGTACTTTACATGACACCCTGATGACGTCATCAGATGCCCTATGTACTTTACATGACACCCTGATGACGTCATCAGATGCCCTATGTACTTTACATGACACCCTGATGATGTCATCAGATGCCCTATGTACTTTACATGACACCCTGATGACGTCATCAGATGCCCTATGTACTTTACATGACACCCTGATGACGTCATCAGATGCCCTATGTACTTTACATGACATCCTGATGACGTCATCAGATGCCCTATGTACTTTACATGACACCCTGATGACGTCATCAGATGCCCTATGTACTTTACATGACACCCTGATGACGTCATCAGATGCCCTATGTACTTTACATGACACCCTGATGACGTCATCAGATGCCCTATGTACTTTACATGACACCCTGATGACGTCATCAGATGCCCTATGTACTTTACATGACATCCTGATGACGTCATCAGATGCCCTATGTACTTTACATGACACCCTGATGACGTCATCAGATGCCCTATGTACTTTACATGACACCCTGATGACGTCATCAGATGCCCTATGTACTTTACATGACACCCTGATGACGTCATCAGATGCCCTATGTACTTTACATGACACCCTGATGACGTCATCAGATGCCCTATGTACTTTACATGACACCCTGATGACGTCATCAGATGCCCTATGTACTTTACATGACACCCTGATGACGTCATCAGATGCCCTATGTACTTTACATGACACCCTGATGACGTCATCAGATGCCCTATGTACTTTGCATGACACCCTGATGACGTCATCAGATGCCCTATGTACTTTACATGACACCCTGATGACGTCATCAGATGCCCTATGTACTTTACATGACACCCTGATGACGTCATCAGATGCCCTATGTACTTTACATGACATCCTGATGACGTCATCAGATGCCCTATGTACTTTTACATGACACCCTGATGACGTCATCAGATGCCCTATGTAATTTTTACATGACACCCTGATGACGTCATCAGATGCCCTATGTACTTTACATGACACCCTGATGACGTCATCAGATGCCCTATGTACTTACATGACACCCGATGACGTCATCAGATGCCCTATGTACTTTACATGACACCCTGATGACGTCATCAGATGCCCTATGTACTTTTACATGACACCCTGATGACGTCATCAGATGCCCTATGTACTTTACATGACACCCTGATGACGTCATCAGATGCCCTATGTACTTTACATGACATCCTGATGACGTCATCAGATGCCCTATGTACTTTACATGACACCCTGATGACGTCATCAGATGCCCTATGTACTTTACATGACACTCTGATGACGTCATCAGATGCCCTATGTACTTTACATGACACCCTGATGACGTCATCAGATGCCCTATGTACTTTACATGACATCCTGATCACGTCATCAGATGCCCTATGTACTTTACATGACACCCTGATGACGTCATCAGATGCCCTATGTACTTTACATGACACCCTGATGACGTCATCAGATGCCCTATGTACTTTACATGACACCCTGATGACGTCATCAGATGCCCTATGTACTTTACATGACACCCTGATGACGTCATCAGATGCCCTATGTACTTTACATGACATCCTGATGACGTCATCAGATGCCCTATGTACTTTACATGACACCCTGATGACGTCATCAGATGCCCTATGTACTTTACATGACACCCTGATGACGTCATCAGATGCCCTATGTACTTTACATGACACCCTGATGACGTCATCAGATGCCCTATGTACTTTACATGACACCCTGATGACGTCATCAGATGCCCTATGTACTTTACATGACACCCTGATGACGTCATCAGATGCCCTATGTACTTTACATGACACCCTGATGACGTCATCAGATGCCCTATGTACTTTACATGACACCCTGATGACGTCATCAGATGCCCTATGTACTTTACATGACACCCTGATGACGTCATCAGATGCCCTATGTACTTTACATGACACCCTGATGACGTCATCAGATGCCCTATGTACTTTACATGACACCCTGATGACGTCATCAGATGCCCTATGTACTTTACATGACACCCTGATGACGTCATCAGATGCCCTATGTACTTTACATGACACCCTGATGACGTCATCAGATGCCCTATGTACTTTACATGACACCCTGATGACGTCATCAGATGCCCTATGTACTTTACATGACATCCTGATGACGTCATCAGATGCCCTATGTACTTTACATGACACCCTGATGACGTCATCAGATGCCCTATGTACTTTACATGACACCCTGATGACGTCATCAGATGCCCTATGTACTTTACATGACATCCTGATGACGTCATCAGATGCCCTATGTACTTTACATGACACCCTGATGACGTCATCAGATGCCCTATGTACTTTACATGACACCCTGATGACGTCATCAGATGCCCTATGTACTTTACATGACACCCTGATGACGTCATCAGATGCCCTATGTACTTTACATGACACCCTGATGACGTCATCAGATGCCCTATGTACTTTACATGACACCCTGATGACGTCATCAGATGCCCTATGTACTTTACATGACACCCTGATGACGTCATCAGATGCCCTATGTACTTTACATGACACCCTGATGACGTCATCAGATGCCCTATGTACTTTACATGACATCCTGATGACGTCATCAGATGCCCTATGTACTTTACATGACACCCTGATGACGTCATCAGATGCCCTATGTACTTTACATGACACCCTGATGACGTCATCAGATGCCCTATGTACTTTACATGACACCCTGATGACGTCATCAGATGCCCTATGTACTTTACATGACACCCTGATGACGTCATCAGATGCCCTATGTACTTTACATGACACCCTGATGACGTCATCAGATGCCCTATGTACTTTACATGACACCCTTATGACGTCATCAGATGCCCTATGTACTTTACATGACACCCTGATGACGTCATCAGATGCCCTATGTACTTTACATGACATCCTGATGACGTCATCAGATGCCCTATGTACTTTACATGACACCCTGATGACGTCATCAGATGCCCTATGTACTTTACATGACATCCTGATGACGTCATCAGATGCCCTATGTACTTTACATGACACCCTGATGACGTCATCAGATGCCCTATGTACTTTACATGACACCCTGATGACGTCATCAGATGCCCTATGTACTTTACATGACACCCTGATGACGTCATCAGATGCCCTATGTACTTTACATGACACCCTGATGACGTCATCAGATGCCCTATGTACTTTACATGACACCCTGATGACGTCATCAGATGCCCTATGTACTTTACATGACATCCTGATGACGTCATCAGATGCCCTATGTACTTTACATGACACCCTGATGACGTCATCAGATGCCCTATGTACTTTACATGACATCCTGATGACGTCATCAGATGCCCTATGTACTTTACATGACACCCTGATGACGTCATCAGATGCCCTATGTACTTTACATGACACCCTGATGACGTCATCAGATGCCCTATGTACTTTACATGACACCCTGATGACGTCATCAGATGCCCTATGTACTTTACATGACACCCTGATGACGTCATCAGATGCCCTATGTACTTTACATGACACCCTGATGACGTCATCAGATGCCCTATGTACTTTACATGACACCCTTATGACGTCATCAGATGCCCTATGTACTTTACATGACACCCTGATGACGTCATCAGATGCCCTATGTACTTTACATGACACCCTGATGACGTCATCAGATGCCCTATGTACTTTACATGACACCCTGATGACGTCATCAGATGCCCTATGTACTTTACATGACACCCTGATGACGTCATCAGATGCCCTATGTACTTTACATGACATCCTGATGACGTCATCAGATGCCCTATGTACTTTACATGACACCCTGATGACGTCATCAGATGCCCTATGTACTTTACATGACACCCTGATGACGTCATCAGATGCCCTATGTACTTTACATGACATCCTGATGACGTCATCAGATGCCCTATGTACTTTACATGACACCCTGATGACGTCATCAGGTGCCCTATGTACTTTACATGACACCCTGATGACGTCATCAGATGCCCTATGTACTTTACATGACATCCTGATGACGTCATCAGGTGCCCTATGTACTTTACATGATATCCTGATGACGTCATCAGATGCCCTATGTACTTTACATGACATCCTGATGACGTCATCAGATGCCCTATGTACTTTACATGACACCCTGATGACGTCATCAGATGCCCTATGTACTTTACATGACACCCTGATGACGTCATCAGATGCCCTATGTACTTTACATGACACCCTGATGACGTCATCAGATGCCCTATGTACTTTACATGACACCCTGATGATGTCATCAGATGCCCTATGTACTTTACATGACACCCTGATGACGTCATCAGATGCCCTATGTACTTTACATGACATCCTGATGACGTCATCAGATGCCCTATGTACTTTACATGACACCCTGATGACGTCATCAGATGCCCTATGTACTTTACATGACATCCTGATGACGTCATCAGATGCCCTATGTACTTTACATGACATCCTGATGACGTCATCAGATGCCCTATGTACTTTACATGACACCCTGATGACGTCATCAGATGCCCTATGTACTTTATATGACACCCTGATGACGTCATCAGATGCCCTATGTACTTTACATGACACCCTGATGACGTCATCAGATGCCCTATGTACTTTACATGACACCCTGATGACGTCATCAGATGCCCTATGTACTTTACATGACACCCTGATGACGTCATCAGATGCCCTATGTACTTTACATGACACCCTGATGACGTCATCAGATGCCCTATGTACTTTACATGACATCCTGATGACGTCATCAGATGCCCTATGTACTTTATATGACACCCTGATGACGTCATCAGATGCCCTATGTACTTTACATGACACCCTGATGACGTCATCAGATGCCCTATGTACTTTACATGACACCCTGATGACGTCGTCAGATGCCCTATGTACTTTACATGACACCCTGATGACGTCATCAGATGCCCTATGTACTTTACATGACACCCTGATGACGTCATCAGATGCCCTATGTACTTTACATGACACCCTTATGACGTCATCAGATGCCCTATGTACTTTACATGACACCCTGATGACGTCATCAGATGCCCTATGTACTTTACATGACATCCTGATGACGTCATCAGATGCCCTATGTACTTTACATGACACCCTGATGACGTCATCAGATGCCCTATGTACTGATAGCCTGCGACCACTGGCAGTGGCTAGTGGCGCGAACGAGGAACGAGGGACGAGGAACGAGGAACAGGACACGAGGGACGCGTTACAAGAAAAAACGCGAATTTTAGCTAAGCTTCCGCCGATCTAACTTTGTTAATTTTCAATCGATTTGGCTCAAATTTTGTCAGCGGGTGTCTTCTATACTCTCTCACTTATATCCAGAAGGAAATCTCTAGAAAATTTGTTTTACAGGTTTTATTAACTACTTTACCAAAATCTAAGTGATCACAAGTGCCAGGCAAAACCAAACCTCTCCAGCCGCTTCGCGGCTGGAGCGATTTCGCCACCCTGAACTGTCGATCGCTGTCGAGTGATATCCAAAAAACTGCGCTATCCAGACTTCTGAGCTATTTCCATGCACCGTTTGCTGCTTTGCAGGAAACCCGCCTCAAGGATAGACCCGTCATCAGCGTCGGAGAGTACACCATCTACTGCGGTAACGCTGACGATAGGAGAGTGGGAGGCTGTGCAATAGCTGTAAGGAAGGATTTCAATGGTATGGTCAAGGAGTTCGGCTCAACGTCGTGTCGGAATGCATTCGTACGACTGCGGGATCACAGAGGATTCAATCTGTGGATAGTGAGTGCTCATGCGCCCACTGAAACCGCCGAAGACAATTCGAAGGATGCGTTTTATGAGGAACTCAATACGTTGCTGGCCAGGGATACCTTGTCAACATGCTGTTGTCGTGGGGATTGACGCAAATGCGAAGATGGGACTTGATCAGGAATCCGAAGTACTCGGTAAATGGTTCTACCCAGTGGAGCAAACATCGGACAATGGCTACCGCCTTGTCGACTTTTTGTGAACGCAGTGGTCTGATTATTGCATCGACATTCAAGAAGAATCATCGCCGCCATCAGCTTACGTGGCAGGGACCAACCCGGCTATCTCCAGAAGAGCAGCGGAAGCGGAAGATGACAACTTTGAAACTACAGCTTGACTATGTCCTGACGAGGAATATTCCAGTATCGGACATTCGAAGATCTAGAGCTGTGTGGGATGTCGCATTCGATTCGGATCACCGTCCTGTTCTGTTGAACTTCACTGCGAGGATTCATAAGAGGAAGCGAGGGGCTCAGCCTCTCCAGAGGATTGACATGACAAGTCTCAGAGATGAAGAGTGCAGAAGGAATTTCCGACAGCGCGTTTCTATTCACATCGGAGTACGGACTAAGAAGAAACTTTGCGACGCGGATTCTTTTGTCAAATGCATCCAGGACGCTTCGAAAGAGGCACTCCCGGTTGTACAGCCTAAGAAGAAGTTTGCCTACGTCTCAGAAGAAACAACATCTACCTACATCAGAGTATGTGCTCTCCGAACTGCAGGAAACTTCGTGGAGGAGAAGCGTCTGAGGAGGAAGTTGCGTCGGCAGCTTCAAAGTGACCGCGAACGAGATTGGACGTGTAGAGCTAAGGAGTTCGAGAAGGCATGGGAGGAGAAGAATCCGAGGAAAGCCTACACGTTGCTGCGACAGTATAGCGGGAAGATGAAGAGATGTTCTCCTGTCTTGAACACTACCAATGGAGTTGCAGTTGGTGATGCGACGCTGCCAATATGGAAGGATTACTTCAGTTCACTACTGAATCGTCCAGCGCCATCAGTACCTGAGCTCCCGCATGTTCAGAGAGCACATTACGATGTCAGTGAGGAACCGCCGACTGAGTCTGGAAGTTTTGATTGTGTCCGGAAAATGAAGAATGGAAAGGCAGGTGGAGATGACAACATCACTGCTGAAATGCTGAAAGCTCTTCCTCCGTCTGGGATTCGTGAAATGACCAACACCATCCGTGCCATATGGATGAGCGAAAGGATACCCGATTCGTGGAGACATGCGATCATCGTACCTCTTCACAAGAAGCTATCCGTCACGGATCCTAAGAACTACAGAGGAATCTCTCTACTTCGTGTCATGTACAAGGTTTTAGAACGTATCATTCTCGGAGCGACTTATCAAACATCGTGAAGGAAGGATCAGAGATGAGCAAGCCGGTTTTCGACCTGAAAGATCGACCATCGACCAAGTGTTCGTTGTGAGAAGAGTAATTGAATCGTGGCAGCGGTTTTCGAAGCCATTACAGCTTGCTTTTTTGGACTTTGAAGCCGCGTTCGACTCTCCTCATCGTGATCGATTGCTCAATGCTCTGCGAGCAGATGGAGTCCCGGAAAAGTATGTTCGGTTAATCGAGGACATGAACAAAGGAACAACAGCAGCAGTTCGTACACCTGTCGGATTTACGTCAGCTTTCGAGGTGAAAACAGGAGTAAGGCAAGGAGCCGTTGCAGGACCTTTTCTTTTCAACTTCGCCGTTGATGACATCATGCGTAGAGTTGCAGAACAGTTTCCTGCGGATGTGATCCTCACACCATCAGGACGCCCCCTTGTCGACCTGGAGTACGCCGACGACATTGTGTTATTCGCTGAAAACAACGCAAAACTGCAAAGGATTGTGAACCTCGTTTCGAAGTATGCCGCAGCCTATGGACTTCGTCTTCGTCCCGACAAATGCAAGCAGATGTGGGTCTCTCAGAGGCCTTCAACTGGAGTTTGTGTGGACGGACAACGTATCGAACTGGTGGATGATTCTCGTTATTTGGGCTGTTTGCTGAAGAACGATGGTAGTTATGCAGCGGATATTCGACAACGATGTGCGAAAGCTACGTCTGCATTCAATTCTCTAACCAAGTGTTTGTGGTCTACCACCATCGCGAAGTAAGTCAAGTTGCGCGTCTACCTATCCGCTATTCGCCCTATCATGATGTACGGATCGGAGACGTGGGCAGCACCGAAAACGCAGATGGAAAGGTTGGATTGCACGGAGAGGAAGCTTTAGGCGTTTGCTTGGATATTTCTGGCCGCGTGTATGCCATAACGAAGACCTTTACAAGGAAATCGACGCAGTACATCAACGCTTGACACGAGGGAGGTGCCAGCATCTCCTAACGCCATCTCAAGCAGCAATGGAAAGTCGACTTCGACTGCTCGGGCATATACTAAGAAGAACGCCGGATCGTCTCGTACAACACGCTTTAAAAATGCTTCCAAATCCTGTCTGGAAACGGCCACCTGGGCGTAGGCGAAAGTTCTGGACGGATGTGGTTAAAGAGGATTTAAAGTCACTCGGCATCGAAAGACAGTTCAGGCGCGATGTTTCGTTTCGCAGGAAATGGAATAGTGACAGCTGGATGGAATGTGTTCAAATTGTGGCTGAAGACCGAGAAAAATGGACACGGCTGACTACTAGGACGGCACACCTCGGTGAAGATGCGGAATGACCGCGTCAGGCGAAAGCCAACCGATTAAGTCAAGTAAGTCATTTAAGAACCTTAAATCTCGTCCCGGTTTTGTCCCTATTTTCGAGGTGTAACCGGGACGAGATTCAATGTATTTAAATCACATTAAATATTAAGCCTAATAATACTACTATGTTCGTCAGGTTCTACTCTTTCTCTTAAAGACAGCTTTCACGATGATCATCCTCGGTGACTTTTCACAGCGAAATGATAGGCGAGAAGGATCCATGGCTCCCAGTGTTGAAAGAACGGTAGAAAATGAGCCAGGAATGGCAAAATAACGGCTGCAAACAATCGTTTTGGAGTCCCAGAACCGCCCCGTGCCCCATTTTCGCCCCCCTCGATGTGAACGAATAAACACTCAGATCACAGGATTGATCAAGCCAAAGAAGTGCTGATAAGTGAGCTGATCGCTTGATTCCACTGATAGGCATCATCCTTCGTCAATTCCTCCACGCTCAAAAATCAACGTCAACAAGGGGGGCCTATTTCGGCTCAAAAACGCGTCTTTCGCGTTCGTTTCAAGCAAGTCTTGCTATATAGGGCTCCAGACCTTCCGCGAATCGTGGAGATATCGGAAGTAAAATTTATCGTGAACACTGCCTTTAATACCCCTGATTGTCATGTTCAATGCCATTTTTGATGAACTAGCTTCTTTTGAATGAATCTTGTTGCTGCAATATACTTACACCCACTCCAACTTTGTTTATTTACATTAATTTCTACAATGGGTACATCGAAAGCGTCCTACCTCTGCCTTCTGCCATTTTCTCCAGTCTCCTTTATTCCCCCCTCATTCTCTAATAATTAACATTTTTTGAACATTATTGTGAGCGCTTCCGCTCTAGTGTGTGTAGTGTAAATGCGGAAAAGCGTCCATGTCGCACGGCTAGTCAAGTTCTGACGGAGGGTGACATACCAGGTGGATAAAACTCAGGTTTTTTTTCGTGTCCCTACGCATCCCGTAAAACCGATCTTATTTCCACGACATAATCTATAATTTTCGCATAGAAATTTAATTCGACCATCAAACAACCTCTAAAACAATTTTGGCTCGCCTTTTATGTATATCTTTGCCTAAAAACATCAAAAATGACTGTGGTCAAATTCCAAATACTGCAAAACATTTTTTTGCCAACTTCAAGTCCATTTACACGGTGTACGAAACCGGTTTTCCTCTGCGATTAAACAGTTTTTTAGATCTTCTGAGATTTCATTTCACTAGTCACTAGAGAGGCCTAGCTATACAAAAAACATGAGAATAGTATACGATTTTCTGCACTTACGAGGTTTCCAATGTACATATATTTATCAGCATCAAGATAAGCTGCTCTCAGAGTATACTGAGGGTAGGATCCACGAGCCTATTATTATTTACTTATGATGCGCCTGAAATCGATTTTGTCATCATCATCATGGCCAGGACGTGGTTATCGTTTCCGAATTCCAGCCCAGGGGTGCGTTCCAGAACGTTTCCATGATGTCGTGAGAGGAAGGGAGCCTCTCCATAGACAAATTTGCTTCCCAAACTGTATAACTGCAAATCACTTCCACGCCGCCTTGGTTGCGCTTCAATAGAAACCTTTTGCCATGGGAATGTCCTCAGAACACACCCCGTCCTGCCGAAATTCCGCGTTGACGGTGGAAAATTTGCGCAGACAATAGCGAGCTCCCCAATGAGCGCTCTCGAGATTGCTATGGTTGCTCCGTAGTTGTCTAAGTATTGCGAGTACTTTAGTAATCGTTCTTTTGAAGACTTGTCACAGCTTCAACATGACAGCCGTCGAATATTAGCTGCAATTACACTTTTTCAATCAGATCATGGAAATTGTCGTATTCACTAATACCTTAACCGTGAGACGCTTTCTTCTACGTATTTCCGGCATTCCGAAAATCTGTCGAAAGGAACCGAATCGTCTGAAGGTTGACATTACGGCTTGCCTTTGATAGTCTGAGACAACTACTCGTTTTTTTCTCTTGCTTCAGAGTAAGTCAACTCAGAATTGAAGAACATCCTCCCTTCTATGTATTCTCTTTCTTTTGCAGTGGAATTTAGCAGAAAATGTCGTATTTGCGCCCCGCTAGCCGTCTAACCCACTTTTTTCTCTGTGAGTTTCCTAGAACTTCCGCATGACTGCTGCTGAATGCCTCCTATGATTGTATACAATTTCTGCCTCTAAAGTCCCTAAAATTCTCATGAATTTGGTCTACAGATGCGGACCGGAGAAAGGAGCGTGCTGCAGTAGCGGTCTTCTGCAACCGCGGACTGAGTTGAACTCCGATTTTGTCATTGTGTACTTCTAGAAAAAACAGTGGGTAGGTGGAGTTCGATTAAACTGTCCTTCTGGAGGCCCCTAAGTTCGAGTAATCGTACTCAAATTTGAGACTGAGAGCGGAAAATTCGGTACTCATTGGCAGCTCGGACGGTACCTACCAATTATTTTTCGTACGAGCTAATCATTCCTCTGGAATTCGCTCATCTAAAGGCAGCATACACGCTCGGAAGCGTAGTCGAGATAACAGCATAGATAGGTCCGCACGGCCCGTACTATGTCGTCAACGACGTTTGAAGCGCTGAAAACTGTCCAGGATGACAATATGTGACAATTTTGAGCAATCCTGTCTCGCACGCCCGTATTTTCACTCCCATTCGAGTACGAGAATCAGAATCGAAACTTGAGAAAACATGTGATAACTTAGAATGATAGCACTATAAAGAGGGAGTGCAGAGAGAAAAAACTCGATTTACCTCAATATAACATGTTTGTGCACTGATAAAATCCTCCATTTCAAAAGGTCAGCTAAAGTAGAGCGGGATTCTCGAAAGTGGACGAGAGTCAATAGGTATGCAGACATGTTATACTGGAGTAAACCAAGCTATTTCTCTCGTGCACTCCCATTTGATAGTGCTATCACTATCAATTATCACACGTTTTCACAAGTATCGATTCTCATTCTGTTACTCGAAGGGGTGTGAAAATACGGGCGCGGAAGGCAAGATTGCCCAAACATTGTCAAATATTGTCATCCTGGACAGTTTTCAGCGCTTCAAACGTCGTTGACGACATAGTACGGGCCGTGCGGACCTATCTACGCTGTTATCTCGACTATGCTTGCGAGCGTGTATGCTACTTTTAAGGCAGGGATCATAAATACAGTCGCGCAGACTTTACCATCAATATCGACCGAAAATCGATATGCCTGATGTTCACTGTCGCGGACTGTAAGATCCCGGCCTGAGGCCAGTCCAACTGATGTTTGTCGGTTTAGCCTATTCCCCATATTTTGGCTTCAATAGCTATTCGCGTTTCTTTTTTCTATAGGGCTGTCATCGTAGTTACCCATATTCACGTGTTTCTGCCAGATACGGGGAGCGATTCTCTTCAGAATTACTGCCCATTTTTATCTTGGCTTTTGAAACCAACAGCGTTCAATTGGTCGAAGGTAAGAGACGGGTCGCATCGCACACTTCCTCACGTGATTTACCAACTTCAGTATCCTACGATAGCTCCGTGTTCACACTCCCCTGAATTGCTGTGTTGACTGACCAATAGTACCAAATTTTTCATCCCCCCTTTCTAAACACATTGCATAGCTACTTTTTCTATCATTTGATGGTACTGAGAGCTCTGGCCGAGGATTAGCTCATCAGGCTTCCAATCGGAGCTTTGTGGAGTATTCCACAGCTTGATGACGGCTATTTCGCGGCATTCACAAAAGATTGCCTCGCCCACCTTGTGGCTGCGAAATAGCCAAAGTAAACTATTAACACCGTAAACTAGTGTGCTCTTTCTCAACAAGCTCTCAAAGTAGTGGCACAGCTATGTCAAATCCTATGAGTCACTCCTCTTCATTAGGCCCTTGTAGTTGCATAAGTAGCAGTGGTACACTGAGAGCTTATTTAGAGTGGCTTATTTACTTCGTGTGGGCTTTTTTCCCTTTGAAAACTTGTCAGATGCATGGCAGTGGTTGAATATCGGCCATAACTACCTTCCGGCTTCGATCGCGTCTTTTTCGCATTCAAGTCGTCAACATTTTCTTTTCTAGAGCACAATTCGCTTCCGCTGGGGGATGTGGAGAGATGAACTCATCTGCACTACTCGCTAAATCCTATTCCTCAAGCGGTCTATCATTCATCAACGAGGAGCCTCAGTATGAGGACAGAAATCAGCAGTCACTGGATGAGCAAAGTCTTGAGGAGGATGAGCCGGCCAACCCGTCAATGTTCTCAGCACCGAAAAACTGCCTCAGCGTGCAGGGGGTGGCCACATTGCGGCGTCCAGACCTGCCGCTGTCCACGTCCGACTGCTCGGATGTGTCTGAGACGACAAATTACAGCATCTGCAGCAGGAAACATGGTCACCATGGTCCTTGGACCCCCGAATCCGCTCCGAAGAGTATTCTCAGACCGTCACGATTGATGACGGCACCCAAGCAGCTCTCCTTCGACATTCCACCTTCGCCGGTGCCGTCTCCGAAGTCGAGCTGTGTTTCGACTTCCGGCTCGTATAATTTATTCGAAAGGCCAGCTAGAACCCTACGGATTCGCAAAGATCCAGCACGATATCGCCTTGCGAATCTACAGCAACGATCGAACTCTGAGTCCGTGTTCAACATCGCTCCACCGCACGATAACAGTGCTCGAAGGCTCAGCGTTGCTCATCTACCCTACAGAGACCAGGCTTTACTGAGAAAAATCCTCGGACCGCAGGGTTTAAGTTGGATTAGTACCGACAAAGGTGTGATGGGGCGCAAGCATTTCTTTATTTTCCTATGAACAATTATTGTATCTTTTAATTTGGAGTTTTTTAGGTGACGTTGCCTCAAGAAAATCAGTCTCGATAGCATACTCAAATGACTTGGAGGCGCAGAAAGTGGGCGACGACTCCGAAATTCCACTGATGGAAGGGAGCGAGGACAACTCGAGGTGAGCAGTCTACCAACTTTTTTTTAGTTTAATACCTTTTTTTACACTTATGTCATGTTATGGTGGAGCGACCGATAAAACCCTTGAGATTTAAAGACCGATAAAATTGTTATACTCAGTAGGACCTAAAAACGTTTGAGGTCTCAAAAGGTGTTGTTGTCAAGGTATATCCGTCAGCGAGGTCTCTGGATTATTCTTCTTCTATTAAACTCGGTTTAAAGTTAGTTACAAGTTACAATTTCATTGCGGAATCAATGCACACACTGGTGCCGATTTACGGGCTCGCTAGATTCTTCTCTTGTGATGCTCCACTAGTTTCCCCAAACCTTTGTCAGTTCGTCGCGCCATCAAGTTTGAGTTTAACCTCGTCTCTTTCTGTCGACGTATTCGTAGAAATCCATGTAGCAACTAACCCTGTCCAATCGACTTAATTCAATCCCTTGCGTTCAGTCTACAGCAGCTTCTTTCTGGAATCGTCCTTTGTCCAGCCCACGAGAAGGCATGAACGACTTCCTAATCGTCTTAGAAATAGTGCTGCTCACTCCCTGACCTTTGGTTCTTTATACAGTGCGTCGCATAAGTATACGAACACCCTCAAATTTCATAGTTGGGCCATTCGAACGAACTTTCAAGCATCGGCACCAATCTTTACGTTTTTCGCTATGCTGAAAAAGGTAGGTCACATTGTAGGAAGGCAAATCGTACAGCTTTTCCTTTTTTACATACAGAAATTCATTTCTTAGCCGTCGCATAAGTATACGAACACTTAGAAAATTCATAAATTTTTCGAATAATTTCAAACAATACATATGGAAAAAGTCTTCAGTATGATGTTACACCACCGTTACGCGAAATAAGTTCAGACAGTCTATCTGTCATGCTATCACTGAGGTTTTAGAGGATCCCTTGGTCAATTTCGTTCCATGCGTCCACGATGGCCCCCTTGAGTGACTCCACAGTTCCGTATTGCCTCCCATCCTTGCAGATCTTGCGAACAATGATTCCCCAAAGGTTCTTGATAGGATTCAGATCCGGGCTGATCGCTGGCCAAGGCAGAGTATCGACGTTGTTGCACCGGAGCCACTCCAGAGTAGATCGTCTGACGTGTATAGTGGCATTATCTTAGGCATAACGAAAGCCCTGACGTCTCCGACGACGGAAATACGCAAGAAGATGTGAAGCCAACACTTCCTGGTACACAAGTGAATCCATACGATTCGATACGAATGCGATTCCAACCTTCCCAGTTGCTGTGAAGGCTGCCCACACCATCACGTTTCCTCCGCCAAAGTTCCTGCGGCTTAAGAAAGCCGACTCCTTCCGAAGATCCCGCCAGTAGTGCCTCGAACCATCCGGACCATCCAAATTAAACTTTTTCTTGTCCGAGAAGACAACCCAGAGCAACGGGTCCAAAAATTTTTCATGAAATTGGATAGCACGCGATTCAGCTCACCTTCCTCCAATTTGTACCCAAGTTTGAACGGGCGAACTGGAGCCTGGCCGACTTGTGGCGTTCTTCCAAGCGCGGAGCCTTTTTCATTACGGCTCTTTCGATGTTTTCGTTGCAGTTGATTGAACGGAGGATGGTATCCTTTGACACATTCAGCGAGAGTTCGGAGCGGACGGTCGCGCTAGACACCATTGTGTTGGAGACTCTTCTGGCGATGCGTCGTTCATCGTGTCCAGTGAGCTTCCGAGGCCTCCCAGAGCGACTGCGCATTCCGTAGAAGTCCGGATTCCGTAGAAACAAAGAGATGCAGCTTGGTGAACGTCCAATTTGCCGAGAGATTTGTCGGACTGCATGATCGGCGGCGTAGAGCCTGGGCCTGGGCCTGTTTTTCGAAAGAGAGATGTGAACCGCGTGGCATTATGATAATTTACACATACAACTACATTCTTTACTATCCCGCTTGGAACATGATTTTTCCGTATGTCTCTTGTACAAAAATTTCGTTTCTCTGAAGTGTTCGTATACTTATGCGATCCATAAAAAATTAATTTTTGTATGTGAAAAAGGCAAAACTGTACGATTTGCCTTCCTACATTGTGACCTACCATTTTCGGCATAGCGAAAAACATAGAGACCGGTGCCGATGCTTGAAACTTCGTTCGAAGTGCCCAACTATGAAATTTGAGGGTGTTCGTATACTTATGCGACGCACTGTAGCTTTGTCTTTCTTTGGATGACTCCGCGGCTAGAACTGCTGATAAACTCGAGCGCGATGTTCTCATCGTGCAGTTCATTTTATCACATATTTTCGGGGCTAACTGAGCAACTTTCATGGGCGCTTTTGACGAGTATTTTGCGGTTGCGAAACACGCAGTAGTTTACGGTTCTTTCGGAGCGCAGTGCTCAGGGCAGAGTAGTATGTAGTACATACTATGTACCCCAGCCTTTCGAAGAATGTCCGATTCGAACGGTCTTCTCACGTGTCTTGTGTTTTGGCCCGTATGGAGAGCTTCGCCGCAGGTTGCCATTGGGAAATCATGAAATGTTCACTCAACTAATACTTTTCTAGGGCGGCTGTGTATAACAAAGGACATTGCGTGATTAAAGTCGGCAAAAAGTTGTCGGTGTCTGTTTCAGCCGAATAACTATATTTTCTTCAGTTCCCGGCAATAAAAAGGGAAAAACACATGCGGAAACAGAACACTTGGACGCATCCCTAATCATCATGGTAGAACGAACTACATAACCATAAAAATAGAAAGAAAACGTGGCCTCTTTTCTACCCGAAACTCTTGGTCTATGTACTTCCTGCTAAGATATGCGATGTTCAAAACCACACATTCAATTCCCGGATCGCGTGGTGTGGACCCTCTTAGCAAGTTCCCATCGGAGCTTGACGCTATAGTGCGACTTACGCGGCATCGTTCAATTCCTCGTTATCCTCGACTTAGAGTGGACGTCTAAGCTTGTCGTCCTTAGCTGGCTTCCATCTGCCTCTCTCGTCAGACATCAGCTCACCTCCGCCTGTAATGTTGATGATCACTCCTTCCCCAAATGTGCCACAAAGATTTTGGTGAGGTTCCGAGGCTTTGTAAGACGATGCTTTTTTTCAACGTTCCACTGAGTCTTCACGCTTTAGTTTGACGGGTTTTCAATACTTGTAAAACTGCGTTTTCCGTTGTAGTATAAAAGTCCTGAGGGTATTCCCTTAATCTATTCGAAAACACGCAGTTCAGTTACCGTGAATCATCAAAATGGTACATTGTTTAATTGGAACTATTAATCTAGATGTTTCACTGAAGAGAGATCATTTTACAGTTTCCCTTTTCAGTGGTGGACGTCTTATCAAGCGTGAGATTTTGCACGAAAAACGACGTCACATGAGCGATCGAGCACTCTTTTTTGCTATCGTTGGAATAGGTAACATTCAGATAATACGTATCAGTCCAAAATTCCTGAATTCCTATAATAACCTTTTCTACAGTGTTGATGATTATCGAAAACGAGCTGAATGCGGCCGGTATTGTTGCAACGGTGAGTGCCTTACATTACATTCACGGAATCCGTCCAGTCGAAACCTCACTGTGCTTGTGATTTCAGGGTTCTTTGTCGAGTTTATGTCTTAAATCACTGATAATCGGGTCCACTATTGTTCTTCTTGTTTTTGTTGCCTATTTTCACATAATAGAAGTGCAGGTACGCTTACAGTATTTCACCTGAAAATAGTGAAGCCATCAAAACTAGAACTTTTCAGCTGTTTATGAACGCGAATGCAGCCGATGATTGGCGAGTAGCGTTGACGTTACGACGAATGGCTCAAATAGGTTAATATTCTCGTGCATGGTCCTCTTTTCTTTTATATAGATTTTTTTTTGCAAATCCATAGTTGTGTTACAAACAACACTTCTACGACAGCTACTCTTACGGCAGAATTATACTGACAGATCATATGTACTTTTACACAATTTTATTCGAAGATGGTATACAATCCAATAAATTCCAAGCGGAGCGCTACTTCAAAGGGCTGCAGAACACAACAGTCGGAAGGCTGCATAAAGCAGCGAAACCTTATATTGTAAAAATCAACTAAGGCACAGTATTCTTCCTTCGCTCCACGTCTAATCGCCGCAAGAGACCGCACGCTCTACGGCCACTCGATTCAGTGGGTTTCAAAAGCGGTGTTCACGTGTAAACGAAGCCGCATGGAAGAATATTAGGTTGATTTATGTGTGCTCACAACTATTGAAAGTTTTATCAAAAATAAACTCCCCAGCTAAAATGAAGAGGATTCTTTTTTTGAAGAACAGCGAAAATAGAGTTCACTGCGTGGGTGAGCAGTGTAGACACGCTGTCTCTTGAAAGTTAAGCGCGCTTTGCAATGCAGGGCGCCATACCTTTTGCATATCAGGAAGAACTCGATAGTGAAATCTATCTTGTACACTTCCTTTAAAGGCACAGTCCAACCTCGAAATCGTTTCTCTGTTTTTCGGCCTATCTTGAAGAAATGGGATTGATTCGGTCAATGATGTCTCTGAATCGTACAAGACCCCTAGGAACGAAAAACGTCCAGAATAAGTCAAAATAACGGTTTATAAATTCATGGTGGACGAGATTCATGAGCTTCCGTCATTTGCAACCGCTAATGGCGAAATCTGCGACCTGAATAAAAGATAATGCTGGGAACTGAAGGGAAGAACGGGGCTACAGGTCGGCAATCAGCGCTCATCTCGAAATGTGTGAGCTCGAGAGCTCGTAAAGGGGCGGACCAAAGTGGCTTCCTGGATATGGGCGCCCCAGGGTGAGCTTTCAAAGCCGTTTGTATCGCTTACTTCAGGCCACTTTTTGAGAGCTCGCATTTGGCAGGGGCTATATAGGGTGGGTCTACTTCACAATTATGTGGAAATCTCAGATGTCGTCCCTGAGCTTTATCGTGAACACTGCCTTTAATGGTACACACGTGTTCATCGCCAATTCATCATTTGTAAGAGGTTTTTCCTTGAGTGCGTAATCACGGCTTCACCATAAAAGCTTCGCACTAACACAGCACAAATGAAATCGACAGAAGTTCTTAAAAAAAGGGTCCGGCAGATGTTTCGTTTTTGAGATTTCCCGATAAATCAAAGCTACAGGTGATCTCACGGAACGTGCAAAAACAGCACAGAAGCGTTCTTTTTAGAGTAATTCGTTCTCATCATAAGCCCTTATCTAAGCATCCACGTATCCGGAAAAGTGTAACATTGTTCGAGTTTTAGCCACTGTCCACGCTTTCTCACGGCGCGTAGCCGAATTTGACTGTTGTTTATCACTCGGGCGGACATTCTCGGTTAAAGCTTTGAGAAAAATGTGATATGTTTTGGTGAACACCTCCTTAAATATAGCCGATTAAATGAGGAAGAACAAATTCAACTTTGGAGTCTTTTTTTCGTCCAGACGAACGTTCACATTTTGCAATCTTACTGCCAGTGACTATAGAACTAACCACCTTCATTTTGATTCACTGCAATCGGCTCCCAGTTTTCTCGCGAAAACGCTTTAAGAGCGCTGAAAATTCTTGTAAATGAAATAAGTACAGAAGGACGGAGACCGAAAAACTGTCTCTAGAAACAAAGTCACAGAAAATAAGACAATTAGGTGCGAAAGACAACTAGGTGCGAAATCTCTAGAACAACCTGCGAACATGTTAAAATGACACATCAGTATGATATTGAATCCATAACATGAAATGCAGGAACGAAAAGGAATATCGAAGATCAAAAGGAGCACTAGCTATGAGAGGAATGACGTTAAGATAAAGTAAAGGGGAATGAAATACGAATGATGTCAGTCACAAAGACTCGTTGCCGTATAACTGGTCCGCGCCTAAGTTTTCACCCCCGGAGAACTTCGCACCCACCCAATCAGGAGAGTTCAAGGGCCTAAGAAGTGAGTTTTTAACACAAAGTCAGGATTTCTGTTTGAGCGTAATTGCAAGAATCAGAACTTACGAAATCGCCGTGCGGACCAGTTCTCACGTAATCCACGATGACTGCACGCGCGTCCGCACTCTCTTCCCGGCCTGTTGTTGCCTGCAGCTCTTCCCTCGCAGCTCATGACGAAATGAAAAAGAAAATCCAGAAAACAGCTAGCCACCAAGGATAGGTAAATGCACTATCAATGCGGAATCAGTCGCGAGAGAATGAAGGCGCAAAATCTCCTTCAAAGCTATCAGTATTTCGCTCATCGCTTCATGACCCCTGAAGACGAACCTTTGAGAAAGGTTGATCCCCATAGAAGTCAGCGTCGAATAGCGTCTTCAGGTTGGGACAATATTTTCCGGATCCTCTACCCGATTTCAAATTATGAAATACTAGATTCTCAGTTATACCTTTTCAACCTCTGAAGACCGGTGTCTGGTGGAGGTTGTTTTCAGAATCTATGTACTCACAGTTCTGCTTTGAACGGTGATCTGGGCTTCCAGTATTTGCTCAATAAACTAGCCAAGTCGACGGAACCAAGCCCCTTATGAAAAACCGAAAATGGCACCCATCCCGTATTGAAAATGATTTGCATAAATGTTGGGTCATTTTGGTTCTTTTTTTCGGAGCGTTGTCCAGAACTCTACCATTTTACCCAGCGGTAAATATTCCCCCTCCTCCTGTTTAGATGTGAAGGTTGGTTGATGTGGGTACACATAACGAAGCTATGCTTCCAACAATAAGTATTCCATGAAATAGTTCTCTCTGGGGCCTAATTCATCAACGATAAATCTTAGAGTTAAGGCTGTTTTGCTCGGATTTTCTGCTTTTCCTCATCACACGCCCCCCGTTTTGGTTATCATTGAATCATGAGTTTATTGTAGATGAATTCGATCTCTGAATGAGTTTCAGCACAAGTTTCATTCATCAAGACTTTGTCATTTAAATATCACTCGTCACTTATCCTTTCGTTATAGGAGCAGAACTATTCCTCTGTGCTCTGTGTCCACTGCCTTTCGAACTGAGTCAGTGGGGTCAAGGGAAAGTCAATATCAAGGTTTCCCACATTTCTACTGTAATCAGAGTCCTTTACCCAGAAATAAACCAAATCTTTTTTTCAGACTCTGCACTCACTCAATGTATTCGTCTCAATCGCCATGTTCTTTCGGTTATATTGGCTATGCAGGGTCATGCTGTTACATTCCAGGCCAGTTTTTGTTGGTGGTACAGACATTATCAAACCTCTGGGCCCTGTTAAAAATTTTGAACGCTTCAGGTTATTCACAGACGCAAGCAGTCGGAGTATAGCTGGCCTGAATCGAGTCAACTTTAACGCACGATTCATTCTGAAAACTCTGATGACTATCTGTCCCGGTGGGTGGAAAATTGCAGTCAAATTTTGTTGTTCTTTTAGCTCAATATCCGAATTTCAGGGAAAATGCTGATGATTTTCACTGCGTTTCTGTGGATAATGGCCGGCTGGATACTTCGCCTTTGCGAGAGGTATGCGTAATTGAATTATGGCGTCTGCAGAAAATGTGAATATCGAATGATCGCTATAGGGAACATGTTCGAGAACTCAATCCGGGTCTTCATGGGTACAGAAAGGAAGTGGACTATGTATCCTCAATATGGATGGTGGCCATTACGTTCCTCTCTGTTGGTTATGGTAGGTGACCTACAGGCTCATGGGACAACAGATAGTCATCTCATCTATGATTTCCAGGCGACATTGTGCCGCACACGAACTGTGGACGAACCATGGCTGTAATCACCGGAATACTTGTTAGTGAATTTCGTAATAAGCCTTCATATGTGGAAGGAATTTTACCGTTGGAGTGAAGATTAGCATGGGTGGTATATCTATATTTACCTGAAAGAAAAATTTCACAGGGTACCTGTGCCTCCTCTATGGTGGTGGCCGTTGTGGCGCGGAAGCTGGAGCTCACCAGAGCTGAGAAACACGTGCATAACTTCATGATGGATACACAGCTCACGAAAAAGGTTGGATTCGCTACAGTACTTGTGTGCTACAAAAGCCATAACAGATCCTGGAAATCTGGCGAAATCAAAACTCAAACTCATAGGTTGAAGGCATCGTACGCGTAGAGAACCGCATGGTATTTTTTCATAATTTTCAGTAGCTTTGCCTCTCTAGTGAACGAAAATGTCGAAGGGACCCTCGACAAACCTCCATTTGTGAAGAAAATCAGTCTGAACACTGTAAAATTGAATATGAGCTTTGCGCTAGTATCGTTTTTGAAGTTCTTCTGCGTTTGGAGACCTCGTCACCATCATTTTCGAAGTTTTCCTGCATGTGGATTTTGTGCCGCATCTTTTTCATGTTTGACGATCACATCGACATTCTAAGAAAAATGCTAGATGACTGGTGAGAACTGGTGGCGGATCTTCAGATTTAACCCCTTCCAACCTCAAAACAATACATTTGACGCGCTGACGTTTACCGTGGTGGTCTACCGGACTCATTAATGAAGATGAGCTTGAAAAATAGAAACTGATTTCCAGCGCGAACGATGCCTTTATGGTTGGGTTCCCCTACCTCTCTGCATTTCCCTGTCCTAAAAGTTTTCCTCTTTCTGTCCTGGTTATCTTCAACACAGAAGTTTTTTCTCTGATCAGATCGATCACAGGAAAATCAGAGTTCTGTAACTGTGCTCTAAACCGAATCTCCGACATCACGCATTGAGAGGGATGTATCAGTACAGCAACTCCTCAGGGTTTGAAAAAATTTTCTGCCTGATTTCTACGATCAGTTATTTTCGCTAAGGTATTTGGTTACTTTGCAAATTTGTAGCTTTCCTTATTTTCAAGAGACGCCCCGGACTTTCTTGAATACATCCACGATTGTTGAACTCATCCGCGACTTCTTCGCACATTTCCATACCTGCCAAATTTTAGTGTATTTTTTAATGTTGATTTTCTGACTGTCTAAAACTTCCGTTAACTCTTCATGTGTTCTGAAAACACCTGAAACAATTATTCTGGAAATCTATTTTTTCTTCTTGAACCGTACTCATGGAGCGACTTTCAGCTGAAGCACTCTGCAGCGAACGTGCTGAGAGAGACGTGGCTTATCTACAAGTTTCGGAAGAAGGTAGAGAAGATCGATTACGCCCGAATTCGACAACATCAGAGGAAATTCCTCGTCGCTATTTATGAGTAGGTTTCCATCTATTCTGGATTTTGATGAAAAATTATACGTAGTGGTGATTAGTTAGGCGATGCATGATCACCAGACTGTGCGTGTTTCACGACTAATGAATTACGAAACCAAAAGAGTATTTTTTAATCCACAATATTATTAGGAAAGTAGTAGTCAACATTATTGAGCTCTAACCCTCGAACTTCCCCAGGGATATTCGGCTGTGGTTGTTCATACGTGATTCTGGGGGAGTGGTCTAATGTAAGCGTTGACTGTAAGAATACGCTCTATGAAACTCATGCTACCTGGCTCTCTATTCCTTCTTGGGCATTTTAGCGACGGCCCACTACATATTAGCAGGGGTAAGCGGCGTCAAGACTTCCGGGGATTTCGCACATTCATTCTCGAGAAAAAAATCTCAAAAAAGACATGAGTTTGGGATCCGAACACTGTAAAACTGGGCGGAGTTTAAGGTCTGAGGATCCAGTACGCGTAAAAAAAAGAAGAAAAGACGAATGATTTCGTCCGCCAGGACGCGACGCACGTGCACAGAAATCCACTGCGTTTATTTTGTTGGTCCTTTTAAAGAGTCTAGGGTGAAAAGGTTCTGGCAACGGCGTGAATCCAGGCCATCTCGGCTTCGGCTCCTTCGTCCACTGAGCCCACAACCAGAATTCAATGGTGACCCTCTGACAAGCTCCAATAGTGACCCAGGCTCATACGCACTCAAAAATGTTTGGAACGTACCGCTTATTTGCGTGAGAGCACGCAAATAAGCGATTATACTGTTATGGCTTGTCTAGTTCCAAACCGAAATCTTGTCTTGTAATTTTACTTGCTAACAGTTAATCCAGTTTAGTTGCGAAATATTTGTGTCCCATGAGCATGTATCATGTCTCTGCTGCATTCTCAGCATGTTCACAGTTCTCAGTATTTGAAAAAGTCTTCGTGAAGGAGTTAAGAACGCATTTTTCCTACTTTATCAGCATTTGCAGAGTAACCTACCAACTATATTTGGCTTGGTGTGTGTGACCGTCTGTGTGTGTTTATGTATGTGTGTGACAATGAAAGGAAATTAGTCATCGCCATCCGTCGTGTGACACCCGGTTGTCACACACATTGTCCACGCATGCAGCCTTAGTGATTCACCTCCCGTGTCAATGAGGAAACATTCTACTGCATATATTAGGATTCATGCGTGCCTATTGCTTCAACTGTTCATTCATAATCACTTTCTAGAGAGACAGCTTTCTGCGATGAGCTCAAGAACTGAGCAAGACATCAATCTAAACCGAAATGTTCACCAATCCATGGAGAAGTGTGTCATAACTTCCTCCATAGATTCTCTTCTATCGAATCTGTGTCAGACTGTAAAGGGTTATGCATTGCATTGCGAAAGTTTCCTGCGTGAGCTTGATTGAACACAGTGTAACTGATTTCCGTGAAATCATACAGTAGCTCACAAGTCAAAAGATGCTTTTTGTGACGTATTTTGCTAATACAACTCTCAGAAATATTGCCGCGACTCCGCCGCAACTCCTTCGGCTTGGCGCCCGCTGGAGGAGTCGCGGGGGAGACGCGCGGCAGAAACGCGGACTATTCTTTATTGACCAAATCGCGGTAGGGTCGCGGAGTCCTGATGGAGTCGCGGTAGGTTTGCGAAACCTTTACGCACGGAGAAGTCCGGCAAAGCCGCGGAAGAGTCGTGGCAATATTTTTCAAAGAAAGCGCCATATCGCCATATTACGCTTCGAAATTGACGAAATGAATTCCAGAGGTATTTCTCGATGCATTTCTTGAGTTCAACATATTATTTTCTAACACAATCGTATAGAACTCAATGAAAGCAATTCAGAAGTCGCCCCGAATTTGAAATCGGGCCACTTTGAAGCAAGTTATGGCGATGCAGCGCTTTGTGAGCGCAAAAAACGTCGCAAATGCTTTTTCTGCAACAAATTGTGCGGTACTCTATGGGCTTAGAGGCATCGTTCGCGCTGAAAACCACTTTCCATTTTTTTGGCTCAATTTCATGAATAAGCCCGATAGACCACACCGGTGAACTTTGGTGCGTCAAAAACGTAGGGTTATGAGGTTAGAAGAGTTAAAGATGATGACTCGCCACCAGTTCTCGCCAGCCATCTAGCACTTATCATCCAAATTTGCACAGTCGAAGCTTTTTATTTCAAAGTGATTTTGGGTAGAAGAAAGGCAAAATATATTTTCTCATCCAGAAAGTATAAAGCGTAAAACCACTTCAGGCGTTCAGAAAAACTTATTGGACTGGAGACACCGAATTAGACGGAGCGGGCAAAAAATCACTTTTTCAAAAGTTTTCAAGCGCGTTTATTCATCCAAACCAGGAGTTTTTTTGGGGTTTCTTTGCTATTATCGCTTACCTCAAGAGCTTGCCTACTCGAGAACATAGAAACATAGGACACCGTTTTTTACGCGTGCGATGCCTTTAAGACTGTTGAGCACAGCGAGGCACTGCTCTGCAATTTAAATAATCCATAGATCCTAAAGCACGCCCGCAAGTACGCCGCGAAGCGGCGTGGGTGTGCACCTTGTAATAGAAACGTACCATGGAGCAGCAGACGACGAGAGAATCTCTTGAATTTCCTGTTTTCTGAACACTTCTAATATCTTTTAAATGAAAAAAATGTCAGTTCCGTGAATAATAACCTATTTTCTGAAACATTTTTGTTACTGTATCTTTGAAGGTTTTTTATTTGCTCTGTTTTGCGCTGATTTTGGAATTCTGGACTCCAAAGTATAGTCCGTATCATTCAATTGGGAAGTAGCATTCCTTTTAAGACGCGACTTATTCGATCGATAGCCATCACCGCTTTGTACTTCCACTTTTCCTGCGTTGAGGCATCGTGGCTCTTTTGGACTTATATGGAATATCAACGTGCGAGCGTCTTCCGTGTTGTCAGTTGATTATTGCAACTGTATGTTGAAGATGATTGCTTGTCTTGCAAATATTGGCCCTGGTATTGTAATCCCTATGAAGTTTGGGCACTATCCTAAACACTGGGGAACGCAAGTAACTAGCGACTATTCCACGCACTGGGATTTGTTTTAGGCAAGATCGAAATTGTCTTGGGTGCGAAAAATTCTCCGAATTTTTTAAAGTTTTGAACCGGGGAAGGGTGTAAGTCTTGAGCGGGTTATTGATTACCCCACCTGACTAGACGAGCGCAGAAATTTTTTTCATGAAGATTGAGCGCTATGCTGTTCAAACTGATTACTACTGAATGGTCAGATTTCCTAAAATTGTCGTATCTCCGAGAGGAAAAATCCCGCATGTCCCTGACTACAATTCGACAATAAAGAAGCACCAGCACACGAATATATTAATCCTTTGTGGCCGCAAGTAAAGTTAGCGTTGATGTTTTGGGGTTCTTGCGATCGGTTTTTGACAACTCTATGGCAACGGTTCCGTCCAAGGCTTCGACCATAGCAGACGACCAGCGTCTAAGCGTCAGGGCGTCGGAGCATCATGCGCTAGTGCTGAAACGCTTGCGCATGACGCTCGACGGCTAGCGCATTCAAGGTGTCTGAGGACGGCACGTGGTTAACGATGGTATCAATAATATTAGTGACAACCGTTACGATCACTATGCCTCCACCGTCAGCGACTGGCCGACTGCAGTGGTCGCTGGGGAGTCAGATCAATAACAAATGCTGAAGATGAAAACCCCCAGCGTCACATTACGGTCACTTGACGCTAGGACGTCCGCTATGAATGGAGTCTAACGGGAACACATGTACAAAATGAGAATAATCTCAGCTGCTGAAAATTGTGGTGAGCGCGAAGCGCTCACCAGGATTTGGCTTTGATCTCTTCCCGCGCGGATGCCCTACAATGAGATCACCTATTCATACCGTCAACAGAGGTATGCGCTGTACACTATTCGACGCGCTGCAAGAAATTACATATGTGTGAAACTTTTCATCCCAACTGGTCCCCGCTTTCTGAAGTTATGACCTCTCAAAGTACGCAAAAACGTTCTCCACCACCGCCTCCGCCTCCGCCTCCGCCTCCGCTCTCCGCCTCCGCCTCCGCCTCCGCCTCCGCCTCCGCCTCCGCCTCCGCCTCCGCCTCCACCTCCGTCCGTCGAAAACCATTTTTGGAAGGCGTGGACCAATCGCTCGAAAATTTGTGACTAGATGTAATAGACCACGGGAATGCCGAAAGTAATTGGAAAGCTCACCATAATGACTTCTGGGCCCCTAACGGCGGTTCAAACTCAAAAACCGGCCTCTCAAAATTAGTTTATGAAAATTACGGGTTTTTTTTCGTTATCAGTCATTGTTTTCTTAGAAACTCCATATAAATACCTTGCTCTCTAGGGTGGTGTACCTAAACGTCCGGCTTGGAAACAGGACGCTATGCGGAAGGGTTGTTTTTGAGCGTCGCGCGTGTTTGTACCATGCGCACCAAAGATAAGAAGTCGTCGCAGGGTGTGCTGAAGTGTCGGCTGACTATGCGAGACCGCAGTAGGAGTATGCAGGACGTCGAACTACAGAAACCCTCAGTAGGGGTGTGCAGGACGCCGTAGAATGTGTGCAGGACACTCAGTAGGAGTGTGCAGGACCTCAGTGGGAGTGTGCAGGACATTTTGGGACCTGTGCACCCCAGACAGGGTGTGCAGGACGTCGTAGAATGTGTGCAGGATCTCGTGGGAGTGTGCAGGACCAGTAGGAGTGTGCAGGACATCATGGGACCTGTGCAGGACCCCAGTGGTGTGCAGGACCTCAGTAGGAGAGTGCAGGACATCATGGGACGTGTGCAGGACCCCAGTAGGGGTGTGAAGGACGTCGTAGAATGTGTGCAGGACCTCAGTGGGTGTGTGCAGGACCTTAGTAGGAGTGTGCAGGACATCATGGGACCTGTGCAGGACCCCAGTAGGGGTGTGCAGGACTTCGTAGAATGTGTGCAGGACCTCAGTAGGAGTGTGCAGGACCTCAGTAGGGTTGTGCAGGACATCATGGAACGTGTGCAGGACCCCAGCAGAGGTGTGCAGGACCTCAGTAGGAGTGTGTAGGACATTTTGGGACCTGTGCAGGACCCCAGTAAGGTGTGCAGGACGTCGTAGAATGTGTGCAGGACCTCAGTGGGAGGTGCAGGACCTTAGTAGGAGTGTGCAGGACATCATGGGACCTGTGCAGGACCCCAGTAGGGTGTGCAGGACCTCAGTAGGAGTGTGCATGACATTATGGGACCTGTACAGGACCTCAGTAGGAGTGCGCAGGATATCATGGAACGTGTGCAGGACCCCAGTAGGGGTGTGCAGGACGTCGTAGAATGTGTGCAGGACCTCAGTAGGAGTGTGCAGGACCTTAGTAGGAGTGTGCAGGACATCATGGGACCTGTGCAGGACCCCAGTAGGAGTGTGCAGGACATCATGAAACCTGTGTAGGACCCCAGTAGGGGTGTGCAGGACATCGTAGAATGTGTGCAGAACATCAGTAGGAGTGTGCAGGACATCATGGGACCTGTGCAGGACCCCAGTAGGGGTGTGCAGGACGTCGTAGAATGTGTGCAGGACCTTAGTAGGAGTGTGCAGGACATCATGAAACATGTGCAAGACCCTGTAAGGATGAGCAGGACTTCATGGAATGTGTGCAGGACATCAGTAGGAGTGTGCAGGACATCATGAAGCGTGTGCAGGACCCCCAGTAGGGTTGAGCAGGACGTCATGGAATGTGTGTAGGACCTTAGTAAAATTACACAGGACATCATGGAACGTGTGCAGGACCCCAATAGGGGTGTGCAGGACATCATGGAATGTGTGCAGGACCTTAGTAGGAGTGTGCAGGACATCATGAAACGTGTGCAAGACCCTGTAAGGATGATCAGAACTTCGTGGAATGTGTGCAGGACATCAGTAGGAGTGTGCAGGACATCATGAAGCGTGTGCAGGACCCCAATAGGGGTGTGCAGGACATCATGGAATGTGCAGGACCTTAGTAGGAGTGTGCAGGACATCATGAAACGTGTGCAAGACACCTGTAAGGATGATCAGAACTTCGTGGAATGTGTGCAGGACATCAGTAGGAGTGTGCAGGACATCATGAAACGTGTGCAAGACCCCTGTAAGGATGAGCAGGACTTCATGGAATGTGTGCTGGATCTCAGTAGGGGTGTGCAGGACGCCGTAGAATGTGTGCAGGACCTCAGTAGGAGTGTGCAGGACCTTAGTAGGAGTGTGCAGGACATCATGGGACCTGTGCAGGACCCCAGTAGGGGTGTGCAGGACGTCGTAGAATGTGTGCAGGACCTCAGTAGGAGTGTGCAGGACCTTAGTAGGAGTGTGCAGGACATCATGGGACCTGTGCAGGACCCCAGTAGGGGTGTGCAGGACCTCAGTAGGAGTGTGCAGGACATTTTGGGACCTGTGCAGGACCCCAGTAAGGGTGTGCAGGACGTCGTAGAATGTGTGCAGGACCTCAGTGGGAGTGTGCAGGACCTTAGTAGGAGTGGGCAGGACATCCCCATGGGACCTGTGCAGGACCCCAGTAAAGTGTGCAGGACCTCAGTAGGAGTGTGCATGACATTATGGGACCTGTACAGACCTCAGTAGGAGTGCGCAGGATATCATGGAACGTGTGCAGGACCCCAGTAGGGGTGTGCAGGACGTCGTAGAATGTGTGCAGGACCTCAGTAGGAGTGTGCAGGACCTTAGTAGGAGTGTGCAGGACATCATGGGACCTGTGCAGGACCCCAGTAGGGGTGTGCAGGACATCATGAAACCTGTGTAGGACCCCAGTAGGGGTGTGCAGGACATCGTAGAATGTGTGCAGAACATCAGTAGGAGTGTGCAGGACATCATGGGACCTGTGCAGGACCCCAGTAGGGGTGTGCAGGACGTCGTAGAATGTGTGCAGGACCTTAGTAGGAGTGTGCAGGACATCATGAAACATGTGCAAGACCCCTGTAAGGATGAGCAGGACTTCATGGAATGTGTGCAGGACATCAGTAGGAGTGTGCAGGACATCATGAAGCGTGTGCAGGACCCCAGTAGGGCTTGAGCAGGACGTCATGGAATGTGTGTAGGACCTTAGTAAAATTACACAGGACATCATGGAACGTGTGCAGGACCCCAATAGGGGTGTGCAGGACATCATGGAATGTGTGCAGGACCTTAGTAGGAGTGTGCAGGACATCATGAAACGTGTGCAAGACCCTGTAAGGATGATCAGAACTTCGTGGAATGTGTGCAGGACATCAGTAGGAGTGTGCAGGACATCATGAAGCGTGTGCAGGACCCCAATAGGGGTGTGCAGGACATCATGGAATGTGTGCAGGACCTTAGTAGGAGTGTGCAGGACATCATGAAACGTGTGCAAGACACCTGTAAGGATGATCAGAACTTCGTGGAATGTGTGCAGGACATCAGTAGGAGTGTGCAGGACATCATGAAACGTGTGCAAGACCCCTGTAAGGATGAGCAGGACTTCATGGAATGTGTGCTGGATCTCAGTAGGGTGTGCAGGACGCCGTAGAATGTGTGCAGGACCTCAGTAGGAGTGTGCAGGACCTTAGTAGGAGTGTGTGCAGGACATCATGGGACCTGTGCAGGACCCCAGTAGGGTGTGCAGGACGTCGTAGAATGTGTGCAGGACCTCAGTAGGGAGTGTGCAGGACCATAGTAGGAGTGTGCAGGACATCATGGGACCTGTGCAGGACCCTAGTAGGGGTGTGCAGGACCTCTGTAGGAGTGTACAGGACATTTTGGGACCTGTGCAGGACCCCAGTAAGGGTGTGCAGGACGTCGTAGAATGTGTGCAGGACCTCAGTGGGAGTGTGCAGGACCTTAGTAGGAGTGTGCTGGACATCATGGGACCTGTGCAGGACCCCAGTAGGGGTGTGCAGGACCTCAGTAGGAGTGTGCATGACATTATGGGACCTGTACAGGACTCTCAGTAGGAGTGTGCAGGATATCATGGAACGTGTGCAGGACCCCAGTAGGGGGTGTGCAGGACGTCGTAGAATGTGTGCAGGACCTCAGTAGGAGTGTGCAGGACCTTAGTAGGAGTGTGCAGGACATCATGGGACCTGTGCAGGACCCCAGTAGGAGTGTGCAGGACATCATGAAACCTGTGTAGGACCCCAGTAGGGGTGTGCAGGACATCGTAGAATGTTATTGCAGAACATCAGTAGGAGTGTGCAGGACATCATGGGACCTGTGCAGGACCCCAGTAGGGGTGTGCAGGACGTCGTAGAATGTGTGCAGGACCTTAGTAGGAGTGTGCAGGACATCATGAAACATGTGCAAGACCCCTGTAAGGATGAGCAGGACTTCATGGAATGTGTGCAGGACATCAGTAGGAGTGTGCAGGACATCATGAAGCGTGTGCAGGACCCTCAGTAGGGTTGAGCAGGACGTCATGGAATGTGTGTAGGACCTTAGTAAAATTACACAGGACATCATGGAACGTGTGCAGGACCCCAATAGGGGTGTGCAGGACATCATGGAATGTGTGCAGGACCTTAGTAGGAGTGTGCAGGACATCATGAAACGTGTGCAAGACCCCTGTAAGGATGATCAGAACTTCGTGGAATGTGTGCAGGACATCAGTAGGAGTGTGCAGGACATCATGAAGCGTGTGCAGGACCCCAATAGGGGTGTGCAGGACATCATGGAATGTGTGCAGGACCTTAGTAGGAGTGTGCAGGACATCATGAAACGTGTGCAAGACCCCTGTAAGGATGATCAGAACTTCGTGGGATGTGTGCAGGACATCAGTAGGAGTGTGCAGGGCATCATGAAAGGTGTGCAAGACCCTGTAAGGATGAGCAGGACTTTATGGAATGTGTGCTGGATCTCAGTAGGGGTGTGCAGGACGCCGTAGAATGTGTGCAGGACCTCAGTAGGAGTGTGCAGGACCTTAGTAGGAGTGTGCAGGACATCATGGGACCTGTGCAGGACCCCAGTAGGGGTGTGCAGGACGTCGTAGAATGTGTGCAGGACCTCAGTAGGAGTGTGCAGGACCTTGGTAGGAGTGTGCAGGACATCATGGGACCTGTGCAGGACCCCAGTAGGGGTGTGCAGGACCTCAGTAGGAGTGTGCAGGACATTTTGGGACCTGTGCAGGACCCCAGTAAGGGTGTGCAGGACGTCGAGAATGTGTGCAGGACCTCAGTGGGAGTGTGCAGGACCTTAGTAGGAGTGTGCAGGACATCATGGGACCTGTGCAGGACCCCAGTAGGGGTGTGCAGGACCTCAGTAGGAGTGTGCATGACATTATGGGACCTGTACAGGACCTCAGTAGGAGTGCGCAGGATATCATGGAACGTGTGCAGGACCCCAGTAGGGGTGTGCAGGACGTCGTAGAATGTGTGCAGGACCTCAGTAGGAGTGTGCAGGACCTTAGTAGGAGTGTGCAGGACATCATGGGACCTGTGCAGGACCCCAGGAGGAGGGTGCAGGACATCATGGAACCTGTGTAGGACCCCAGTAGGGGTGTGCAGGACATCGTAGAATGTGTGCAGAACATCAGTAGGAGTGTGCAGGACATCATGGGACCTGTGCAGGACCCCAGTAGGGGTGTGCAGGACGTCGTAGAATGTGTGCAGGACCTTAGTAGGAGTGTGCAGGACATCATGAAACATGTGCAAGACCCCTGTAAGGATGAGCAGGACTTCATGGAATGTGTGCAGGACATCAGTGGGAGTGTGCAGGACATCATGAAGCGTGTGCAGGACCCCAGTAGGGTTGAGCAGGACGTCATGGAATGTGTGTAGGACCTTAGTAAAATTACACAGGACATCATAGAACGTGTGCAGGACCCCAATAGGGGTGTGCAGGACATCATGGAATGTGTGCAGGACCTTAGTAGGAGTGTGCAGGACATCATGAAACATGTGCAAGACCCCTGTAAAGGATGATCAGAACTTCGTGGAATGTGTGCAGGACATCAGTAGGAGTGTGCACGACATCATGAAGCGTGTGCAGGACCCCAATAGGGGTGTGCAGGACATCATGGAATGTGTGCAGGACCTTAGTATGAGTGTGCAGGACATCATGAAACGTGTGCAAGACCCCTGTAAGGATGATCAGAACTTCGTGGAATGTGTGCAGGACATCAGTAGGAGTGTGCAGGACATCATGAAGCGTGTGCAGGACCCCAATAGGGGTGTGCAGGACATCATGGAATGTGTGCAGGACCTTAGTAGGAGTGTGCAGGACATCATGAAACGTGTGCAAGACACCTGTAAGGATGATCAGAACTTCGTGGAATGTGTGCAGGACATCAGTAGGAGTGTGCAGGACATCATGAAACGTGTGCAAGACCCTGTAAGGATGAGCAGGACTTCATGGAATGTGTGCTGGATCTCAGTAGGGGTGTGCAGGACGCCGTAGAATGTGCAGGACCTCAGAAGGAGTGTGCAGGACCTTAGTAGGAGTGTGCAGGACATCATGGGACCTGTGCAGGACCCCAGTAGGGGTGTGCAGGACGTCGTAGAATGTGTGCAGGACCTCAGTAGGAGTGTGCAGGACCTTAGTAGGAGTGTGCAGGACATCATGGGACCTGTGCAGGACCCCAGTAGGGGTGTGCAGGACCTCAGTAGGAGTGTGCAGGACATTTTGGGACCTGTGCAGGACCCCAGTAAGGGTGTGCAGGACGTCGTAGAATGTGTGAAGGACCTCAGTGGGAGTGTGCAGGACCTTAGTAGGAGTGTGCAGGACATCATGGGACCTGTGCAGGACCCCAGTAGGGGTGTGCAGGACCTCAGTAGGAGTGTGCATGACATTATGGGACCTGTACAGGACCTCAGTAGGAGTGCGCAGGATATCATGGAACGTGTGCAGGACCCCAGTAGGGGTGTGCAGGACGTCGTAGAATGTGTGCAGGACCTCAGTAGGAGTGTGCAGGACCTTAGTAGGAGTGTGCAGGACATCATGGGACCTGTGCAGGACCCCAGTAGGAGTGTGCAGGACATCATGAAACCTGTGTAGGACCCCGTAGGGGTGTGCAGGACATCGTAGAATGTGTGCAGAACATCAGTAGGAGTGTGCAGGACATCATGGGACCTGTGCAGGACCCCAGTAGGGGTGTGCAGGACGTCGTAGAATGTGTGCAGGACCTTAGTAGGAGTGTGCAGGACATCATGAAACATGTGCAAGACCCCTGTAAGGATGAGCAGGACTTCATGGAATGTGTGCAGGACATCAGTAGGAGTGTGCAGGACATCATGAAGCGTGTGCAGGACCCCAGTAGGGTTGAGCAGGACGTCATGGAATGTGTGTAGGACCTTAGTAAAATTACACAGGACATCATGGAACGTGGGCAGGACCCCAATAGGGGTGTGCAGGACATCATGGAATGTGTGCAGGACCTTAGTAGGAGTGTGCAGGACATCATGAAACGTGTGCAAGACCCCTGTAAGGATGATCAGAACTTCGTGGAATGTGTGCAGGACATCAGTAGGAGTGTGCAGGACATCATGAAGCGTGTGCAGGACCCCAATAGGGGTGTGCAGGACATCATGGAATGTGTGCAGGACCTTAGTAGGAGTGTGCAGGACATCATGAAACGTGTGCAAGACCCCTGTAAGGATGATCAGAACTTCGTGGAATGTGTGCAGGACATCAGTAGGAGTGTGCAGGACATCATGAAACGTGTGCAAGACCCCTGTAAGGATGAGCAGGACTTCATGGAATGTGTGCTGGATCTCAGTAGGGGTGTGCAGGACGCCGTAGAATGTGTGCAGGACCTCAGTAGGAGTGTGCAGGACCTTAGTAGGAGTGTGCAGGACATCATGGGACCTGTGCAGGACCCCAGTAGGGGTGTGCAGGACGTCGTAGAATGTGTGCAGGCCCTCAGTAGGAGTGTGCAGGACCTTAGTAGGAGTGTGCAGGACATCATGGGACCTGTGCAGGACCCCAGTAGGGGTGTGCAGGACCTCAGTAGGAGTGTGCAGGACATTTTGGGACCTGTGCAGGACCCCAGTAAGGGTGTGCAGGACGTCGTAGAATGTGTGCAGGACCTCAGTGGGAGTGTGCAGGACCTTAGTAGGAGTGTGCAGGACATCATGGGACCTGTGCAGGACCCCAGTAGGGGTGTGCAGGACCTCAGTAGGAGTGTGCATGACATTATGGGACCTGTACAGGACCTCAGTAGGAGTGGGCAGGATATCATGGAACGTGTGCAGGACCCCAGTAGGGGTGTGCAGGACGTCGTAGAATGTGTGCAGAACATCAGTAGGAGTGTGCAGGACATCATGGGACCTGTGCAGGACCCCAGTAGGGGTGTGCAGGACGTCGTAGAATGTGTGCAGGACCTTAGTAGGAGTGTGCAGGACATCATGAAACATGTGCAAGACCCCTGTAAGGATGAGCAGGACTTCATGGGACCTGTGCAGGACCCCAGTAGAAGTGTGCAGGACATCATGGAACCTGTGTAGGACCCCCAGTAGGGGTGTGCAGGACATCGTAGAATGTGTGCAGAACATCAGTAGGAGTGTGCAGGACATCATGGGACCTGTGCAGGACCCCAGTAGGGGTGTGCAGGACGTCGTAGAATGTGTGCAGGACCTTAGTAGGAGTGTGCAGGACATCATGAAACATGTGCAAGACCCCTGTAAGGATGAGCAGGACTTCATGGGACCTGTGCAGGACCCCAGTAGAAGTGTGCAGGACATCATGGAACCTGTGTAGGACCCCAGTAGGGGTGTGCAGGACATCGTAGAATGTGTGCAGAACATCAGTAGGAGTGTGCAGGACATCATGGGACCTGTGCAGGACCCCAGTAGGGGTGTGCAGGACGTCGTAGAATGTGTGCAGGACCTTAGTAGGAGTGTGCAGGACATCATGAAACATGTGCAAGACCCCTGTAAAGGATGATCAGAACTTCGTGGAATGTGTGCAGGACATCAGTAGGAGTGTGCAGGACATCATGAAGCGTGTGCAGGACCCCAATAGGGGTGTGCAGGACATCATGGAATGTGTGCAGGACCTTAGTAGGAGTGTGCAGGACATCATGAAACGTGTGCAATACCCCTGTAAGGATGATCAGAACTTCGTGGAATGTGTGCAGGACATCATGAAACGTGTGCAAGACCCCTGTAAGGATGAGCAGGACTTCATGGAATGTGTGCTGGATCTCAGTAGGGGTGTGCAGGACCTCAGTTCAATGTTCAGGACACCGTATGCAAGCCAGGCCTCCGAATCTACAAGAACGATAGTTAAGTCCGCCAGAACAGGGCTACCGTAATCTCACTCGAGTTGGCTCTAAAATTTTCTAAGTTCTGACTCCGATTTCGCTTCATCTTCCCTACAGGTGGTGATGTTTCCCTGCTTTTTAGTCCAGGCAGATCCTCAACTGCTGACCCCTAGAGAAGGACGGTGTGTGAATCAAGACACACCGCTCTTCACTTCTTTTATACTTTATCATTGATCGATTGGGTATCATCAAATTTGTTTACGAGAGCCGAATAACATCATTCCTGAGATTACGGTAGTCCTCTTCTGGCGCACTTAACTATCGTTCGCGCTGGAAATCAATTTCCATTTTCAGGCTCAATTTCATGATTGAGCCCGGTAGACCACACTGGTAAACTTTGGCGAGTCAAAAACGTTGGACGATGAGGTTAATATCCGCCACCAATTCTCACCAGTCATCTAGCCCTTTTTTCCTAGAATGTTGGTGCGACAGTAAGATAACAGGAAAAATTGGTTACGGCACGAACTCCACATGCAGAAAAACTCCGAAAATGATTTTGGCGCGAAATTCAAATTCGTATTTACAATGTGTTCCGATTGACTTTTCTTTACAAATGAAGGTTTTTCATGGGCCCCTTCAACATTTTCTTTCACTAGAGGGGCCAAGCTACGCAAAAACTCATAGAAATGATGGAAAACTCTGATAAAAGAGGCCTGATACTGCGCTATCAATCATTGTTTTTATTAGAGCTCTACGGAAATACTTCGACTGGTAGCCTCACCAATGGGCCGTTCATTTCATTTCTGTCTTGAGTGGTGCGTGCCCCCCCCCTGTCTAGAAGAGTGCCTAGAACCTGTACAATTGGGTCATTTTGAAACTCATTTCTTCATTTTCGACTTTTAAATTCAAAAAGTATATGCCTTGCATCTATTTGGCAAGGAAGCCGCGTTGCAACAATTATCTTGCAGTCTTAGCAGCGGAGCGGTTGTTTCTTCATTTCTACCACTATGTTTTCGAAAAAAAAAACAACTTGACTTCTGGAGCTCGACGATATTGTAGAAGGGAAACCCTTGTAAAAAGTTGTGAAATTTCTGGAAAGTTGGGCTCCGCAGAAAAGGTCAAGGATTTGGCATTGCTCCTAAATGTTGTGAAATTGTTTTATTGGATTTGGCTCTCAACTTGATTTTTCAAATGTAGTGAAATTGTCGAATTGATTTGGCTGTGATGATACTATATGCAGATAACATAATCATTAAATCTAGTGAAATTGTTGCAAACGGATTTGGCAGGAGCTCTATCATTTATCTCAGTCAAATCACGCGTCAGCTGTCCTCTGGCGAGCGAATGAAGACAAAAAGAAAAAATAATAATTCTCAGTCAACAATGCTGAACGAAACGTGGCCTTATGGGCTAGAATTAAGGTTTCCGAATGCTATTCTGCCCTTTCAGTGTAGCTCCCACTAACAATAAGGTACCAGACCTTCCCTCACCGATGAGATAAAAATCATGAAAACGAAATCTAACGCAATTTACTCGCTACTGACTCTATGTCTTCGTGTCCTCAACGCTTTCACGGTTCGCATTGTATAGAAACGTTTTTGCTGCTAGGTTTATTCCTGTTCTCATTCGATTCAATATGCGCTTCAAGGAAAACCCCTTCTGACGGGTGATTTGACTGTGATAATTGATAGAGCTCCTGCCAAATCCGTTTGCAACAATTTCACTAGATTTAATGATTATGTTATCTGCATATAGTATCATCACAGCCAAATCAATTCGACAATTTCACTACATTTGAAAAATCAAGTTGAGAGCCAAATCCAATAAAACAATTTCACAACATTTAGGAGCAATGCCAAATCCTTGACCTTTTCTGCGGAGCCCAACTTTCAGAATTGGTGTATCGAATCGATCGTCAGCTACTGTGAAGTTTAGGCGCGGATCTTCTCATTCGTGTGCAATTTTATTGCCTGAAAGACTGTGATCGTTGCTGTTTGAAGGAATTCTTAAGCTGTATATTGTCTTCAACGAACGGTACGAAAACAAGATTACAAGGCTTAGAGCTGCGCGTACGCTTGTCTGAGACTACTCTCACGTTAATTTTTCTGCCGTCTCGTAAATTAATTGCCTTCTAGGTAGAAAACATGTGTGTGATAATCTCTATCCATGAAATATCCACCAAAAACAACACCAGGGTGATAAATCATGGAAGGATTAGTAACGAACTGCGGGTTTTCTAAATGTGGTAGAGATATTGATGTCTGTCTTTTTCCAGAATGCGAAAGGTGAAGCGAGATCAACGCAAGTTGGCCGAGAATTTCGTGTCGTTGGGCGACATTGCTAAGGTACGCATTGTAATTCGCTGTCTCCATTTTGTTAGCAGTGAGGTCAGAATCACGTGGGTTGGGCGGGAGTGTTACCAATAAATTTGTTTTCAAGTGATCCATAGATTATGAACGGTGTAGAGCTACTTTTAGGGCCACCCTATAGATTTTCAAGCGAGGAATACTCCACGAAGGTAGGGGTATTCGGGTAGATATCGCAGTAAGTAAGTTCAAACACCTTGAACAAATGTTCAAATCACTACAGTATGGCATATTTAAACGGCGGAAAGACGCGGGATAGCCTGAAGTTGTGCAAAGGAAACGACTGAGACCTCATTGGCGCAGGTCCTGTAAAGAGCCACTTGTAGCATTATGATACCTAACTCTAGGGGTCGATTGCCTCAGAGTGTTTAAGGACCATTCACCAAGTAAGCCTTCAAGGATCTAAGGCCCCGGTCAGAGTTGGTGCTATTTGCATCTGTAACCCACCGGCTCCCTCCAACACCCGCACCCTCCAACGCCCCCAACACCCACCCGGTCGATACATATGTTTAAAATGATGGAGTGAGGTTGAGAAAATCACTCGATGTATCCAACTAGATATGGCGATGATTACGTGGCCAACAGAATTGCACCTGTTCAGAGAAATAGTGAAGGAGAGTATGGTGAAGTAACGGAGGTAACGTGCTTCTCTGGGCCAAATTCCGGTCCGCAACTGCGTCTCTACACGATTTGCGGCAGCACGCGCTCGAGTCAGTCGAATTTCCAGCGCCAATGTCGACTCGATATGGCTTTTTTATATCGTTTTCTTCAATTTTGTTTAGTTTCCAGTTTCCAAAACCCACCTAGAGTCAACAGATCGAAGGCTGCGGCGCTGAAAACTCTTCCGACGCGGGAGCGTGCGGCCGCAAAGCGTGTCGAGACGCAATTGCGGACCGGAATTTGGCCCAGAGAAGCACGGTAGCAGTAAGGTTAGCTTTCTAGTGATACGCAATGTTTTATCATCGACCCGCCCACCCAGTGATTTTCTCATCCACGTAAAGAATGGATATCGACCGCGTCGGATACACCGAGTGATTTTCTCAACCTCACTCCATCATTTTAAACATACGTATCGAACGGGTGGGTGTTGGGGGTGTTGGGAAGTGCGGGGGGGTGTTGGAGGATACACTGAGTGATTTTCTCAACCTCACTCCATCATTCCAATCATACGTATCGACCGGGTGGGTGTTGGGGGTGTTGGGGAGTGCGGGGGATACACCGAGTGATTTTTGCATCCCTTCTCCATTGCATTCTGTGTGTATCGACCGGGCTGGAGACGTCGGCTCATCCAACTGACCGGGGCCTAATGCACCACTCTCTGAAATCTGGATTCCTGCTTGTATTTTGATTTCGAGTAGCGCTCATTCTATGTCCGCTTGTTTCAGACCTCTTCAAACACCTACGACCTAATACAGGACGTACACTCCACGCAGGAAGGCCTCTCATTACGCATCACAGCTATTGAGCATCAGCTTAGCGACATCTCGAGGGAAATCGGTAATCTCGCAGAGCTGTTGCGATCGAGGAAGCGAAGTGAGGCGAGCAGCGTCGACGATCAGAGTCCATCGCATGCGGTGGCAAACGTTCGACGACGTCGCGAGGCTGTCGTGCAGTCCTAGCTCCACGAGACTGCATCCTGGATGTATCCGACAGCGCGGCAACGCCTTATCAGATTTGCCGCGCAGAAATCGGAACTTTAGGAGATACCCGACAACGCATTGAGCGCTTATCGATTTACTCGATGGCCCTAGTCAATAACTTGTTAACGCGTCGGATTCCACTTCACACAACATGATCAAGAGTCACTGTGATAAGCCCCCGTTGGCATTGTTTATGTAGAATAGAATCGCGAGTATCCTCTGGACGTCGAACTTTCACACTTTACCATGATTCAGATCCCGTCAGTGTGGGCATTGTCACAATTCCAAAAGTTTCAACTTCATTTCACACTCAAAAATTTTTTTTCTACTCCTGTTAGGCGAAGCCTGGTCCCATAAAGGAAGGTTCCTATATCTCCAGATGGTACTCGTTTCAAGAAATGTAAATAGCTGTATACTGTGTATGCTTCATGCTCTGACACTCGCATACCGATGGCTTGCGTGCCGCTTCCGTGGCGAAGTTGCTTGAAATGTGAGCACAACTCCTGAAGGCGGGGCCGCATACGGGCGAGTATCAGTGTATACCGATAAGTCCGGTTAGACATTGAACACATCAAATACGGAAACGTTCCGCGATATTGTTCATGGAAGTGTCCTTGTATACAAATGTGAACTTATTGTTGTTGTTTCTACTGTGTCAGAGAAAGATATGGTGACGTCACACTGGTATTTACTTGAGAAATATAGAGATATTATAAATATGTTTTCTGTTCATAACGATACATTATATGTACATGAAAATGATGAGAAGTTCCGTTTTTTTTTTACAATACTGCTGTTGTGGCCTGTAGTACCCTTACTCAATCGATCCTATAAGAAGTACTTACGAAGGGGCTCAGAACTTGCAGGAGCTCGCGATGGCTAAATCACTACGGTGAGCTTTTGCTAGGATCGCGGAAGTTCCAAGGTTAAATGGACATTCCAGGAAGGATTAAGACCAACTCACTTACAGTCAGAGGAGGACAATAAAGCCTTCATCTTAAACCATCAACGCGGTAATCTGCTCGAAGGCAGTATTCGCGTTAGAAACGGTTCTCAAGTTCTCATCAGAAGGTAGATCCGCCCGTCACAAAAGTGGAAGTAAGTGAAAAACTGCATAAAAACTCACAAGAATAGGTAAGAACGGCTAATTGTTTAGTGTCCGCTCGCCACCAATTAGCGAGCTTACCATAAATGCCTGTTTTACCGTCTTCTATTTTGCTCCTGAAGTTGTAAGTTGTCTCCTAAAGCAGTAAAAACTACTTTGGGGGCAGATGAAGGGCTGCAAATAAGCATGTATAAAAATCTCGGTAATTGGCGGCGGTCAAACGTCCAGAAATCAACCTTCCTAACTTGTTTCTGGTCGATCGCGACCTTGTAGACCTTTCGGTAGGATGCAGGGCAGCCATGGCAGTTTCTGACGAACGGCGGGCCTTTGGAGGCTTGTCGGTTGGACTTTTTCTGAACCCGGCTTGTTCCACTTGTTGTTGGAGGCAATGACGGTCATCAGACAATCAGGGATGATTTTCGTGAAAAGTCGAAGAGGATCTGACAAAAGAGCCGTAGAGCGATAGCTCATCATGCGCTCTTTGTTTCCCTTCACAAAAGTCATGAGCAATTCCGAAGCTTTTTCATGATATGGTGCGACACCAGGTATGAGTGGGAATTCCCGGCTAGTAATTTGTACATTGTATTACCTCCTGCTCTCACCTCCAGTCAGACCCACCTTCGAAGAAAGTTGCGCCTACGAACATCTATGCGGACCCTGCAGCGAAGCTGAAAAAATGCTGAAGAAGAAGATGATGAAAATGAAGATGAAGTTGAAGATGGTCATGAATAAAAGTGAAAATAGATGAAGATCGAGGAAAAGGCCAGTGTGAAGGTGACAGTGAAGCCGGAGAAGGAAAAGAAGAACTCTCTATATTGTTAGGAGATCTGCCAAAATGCAATCGCTGTCAGGAGTTGCTTGCCTTTCCAACGAATTTGTCGCTTTTCCCGTCAGAAGTTGGGATCTGTGGCAAACGTTCGTCCGTAGGAGATTGGCATCTCGGATCAGGCGTCGGTGTAGAAATATGTCTCGATGTGCTCCATGTTCGCTCTTCGCTGTTGGAGGCGTTCCGTTCTAATTTTTCAGATATGTGGTGTCGCTGAGGTGCTGTGCCAAATGCCTCCACCAGCGTTTACGACCCCGTGTTCGAGCGGCGGTCGACAACATCTTCTTCCCATGGGCAAGCGCCCGAAGGGCACTTCTCAGGATTGCTTTATTGTAGCGAGGAAAACAGAAATGGGCGTTTCGATGTGAATCGTTATCGTAGATGCTGGTAATGAGACGTACTTATATACTCCTAGTTGTGTGTTCGAGATCAGTAGGACACGCTCCGTCAGCATCCCGCCGAGAGATTTTGACACCCGGAAGATGACGATCTATATCTCTTGACACGATGCTGACGGAAGCGCGCGCGTGTCAGATGCATACTTTTGTATTCCCCACCGTTCGCACATCCACAATGTGGCGGTTTGGCGTGTGCCACTGCGCGGCTTTCTTTTTGGCAGGGCCGAGAGCCGGCTGCATTCTTCTTTACTCCGCGTAGAGCCGGAGCGGCTATACGCGCCACACTACAAATGATAGCAGTCCACGATCCAGATAGTGGTCTCCTGACATTGAGAAGACTTTGAGTGAGACTACCCATGAAATTATTGCTACTTACTGTTTGCTTACTCTGTCCTATGCCCATACTCTGAGAGTTTTGGCCGAGATGTAGCCGCGAAACAGCCCACCAGGCTCCGCAGTGGCTCCTGGTAGGCTATTTCTCGGCTATTTCGCGGCTATTTCTCGGTAATTCCTCGGCTTTTTCGCGGCCAATACTCGGCTGCGGTCACGTTGTCCGCGAAATAGCCGCGAAATAACCGAGAAATAGCCCACCAGGAGCCGCTGCCTGGTGGGCTATTCCTCGGCTATTTCTCGGCTACTTCCCGGCAACTGATGCTCTCTACGCAGCCACCAATCTGGAAATGAGGCGGCGAACTTCTATTGCCGGTCTTGCTTTCATTCACAGTTACAGACAATGATACCGTCAATCATAACAGTTGTCATGTGTTCCGTAAAAAGACGTCCAAAGACAGTATTGAGGTCTCTTTGCGTTCTGTTTGTTTAACCGCAACACAGGGCTTATATCCATCAAGGCTGGGGCTGTGCGAATTTTTTTTTACAATTTCCGGAAACGGAATAAAAATGATCAAAGCGCAGGAAACGGAAATCGGAAACGGAAAAGACCAGGCTGTGGATTTTCTCATTTCCACGTTTCGTCGATCTTCATGGCCTGCAGATCTCATTCGATAGCCTACGGTTTCAATCAGATGTAAGCAGATGTGGACATGATAAAATGTAGGAAGGGAGGTGCAAAACTAGTTGTGGGGGGGACTCAGGGTTCAATTAAAAGATGAATGATACCACTTTCAGAAATCGAAAGAGTCCGTGAGAACTTTCCATGAGAGTTTCCATTAAAACATCTACTTATCTACTATCAGGCATCTGATATCAGCAGACATTTTCATTTTTATGAATGAATCATTTCATATTCGAGTGGTCCCCCTAAACTAGTTTTGCACCGGAAGTAATCGTAGGGTCCGTACCTTATCTGGGAACTGCATGTGAAACCGTCGATATGGACAATGGCTCGGCACGGCTCAGCAGCATTAGGAAGTTCGCCATCGCATAGACCGCACATAAATCAACTAAGCTCAACTAAGCTAAACTGAACTGGATTCAAGCAGACCACATATTTTGCGGCTATTTCACGGCTATTTCGCGGCGAGAACTATTTGGCGGCTATTTCGCGGCCAGAATTATTTAGCGGCTATTTCGCGGTTATATCGCGGCCAGCGTTATTTGGCGGCTAATTGCCGGTTATTACGCGTCCAACAGACATTTCGCGGCTATTACGCGGCTATTTCTGGGCCAAAAGTCTCAGAGGAAGAAGTCTTTAAAACAGTTTTTTTAGTTCACACTGGTAAAGTCTTGAGCATCTTTCAAAAGCTGTGTTTTTTTGAAGTTTGAAAGAGTCTGAACATACGTTCATCACACGGCCATCCTGAAATATTCGTCCACTCTACCACAGAAAGCCTTCGTGTTGAAGCAGTGTACAGTTAGGCTTAAACTAAGCCGTACAGGCATTTTCAGCACGAACGCTTTCGCACCCAATAACGCAGGCATGGTTGTTACGATTTGGAACGCATCGATTGACTTGCCCGAAATCATGCATACTCTTCGCCCACTAGCTCAGGTACTCAGGACGACGGCCGGCGAACCTTTCCCAGCTGGCCCGCGGTCCCCGTCCTCCGGCCGCCCGCTTTTGATTCGCCGGCCAGCTTCATGTCAGTGGCCCGCCGACCTTTACCAGGTGGCCCGCGATCATTAATCGTATTATTGTTTACCTCGAGCATGTCAACCCGGCCCTACGGCGGAGAAACGCCCCGCCTCGGTCCGCCGCAGTGTGCGGTGAGGGACCACCCTCCCCGCGAATCGCGGCGAAAACCGCCTCCCCCCCAGCCGTCTGGATACCACTATCCCCTCAGCGGTAAAAAATATGCTGGCCTCCGGAGAGCGTCTCGAAGCCGCATTCCAGGGCCGGCATTAAAATGCCGAATGAGGACTCTAGTGATATGAGGCGCTTTTTATACCGGCTGTGCAGGTGATAAGCACGTCACGACGTGATCATTCGTGATCATTATCAATTGTCTTTCCAACTGGTCGAATTGGAGATGGCGTGGCGTGTTTTGTGGCTCGCGGGCGAGCGAATATCCGCGCTGGGGGTGCGTCGCATGCAGAATGGTTCGCCGCTGGCCGGCACCCTCGAAATTAGGGGCTCAGGCCGTCGTTTTCGGCATAGAGGTTCGCCGGCCGTAGCCCTGAGTACCTGAGAGGGTGGAGAGGGCGATACTGAGTGCAAATGGGTTCATGAATAAGAATTCAAATTTTTTCAGGGTGCAAAGAACCATTTCTGGATTCATGTCCGATCAGAAAACTGGGTCTAGCCGCAAACATTCACACAGGGTAGAGACTTTAAAATGTACCTCATAAACGTAGATAATGACTGCGTGGTTCGTAAAGTAAGAATTTCAAGACCATAGCTCTTTCGTCGCGACAGCCGTTCTCAAGCGTACAGCTTCATAGGGCGCGTTTTCACTGTAGTGCCCACATTCTCTCAAAGACCGTAGAAACTTCTCTTGCTGCCCACAATAATCGAGGCTCGTTGTTCGCCATCATGTTACTTTGCTATTTGGCGGAGCTCGTATTTGCCTCCCAAGTTCTTATCTAGCTCGATAGACTCACAGAGGAACTTGAAAAGTGCGATAGCAGCCGACAAGTTTTATTTCCTCTATCATGCGCGGAACAGTCAAGGAGTTGGAACAAATGGTTCGTCTCTGTAAAAATATTCTTTCCATGGTTGTACGTTTTCTAGTCCCATATCCTTGCATTTGGCATCACATCGTGGGGGAATGATCATTCTGTCCCGTACTTGGAGCGCCTCTCGCTGCTGCGAACGAGACCGAGCCTTAAAGTTAGAGATTAAAACCTGTGCTCTTTGCTTTAGTTTCACGAAGACTTGTATGATTACCTTCTCCCACCACTCGGCAAGAAGTACAAGACAAACACCGATACCAGCGACAATGACGGAGGCCAGCATCATTTGAAACTGAAATGCAGTTTTTCAATACTTCTTTGTTCCATTCAATTACGGCAACAAGCCAAGAACTCGTATTTGTCATTGAAAGCACAAAGGTTATAAATCATTCAGTGCATCTCAAGAAGGCTTTCCCAATGAAGAAGATTAAATTCATTTCGTCGGTACGCAGTGGGCGAATGGCTGTCACAACAGGTATCGTGAAATCCTTCCTTGCGGTAGGACAGACGCATTTAACATTTGCCCAAATCCTTGGTTCTGTAATGGATGAAACCCGCCCCAATGATGTCTTGATGATGCACCGTGATTGAACGTGAGGTACGCATGAAGATGCATATGCATGAATCCAGAAAACGGATAATGATTGAACAACTAAAGGCTGCACTGGGCGGGACGAGGTACGCGCGGCAAGCGACTATGAAATTCCCGGCGGCACTGTTATGGCGTTACGGTCAAGGTTGGGCCTCGACTGTGACATGCACGGACAATCCTGATCTGCATTCGCAAATATGGTAGCGCAGAATAAACCTCAGAACTACTCCTATCAAAGTGGGCTTAAACTGACGAGGGAGCAATGATTCAAATGGTGAAACCGCCGCTGCGGTTTGCTCCACAGCGACTTTCTCGACCAACTCGGACCGAGGCATCAGGATACAAAATTATCAAGGGATGTCCTTCACGTTTCAGAGTTCCAATGGTAAGATAAGTCGACATAGGAAGTATCATTTAGGCCCGTAATAAACCCACCATCCAGTCAGGATCACCTGAGTGGGTGATAAAACGAGATTCAGGCACGGCTCAGAAGAGTCCGAAATTTTATCAAGCGATAGATTGCATTAAAGCTGTCGGTCTCGCAAATCCATGATGATGGGGACATTATGATACCTGTGATGATAAGAACACTAACTCCATGCTCCGTTTCTCAATAAATGAAATGCTAGTTGTTTCGTGAAAGCTGATATTGATATTAATAAGCATTGATAAGCCGGTATCTCTTCTGAGTTATCTAAATTACTCCTTCGTTCCTTGGGCCCCCGTCATACTCGGCCGATCAGCGGCAGCCACCCCGGGCAATAACTATGCAATGAATTGGTTTTCAGGTGGAAAAATCCCCCCGATGACCACGGAGTGCTTTCTCCTGCTGCGTCCTGTCCCGTCCGAATCCGTTCCGGTCGATACGTAAGCAATGCATTGCGCACTCAGGTGGAAAAGTCAGGGCGATGAGTCCGGAGTGCACCCGCCTAGTCCGTCCTGTACCGTCCGTGTCCGCCCCGGTCAATACGTGTGCAACACATTGCTCATTGAGGTGGAAAATCAATCAATTGCGGCCGGACAGCGCCGTCCGCAGTGTGCTCGAGTGCGCCCGCCTAATCGATTTGCACTCAGCTGACATACTAGGGACTGCGCTGGATCACAAGGGACGGGAGAGGACGGGTTAGGATCACTCGGGGCGGGAGAGGACGGCGCAGTCCGGCTTTCGGCCGACTATGAGGCGGCCTCAGGCCCCGGTCAGAGTTGGTCCTTTTTGCACATGTAACCTACCGACACCTCCCAACACCCCCCAATACCTACCCGGTCGATACCTATGATTAGAATGATGGAGCGAGGTTGAGAAAATTACCCGGTGTATCCGACTAGAGCCCACCGGAAGAGATGACGGTGAATACGTAGCCAACAGGATTGCACCTGTTAAGAGAAATAGTGAAGGAGAGTATAGTGAAGAAACGGAGGTAGCAGTGTCGAGAGCTTTATAGTGATACGCAATGTTTTATCATTGGCCCGCCTTCCCGGCGTTTTCTCATCTCCCGTCATCCACGTATTGCATGGATATCGACCGCGTCGGATACACCGCGTGATTTTCTCAACCTCACCACATCATTTTAATCATACGTATCGACCGTGTGGGTGTTGGCGGGTGTCGGCGGGTGACGGTGGCGAGGGTAATCTCCTACTCTGAGAATATTTGCATCGCTATGGGATCCTAATAACCCACATGTGGCCGGGCCAGCCACATGTGGGTTATTCCAATGCTACATGTGGACTACTTCGATGCAACAAGTGGGTCATCCCGATGCCAGAGATGGACTATTTTGGTGTCACATGTGGGTTATTTCAATACTACATGTGGGCTATTCCGATGTTTCCCGCCATGATCTACGTGTGCGGGACCCCCTCCCTCGGGCCGTGGGGATCGTCCTCTATGTTGCCAAAAATTATTCTTCGGCTTTTACGTGATCCTTCAGAGGTGACTTGAAGTCACCTTTCAGGACCGACCTCAAGATGCCAGATGAGCATCCTGTGAGATGGAGCGCCTTTTATACCCTTAGATTTTTTTACTCTGCTCATGATACCAGAAAACCATATCATACCAGAAAAGAACTCGATTTCCAACAAGTTTTCGTCATGTTCTGGACAACTACTTCTACCCAGTTCCTTCTTGTCTACTCCTTACTCTTCACTACGATGAAATTTCCATTACCTTCACAGTCTCTATGAAAACGCTAAGCGAATTGTCGAGGTAGCTTGACAGCGGAGGCAAGACGGAGCGTGAAGCATACTAGGATTTACCCTTGGCGTAATTGTGGTGAGCGCGAGAGCTCACCAGATTTGGCTTTGATTCGCCATCGCGCAACCCCCTGATCTCAGTATCAGGGTCCAGAGTACACGTAGAAAGACCGTTCTTTTTGCATTTAATACACTTTAGGAGGCTGAAAAACTATTCAAAAATTGGTCCGGAATGGTTACCTGAGATTCGAGAAAAATTGTCAAAACCACGTCATTTTGGTCGAAAAAAGGGTTCATCTCCTTTTTTTCAGTTGGCGTACACGATCTTGTTGGAACACTTAACGTTGAGCTAGAAAGCTCATTTTTGGCCAGAAAGTTGGTTATGATTGCACCTAGCTCCTGTCAAAATTTGAAGTTGGTAGCTCAATTTTTGTGGAACCTCAAAATTGAGGGTCAGGAAAGTCAAAAACACGTAAACATGTTATTATAAACCATCCGACGTTTACTCATCCGTAAAAATGAACTATTGAAATAAACACCGCTACTGATAGGCTTTTGCTTAGGATTGAACGCGCCCTGAAACGGGGCAACGCTTCAATCAATACGGCGGGATCTCGGAAGTACTTTTTGGAACGCCGCACGGTGTGAATCAGAAGTGGGCCACAGAACGCCGTAGAGAGTGTGCGGGACCCAAATAACAGTGCGCCGGACGCCGGAAAAAGTGTGCGGGACCCAAATGAGTGTGCGCAGAACGCCGTAGAGAGTGTGTGGGACCCAAATAACAGTGCGCCGGACGCCGTAAAAAGTGTGCGGGACCCAAATGAGAGTGCGCAGAACGCCGTAGAATGTGTGTGGGACCCAAATAACAGTGCGCCGGACGCCGTAGAAAGCGTGCGGGACCCAAGTGAGTGTGCGCAGGACGCTGTAGAAAGTGTGCGGGACCCAAATGGGTGCGCGCAGAACGCCGTAGAAAGTGTGTGGGACCCAAATAACAGTGCGCCGGACGCCGTAGAAAGTGTGCGGGACCCAAGTGAGTGTGCGCAGGACACCGTAGAAAGTGTGTGGAACCCAAATAACAGTGCACCGGGCGCCGTAGAAAGTGTGAGGGACCCAAATGAGTGTGCGCAGAACGCCGTAGAAAGTGTGAGGGACCCAAATGAGTGTGCGCAGAACGCCGTAGAAAGTGTGTGGGACCCAAATAACAGTGCGCCGGACGCCGTAGAAAGTGTGCGGGACCCAAATGAGAGTGCGCAGAACGCCGTAGAATGTGTGTGGGACCCAAATAACAGTGCGCCGGACGCCGTAGAAAGCGTGCCGGACCCAAGTGAGTGTGCGCAGGACGCCGCAGAAAGTGTGCGGGACCCAAATGGGTGCGCGCAGAACGCCGTAGAAAGTGTGTGGGACCCAAATAACAGTGCGCCGGACGCCATAGAAAGTGTGCGGGACCCAAGTGAGTGTGCGCAGAACGCCGCAGAAAGTGTGTGGGACCCAAATAACGGTGCGCCGGACGCCGTAGAAAGTGTGCGGGACCCAAGTGAGAGTGCGCAGGACGCCGCAGAAAGTGTGTGGGACCCAAATGAGAGTGCGCAGAACGCCGTAGAAAGTGTTTGGGGGCCAAATAACGGTGCGCCGGACGCCGTAGAAACTGTGTGGGACCCAAATGAGTGTGCGCAGGACGCCGCAGCGCGTGTGCAGGACCCAAATGAACGTGTGCGCAGAACGCCGTAGAAAGTGTGTGGGACCCAAATAACAGTGCGCCGGACGCCGTAGAAAGTGTGCGGGACCCAAATGAGAGTGCGCAGGATGCCGTAGAAAGTGTGTGGGACCCAAATGAGAGTGCGCGGGACGCCGTAGAAAGTGTGTGGGACCCAAATAACAGTGCGCCGGACGCCGTAGAAAGTGTGCGGGACCTTAAAATGAGTGTGCGCAGAACGCCAAAGTGTGGGACCCAACAACGTCGGACGCCGTAGAAAGTGTGCAAGGGACCCAAGTGAGTGTGCGCAGAACGTCGTAGAAAGTGAGTGGGACCCAAATAACAGTGCGTCGGACGCCGTAAAAAGTGTGTGGGACCCAAATAACAGTGCGCCGGACGCCGTAGAAAGTGTACGGGACCCAAATGGGTGTGCGCAGAACGCCGTAGAAAGTGTACGGGACCCAAATGGGTGTGCGCAGAACGCCGTAGAAAGTGTGTGGGACCCAAATAACAGTGCGCCGGACGCCGTAAAAAGTGTGTGGGACCCAAATAACAGTGCGCCGGACGCCGTAGAAAGTGTGTGGGACCCAAATGGTGCGCGCAGAACGCCGTAGAAAGCGTGTGGAACCCAGATAACAGTGCGCCGGACGCCGTAGAAACTGTGTGGGACCCAAGTGAGAGTGCGCAGGACGCCGCAGAAAGTGTGCGGGACCCAAATGAGTGTGGGCAGAACGCCGCAGAAAGTGTGTGGGACCCAAATAACAGTGCGCCTGACGCCGTAAAAAGTGTGCGGGACCCAAATGAGAGTGCGCAGGACGCCGTACAAAGTGTGTGGGAAGCGAATGAGAGTGCACAGAACGCCGTAGAAAGTGTGTGGGAAACAAATAACAGTGCGCCGGACGGCGGAGAAAGTGTGCGGGACCCAAATGAGTGTGCGCAGAACGCCGTAGAAAGTGTGGGACCCAAATAACAGTGCGCCGGACGCCGTAGAAAGTGTGCGGGACCCAAATGAGTGTGCGCCGGACGCCGTAGAAAGTGTGTGCGGGACTCAAATGAGTGTGCGCAGAACGCCGTAGAAAGTGTGTGGGACCCAATAACAGTGCGCCTGACGCCGTAGAAAGTGTGCGGGACCCAAATGAGTGTGCAGAACGCCGTAGAAAGTGTGGGAAGTGCCGGACGCCGTAGAAAGTGTGTGGGACCCAAATGAGTGTGCGCAGAACGCCGTAGAAAGTGTGTGGGACCCAAATAACAGTGCGTCGGACGCCGTAGAAAGTGTGTGGGACCCAAATGAGTGTGCGCAGAACGCCGTAGAAAGTGTGTGGGACCCAAATAACAGTGCGTCGGACGCCGTAGAAAGTGTGGGACCCAAATGAGTGTGCGCAGGACGCCGTAGAAAGTGTGCGGGACCCAAATGAGTGTGCGCAGGACGCCGTAGAAAGTGTGTGGGACCCAAATGAGAGTGCGCAGAACGCCGTAGAAAGTGTGTGGGACCCAATTAAGAGTTCGCAGGACGTCGTAGAAATTGTGCGGGACCCAAATGGGTGTGCGAAGAACGCCGTAGAAAGTGTGCGGGACCCAAATGAGTGTGCGCAGAACGCCGTAGAAAGTGTGTGGGACCCAAATAACAGTGCGCCGGACGCCATAGAAAGTGTGCGGGACCCAAGTGAGTGTGCGCAGGACGCTGTAGAAAGTGTGCGGGACCCAAATGGGTGCGCGCAGAACGCCGTAGAAAGTGTGTGGAACCCAGATAACAGTGCGCCGGACGCCGTAGAAACTGTGTGGGACCCAAGTGAGAGTGCGCAGGACGCCGCAGAAAGTGTGCGGGACCCAAATGAGTGTGCGCAGAACGCCGTAGAAAGTGTGTGGGACCCAAATAACAGTGCGCCGGACGCCGTAAAAAGTGTGCGGGACCCAAATGAGAGTGCGCAGGACGCCGTACAAAGTGTGTGGGACCCGAATGAGAGTGCGCAGAACGCCGTAGAAAGTGTGTGGGAAACAAATAACAGTGCGCCGGACGCCGTAGAAAGTGTGCGGGACCCAAATGAGTGTGCGCAGGACGCCGTAGAAAGTGTGCGGGACCCAAATGAGAGTGCGCAGAACGCCGTAGAAAGTGTGTGGGACCCAAATAACAGTGCGCCGGACGCCGTAGAAAGTGTGCGGGACCCAAATGAGAGTGCGCCGGACGCCGTAGAAACTGTGTGGGACTCAAGTGAGAGTGCGCAGGACGCCGTAGAAAGTGTGTGGGACCCGAATGAAAGTGCGCAGAACGCCGTAGAAAGTGTGTGGGACCCAGATAACAGTACGCCGGACGCCGTAGAAAGTGTGCGGGACCCAAATGAGTGTGCGCAGAACGCCGTAGAAAGTGTGTGGGACCCAAATAACAGTGCGTCGGACGCCGTAGAAAGTGTGGGACCCAAATGAGTGTGCGCAGGACGCCGTAGAAAGTGTGCGGGACCCAAATGAGTGTGCGCAGGACGCCGTAGAAAGTGTGTGGGACCCAAATGGGTGCGCGCAGAACGCCGTAGAAAGTGTGTGGGACCCAAATAACAGTGCGCCGGATGCCGTAGAAACTGTGTGGGACCCAACTGAGAGTGCGCAGGACGCCGTAGAAAGTGTGTGGGACCCAAATGAGAGTGCGCAGAACGCCGTAGAAAGTGTGTGGGACCCAATTAAGAGTTCGCAGGACGTCGTAGAAATTGTGCGGGACCCAAATGGGTGTGCGAAGAACGCCGTAGAAAGTGTGCGGGACCCAAACGAGTGTGCGCAGAACGGCGTAGAAAGTGTGTGGGACCCAAATAACAGTGCGTCGGACGCCATAGAAAGTGTGGGACCCAAATGAGTGTGCGCAGGACGCCGTAGAAGGTGTGCGGGACCCAAATGAGTGTGCGCAGGACGCCGTAGAAAGTGTGTGGGACCCAAATGGGTGCGCGCAGAACGCCGTAGAAAGCGTGTGGGACCCAAATGAGTGTGCGCAGGATGCCGTAGAAACTGTGTGGGACCCAAATGAGAGTGCGCAGAACGCCGTAGAAAGTGTGTGGGACCCAAATGAGAGTGCGCAGAACGCCGTAGAAAGTGTGTGGGACCCAATTAAGAGTTCGCAGGACGTCGTAGAAATTGTGCGGGACCCAAACGGGTGTGCGCAGAACGTCGTAGAAAGTGTGTGGGACCCAAATAACAGTGCGTCGGACGCCGTAGGAAGTGTGTGGGACCCAAATGAGTGTGCGCAGGACGCCGTAGAAAGTGTGCGGGACCCAAATGAGTGTGCGCAGGACGCCGTAGAAAGTGTGTGGGACCCAAATGGGTGCGCGCAGAACGCCGAAGAAAGCGTGTGGGACCCAAATGAGTGTGCGCAGGATGCCGTAGAAACTGTGTGGGACCCAAATGAGAGTGCGCAGAACGCCGTAGAAAGTGTGTGGGACCCAATTAAGAGTTCGCAGGACGTCGTAGAAATTGTGCGGGACCCAAACGGGTGTGCGCAGAACGTCGTAGAAAGTGTGTGGGACCCAACTAACAGTGCGTCGGACGCCGTAGGAGGTGTGTGGGTCCCAAATAAGAGTGCGCAGGACGCCGTAGAAAGTGTGTGGGACCCAAATGACGGTGCGCCTGACGCCTCAGAAAGTGTGTGGGACCCAAATAGCAGTGCGTCGGACGCCGTGGAAAGTGTTCGGGACCCAAATGGGTGTGCGAAGAACGCCGTAGAAAGTGTGCAGGACATCACTGGGAGCGTGCAGGAAATAGAAGGGGGGGGCAGGGCATCAGTGGGTTTGCTTTGAATTAACACCACCAGGCATAAACCATGTTAGAAAGGAAACCTTCAGGAAAAATTAGTGAAATTCCTGAAAGTTTAGGTTCCTGGCAAAAGTAAAGATTTGGCATGGCCATTTTTTCCGAAAAATTAGAAATATACTCAGTTAAAAGGGGAAGGTAAAGAAAAATGAAAAAAGTTTTGAAATATTCCTGAGAACGATTTGGCGTAGAATAACTTGATTTTTGGGAAATGTAGTGAAATAGTTGAAAGCATGATTTGGCTGTCGAGTTTGAACCAACTATTCATAAGAGTTGTGCAAAATGAGAGATCGCATTGTGTAAGCTTATCCGTAGAACATATCGAAGCAAAATCACGCGTGATATGGCTAGCAGTAAACGCTCGTTCGGGAGCTGGAATGCCGCGATCTATTAAGTAAAGTGAGATCAACTGTTTGTTCCACATCACGCGTGATTTTGCTTCGATATGATCTACGGATATGCTTATACAATGCGATCTCTCATTTTGCACAACTCTTATTAATAGTTGGTTCAAACTCGACTGCCAAATCATGCTTTCAACTATTTAACACTGGTTTTATCTTTCGTTCGGGTTCAAGTCACAAAAAATACCAGCAAGTTCCATTGCTGCAGGTGATCATGAGTTCCTGCAAAGTTCTGTTGCTTTGCATTGTAATGGATTCCACGCAGAGCTCGCGAACCGAGTTTTTAGAGCTTTCATTAATCAGATTCTGGTGTGACCCAAGACAATTGCGTTTCGAGCCCCGTAGAGGTTAACTGTAGTTTCAATGCCGGGCCGCTTCACGCTCTGCCAGTATCGGAATTGTTTTGGCAAAAACCTATCAGAAGTAAGAAAATGCAGCTCAATAAGTCAGGCGGCTTCTAGGATGCTTCGCTGCGAGCCTTTGATAACGGCTTTTATATGAGTCGATTTTACGCACAGAATGCATGGCAAAGCCATAACGATGCCATAGCCATGCAAAACCTCTCAGAGTACTCAAGCAAATCGGGTGACTCTCCCGGGGAAAATTTTAGAGCGGCTGTGCTGCGTAACAACCAGAGTGAGAGTCGCCAGAAAAATAATGTGAGCGATGTTCGGATCTGGAGTCCCGGTGGATGACAATTGATGGTAATCACGAACGACCACTTTCATGACGTGCTTATCACGTGCACAGCCGGCATAAAAGTCGAGTCCTCATTCGGCATTCTGATGCCGGCCCTGGAAGGTGACTTCGAGTATCTCTCCGGAGGCCAGCATATTTTTGATCGCTGGGGAATGGGGGTTTCCACAGCTTCGGTGGGGGCGGCTTTCGCAACCATCCGCGTGGAGGACGGTTTTCCACCGCAGACAGCGGATTTGAAAATTAGTCGAGTGGGCAAGGCCGGTCTTTTGTCGCGAACGCGTATGGGATTTATGGTCACCTAGCACGATGCGTACGCATCGTGCATGGACCGACCCACGGGTATGACAACCCTGGATAGCGGTGTGGCTAACACCTAGAAGAATCTCACTAGATCCCTGGTTCCCCGGCCCACTATCGCGACTCATCGATGGCTACTATGCATCCGTCAGCTCGCCCCGTTACCGCAAGGTTATCTCGCAACCTGCTACCTCAAACAGGCGGAGTCCTCGCGTTCTTTGGGGATCACCTTGTCCACTGACCTGGGACAGCCGCACTAGCAAGCCACGTAACTCAACTAACAAGTATGGGGGGCATGGGGGAACAGTCCCGCGTAGTACCAGCGTAATAGCACAACAACACAAGCCAACCATATTGACACCGATATAGCAGCGCTATATGAACACCAACACAGGTACAAGGTACACAGTGGTAAGCTACAACCCTTTATCCTTAAGGCACTAACACCTAAAGGCATCTGCAGGGTTCGCCTTACAGTTAACGGTTCAATTGGCTCACATCCCACAGCGCGTAGTAGGTAGCGTAGTCTACCACGGCGTAATATAGATTGCGTAGTACGTGGTGGCGTAGTATCGCACCTCTCCTACTGGTCAACCGCACATCTCTAGCGGTGACCACTCTGAGAGTTTTGGCCGAGATATAGCCGCGAAATAGCCCACCAGGCTCCGCAGCGGCTCCTGGTGGGCTATTTCTCGGAGCCACCAATCTGGAAATGAGGCGGCGAGCTTCTATTGCCGGTCTCACCTTCAGTCACAGTTACAGACATCGATACCGTCAATCATAGCTGTTGTCATGTGTTCCGTAAGAAGACTTCAAAAGACAATATTGAGGTCTCTCTGCGTCTGTTTCCCAAACTCACGAATAAAGCCAGATATCGGAAGACATTTCTGGTTGAACCGCAACACAAGGTCATTTCTGGTTGAACCACAACACAGGGCTTACATCCATAGAAGCTAGGGCTGTGCGAAAATCTCTTCCATAATTTTCGGAAACGGAAGAAAAATGGTCAAAACGCAGGAAACGGAAAAGACCACGAAGATTGTGGATTTTCTCATCTACACGTTTCGTCGCTGCTCATGGCTTGCAGGTCTCATTCGAGAGCCAACGCTTTTCATCAGATGTGAACATGATAAAATGTAGGAAGTAAGGTGCAAAACTAGTTGGGGAGGGGCACTCAGGGTTCAATAGAAAAATTAATGATACCACTTTCAGAAATCGAAGTAGTTCGTAAAAACTTTCCATGGGAGCTTTCATGAGAACAATAACTTATAACGCTATCAGGCATCTGATGTCATCAGGAACTTTCATTTTCATGAACAAATTGTGGTGAGCGCGAAGCGCTCACCAGGATGTGGCTTTGATCTCTTCCGGCGCGGATGCCCTACAATGAGATCACCTATTCATACCGTCAACAGAGGTATGAGCTGTACACTATTCGACGCGCTGCAAGAAATTACATATGTGTGCAACTTTTCATCCCAACTGGTCCCCGCTTTCTAAAGTTATGACCTCTCAAAGTACGCAAAAACGTTCTCCACCACCGCCTCCGCCTCCGCCTCCGCCACCGCCTCCGCCTCCGCCTCCGCCTCCGCCTGCCTCCGCCTCCGCCTTCGCCTTCGCCTCCGCCTCCGCCTCGACCTCCGTCCGTCGAAAACCATTTTTTGGAAGGCGTGGATCAAATTGCTCCAAAATTTGTGACTAGAGTGTAATTGGCCACGGGAATGACGAAAATAATTGTCAGAACTCACCATAATGACTTCTGGGCCCTAACGGGCGTTTGAAACTCGGAAACCGGCCTCTCAAGAATAGTTTATGAAAATGGTGGGTTTTTCGTTATCAGTCATTGTTTTCTTAGACTCCATATAAACACCTTGCTCTCCAGGGTGGTGTACTTTGAACGTCCGGCTCGGAAGAGGACGCTGTGCGGGTTGATGTACTTGACCGCGGCGCGTATTCGTTCAAAGCGCACCATCGATAAGAAGGCGTCGCAGGATGTGCTGAAGTGTCGGTTGACTATGTGAGACCTCAGTAGGGTGTGCAGGACGTCGTAGAATGTGGGCAGGGCCTCAGTAGGAGTATGCAGGACATCATCGAACGTGTGCAGGACCTTAGTAGGAGTGTGCAGGACATCATGGAACGTGTGCAGGACCCCAGTAGGGGTGTGCAGGACGTCGTAGAATGTGTGCAGGACCTCAGTAGGAGTGGGCAGGACATCATGGAACGTGTGCAAGACCTTAGTAGGAGTGTGCAGGACATCATGGAACGTGTGCAAGACCTTAGTAGGAGTGTGCAGGACATCATGGGACCTGTGCAGGACCGTATTAGGAGTGGACAGGACATCATGGGACGTGTGCAGGACATCATGGAACGTGTGCAAGACCTTAGTAGGAGTGTGCAGGACATCATGGGACCTGTGCAGGACCTCAGTAGGAGTGTGCAGGACATCATGGAACGTGCGCAGGACCGTAGTAGGAGTGGACAGGACATCATGGGACGTGTGCAGGACCCCAGTAGGGGGGTGCAGGACGTCGTAGAATGTGTGCAGGGCCTCAGTAGGAAGGTGCAGGACATCATGGAACGTGTGCAAGACCTTAGTAGGAGCGTGCAGGACATCATGGGACCTGTGCAGGACCTCAGTAGGAGTGTGCAGGACATCATGGAACGTGTGCAGGACCGTAGTAGGAGTGGACAGGACATCATGGGACGTGTGCAGGACCCCAGTAGGGGTGTGCAGGACGTCGTAGAATGTGTGCAGGACCTCAGTAGGAGTGTGCAGGACATCATGGAACGTGTGCAGGACCTTAGTAGGAGTGTGCAGGACATCATGGGACCTGTGCAGGACTTAGTAGGAGTGTGCAGGACATCATGGAACGTGTGCAAGACCTTAGTAGGAGTGTGCAGGACATCATGGGACCTGTGCAGGACCTCAGTAGGAGTGTGCAGGACATCATGGGACCTGTGCAGGACCTCAGTAGGAGTGTGCAGGACATCATGGATCGTGTGCAAGACGTTAGTGGGAGTGTGCAGGACATCATGGGACCTGTGCAGGACCTCAGTAGGAGTGTGCAGGACATCATGGAACGTGTGCAGGACCGTATTAGGAGTGGACAGGACATCATGGGACGTGTGCAGGACCCCAGTAGGGGTGTGCAGGACGTCGTAGAATGTGTGCGGGACCTCAGTAGGAGTGTGCAGGACATCATGGAACGTGTGCAAGACCTTAGTAGGAGTGTGCAGGACATCATGGGACCTGTGCAGGACCTCAGTAGGAGTGTGCAGGACATCATGGAACGTGTGCAGGACCGTAGTAGGAGTGGACAGGACATCATGGGACGTGTGCAGGACCCCAGTAGGGGTGTGCAGGACGTCGTAGAATGTGCGCAGGACCTCAGTAGGAGTGTGCAGGACATCATGGAACGTGTGCAAGACCTTAGTAGGAGTGTGCAGGACATCATGGGACCTGTGCAGGACCTCAGTAGGAGTGTGCAGGACATCATGGAACGTGTGCAAGACCTTAGTAGGAGTGTGCAGGACATCATGGGACCTGTGCAGGACCTCAGTAGAAGTGTGCAGGACATCATGGGACCTGTGCAGGACCTCAGTAGAAGTGTGCAGGACATCATGGATCGTGTGCAAGACGTTAGTAGGAGTGTGCAGAGACACCATGGGACCTGTGCAGGACCTCAGTAGGAGTGTGCAGGACATCATTGTACGTGTGCAGGACCGTAGTATAAGTGGGCAGGACATCATGGGACGTGTGCAGGACCCCAGAAGGGGTGTGCAGGACATCATGGGACCTGTGCAGGACCTCAGTAGGTGTGCAGGACATCATGGATCGTGTGCAAGACCTTAGTAGGAGTGTGCAGGACACCATGGGACCTGTGCAGGACCTCAGTAGGGGTGTGCAGGACATCATGGAACGTGTGCAAGACCTTAGTAGGAGTGGGCAGGACATCATGGGACGTGTGCAGGACCCCAGAATGGGTGTGCAGGACATCATGGGACCTGTGCAGGACCTTAGTAGGGTGTGCAGGACATCATGGATCGTGTGCAAGACCATAGTAGGAGTGTGCAGGACACCATGGGACCTGTGCAGGACCTCAGTAGGAGTGTGCAGGACATCATTGTACGTGTGCAGGACCGTAGTAGACGTGGGCAGGACATCATGGGACGTGTGCAGGACCCCAGAAGGGGTGTGCAGGACATCATGGAACGTGTGCAAGACCTTAGTAGGAGTGTGCAGGACGTCATGGGACCTGTGCAGGACCTCAGTAGGAGTGTGCAGGACATCAGGGGACCTGTGCAGGACCTCCGTTTAATGTCCAGGACACCGTATGCAAGTCATGCCTCCGAATCAACAAGAGCGATAGGCAATTGCGCCAGAACAAGGCTATTGTAATCTCACTCGAGTTGGCTCTGAAATTTTCTAAGTTCTGACCCCGAATTCGCTACATCTTCACTACCGCTGGTGTTGTTTTTCTGCTAGTAGTCCAGGCAGATCCTCAACTGCTGACCTCTGGAGAAGGACGGTGTGTGAATGAAGACACACCGCTCTTCACTTCTTTTATCTTTATCATTGATCAATTGGGTATCATCAAATTTGTTTAAGAGAGCCGAATAACATCATTCCTAAGGTTACGGTAGTCCTCTTCTAGCGCACTTAACTATCGTTCGTGCTGGAAATCAATTTCCATTTTCAGGCTCAATTTTATGATTGAGCCCGGTAGACCACACTGGTAACTTTTGGTGCGTCAAAAATGTTGGACGATGAGGTTGGAAGGCGTCAAAGATTAATATCCGCCACCAATTCTCACCAGTCATCTAGCACTTTTTCCTAGAATGTTGGTGCGACCGTAAGACAACAGGAAAAATAGTTACGGCTCGAACTCCACATGCAAAAAAACTCTTAAAATGATTTTGGCGCGAAATTCAAGTTCGTATTTACAATGTGTTCCGATTGACTTTTCTTTAATAAAGAAGGGAGTTGAAAGAAGAATGAAGGTTTTTCATGCGGCCCTTCAACATTTTCGTTCACTAGAGGGGCCAAGCTACGCAAAAACATGAAAAATAATATACGGTTTTCTGCGCGTACGATGTATTTAACTATCGTTCTTGTTCCGAATCAGACATATGGGCCGGCGCAGACGAGCCACGTCAGCAAGAACCGGTGAAGTTTGGCTAGAGCGACTGACCCTGGGTCTATCCTAGACGGGCTGAGGCCACCCAAGACTCATAGAAATGATGGAAAATTCTGATAAAAGATGTCTGATACTGCTATCAATCATTGTTTTTATAGAAACTTCATGAAAATACTCCGACTGGTAGCCTTACCAATGGGTGGTTCATTTCACTTCTGTCTTGAATTTGAATGGTGAGTGCCCCCCTCTCCCCCGTCTAGGATTGTGCCCCAACCCTGTACAATTGGGTCATTTTAAAACTCATTTCTTCATTTTCTCGATTTTTAAATTCAAAAAGTATATGCCTTGTATCTTGTCTGTAGGAAGCCGCGTTGCAACTATTATCTTGCAATCCTAGCAGCTGTTTCTTCATTTCTACCACTATGTTTCAAAGAAAAACAACTTGCCTTTTAGAGCTTGACGATATTGTAGAAGGGAAACCCTTGTAAAAAGTTGTGAAATTTCTGAAAGTTGGGCTCCGAAAAGGTCAAGGATTTGGCATTGCTCCTAAATGTCGTGAAATTGTCTTATTGAATTTGGCTCTCAACTTGATTTTTCAAATGTAGTGAAATTGTCGAATTGATTTGGATGTGATGATACTATATGCAGATAACATAATCATTAAATGTAGTGAAATTGTTGCAAACGGATTTGGCAGGAGCTCTATCAATTATCACAGTCAAATCACGCGTCAGAAGGGGTTTTCCTTGGAGCGCATATTGAATCGAATGAGAACAGGAATAAACCTAGCAGCAAAACGTTTCTATACAATGCGAACCGTGAAAGCGTTGAGGACACGAAGACATAGTCAGTAGCGAGTAAATTGCGTTAGATTTCGTTTTCATGAATTTTATCTCATCGGTGAGGGAAGGTCTGGTACCTGAAAAGGCCACACTGAAAAGGCAGAATAGCATTTGGAAACCTTAATTCTAGCCCATAAGGCCACGTTTCGTTCAGCATTGTTGACTGAGGATTAATATTTTTTTCTTTTTGTCTTCATTCGCTCGCCAGAGGACCTTCTGACGCATGATTTGACTGTGATAATTGATAGAGCTCCTGCCAAATCCGTTTGCAACAATTTCACTACATTTAATGATTATGTTATCTGCATATAGTATCATCACAGCCAAATCATTTCGACAATTTCACTACATTTGAAAAATCAAGTTGAGAGCCAAATTCAATAAGACAATTTCACGACATTTAGGAGCAATGCCAAATCCTTGACCTTTTCTGCGGAGCCCAACTTTCAGAAATCATTTAGTTTTTTCGAGTGCCCCCCTCCCCTCAACTAGTTTTGCATAGGAAGTAATAGTAAAGAACAAGTCATTCCGTACCTTGTCTGGGAACTGAATGTGAAGCCATAAATATTGAAAATAGCTGGAATCCTCACTATATGCATGCCAAATTTGACAGATAACTCCATGTTCCACTGAGAAGAAATATTCTGGTAGTCCGAGGAGAGAATAAGAGAATTATGAGGCGTGAATACTATAAAATACGCCAATATCCTGCTATCATCCGAGCTTATGAGCGTCCCATTGTGAATAGATCCATGATGCTTCAAAACCCCATCAAATTGTGTATCGAAGAGTTATTTCGGCTGACTCAATACGTCGTATGTGGCTATGAAGCACCGTTCTGCAATGGTTGATCTTCGCTCGGTATGCCTACAAGGATACGCCCATGTGAGGGTATGCAATAATAATGGGTGATCAAGTAACTCAATTTTACCCGCAGTGCTCTGGGGTAGGACACGGCTCAGCAGCATTAGGAAATTCGCCATCGCATAGACCGCACTTAAATCAACTAAGCTCAACCAAGCTCCAAGCAGGCCACATATTTGGCGGCTATTTCGCGGTTATTTCGCGGCCAGAATTATTTGGCGGCTATTTCGCGGCCAGAATTATTTCGCGGCTATTTGGCGGCTATTCCTCGGCCAAAACTCTCAGAGTAATGCCAGAAGCCGTTGCGCCTCCGCCAACCTCCAGGCCGCTCGGTCTAGGCCGAGCTGGCGCCCAGATGCCGGCTTCCTCAGCTGGGGACGCAGCCCACGGTTTCGTGGTCACCCGGTAGGTCATCACTGCCGAAGCAGTGCAGTACCAATGGGTAATGTCGGCCAACGCCATCCGGCGCCGGGCACACCACTGAACCGAGGACAGCCGCCTTATATAGGGAGCGCGGAGGAAGGGGGGCGGGGCACCGCGGCTGACTCGGGCATGCCACGCCTCCAAGCGGCTGGCGTAGTGGTAATTAGGCTGGGGCCTCACGGTGCGCCCCCAGCCACCGTCGCATCCGCGACACATTTGGTCTAGTTGTGGTCATAAACACCGACGCGGCTCTATCACTGTCACACTTTGACCTGCGATCATCAGCAGACCTGCGATCATTGAATTAGGCAATGGCTTGAACAGATTTTTGCCTGAAGAAGATTTACTTATGTTCTCGACAACTTATTTTGAAAACTAAAGCCTCTTTCAAGAAAAAACCACCAACGATGTTCGGAGGTCAAAGCGTGGCAGTGACAGAGACGGGTCAGTGCTCACGACAACAACTAGATCCAATGAAGGCGGACTTGCCCACTGGGGTTTTCCTCAAAGCCGCCTTTTTTGCCTCTGAGAAGGCTTGCGAATCCGTTTTTTTCAACACTGTTATGCTTCTGGGAGTACTACTATTGTTTTTCAAACATAACTCTGGGACGAAGTTTATCGTGAACAGTTCCTTTAAATGAATAGCCCGTGTAGTCAGTGACGTCATCATTCGGCTGCTCATGGTTGTCTCCCGCTAGGTCTTTAGGCAGTGTCCCGATCGTGATTGTGACGTCATCACGAGCATCGCGATGCTGCTGTACTTCCGCTGCCTCTTATCGTATGACTCCGCGTAGGTGGGTGTTTTTTCTCTTTTCGGAAGCCTTACACGGAGTGTCCACCGATTCGCCCGAGTAGGTGTATGCTCTCTGCGACTAACTGTGCTTCACGTGAGCCGTTGTGCAAACATCTAGAAGAGTAACGAGAATCATTACACATATTAAAATCTCGGCGGAAGATCCGTGAAGTGGCCTCTTTCCTAGAATGTGAACAGGTATTATGAGAGTAGATGTTTCTAAATTTTACAATGTAGTTCATTCTAGAACCAGAGGTGGCGCAGAGAAAATTTCACATGCAATCCCAAAAAGTACACTGAGATCCTGCTCGTTTGCGTGTAGGGCTGTGTCGCTCTTTGTTTCATATAGAGAAGGAGTGTCTGTCGTTTGTTACGGAGTGGGATCATTCAAACGTATTTCGCGAAACGTAACTGTGTTTTCAAAAGCAATTTCGGTGGTGGGATGAAGCTCACTATATAGTAGCGACTCATATTTGCACACAATTTGTGTTATTACTAACGTACTGTGTTTCTGACGTGTGCCTTATGCATCGTACTTAATGAATAAATGGATAAATCGGGAAATCCTTTCCTTTGGGAGGGCTTCGGATTTTCTTGGAAGGGTGCAGGACTGCTGGAAGGGGTCGTTTTCTGCGGAGCTAGGAATGTTTTTGTACAAATATATACTTTATATTTTGTTTTATTTTAATCTTATCCGAACATTCTTCGGAGCAGCTTACATACATCCTCGCCCAGTATTGGATACAGTTCTGATTGAGCGTTGATTGGTGTAACCATTCCATCCATGCTTGACCGATTTTGAAACAACTACGGTGAGAAATGAGTGATTTGAGTAGTTCTCATTACAGATTTCTATAATCAAAGCCACTAATACAAGAAGGAAGCCTGAATACTTCGCCGAAGTAGTGAGCGGAGGCGCGTGCACGATTGGAGGGGTTATGTCAGGGCTGGGGTGAGGGTTTGGGCGCCGGCGTCCACAACGATTGCACTGCGACGACTGGTGATCACTATTTGTGCCCGTCACAGCTGTGTCTCGGCTGCCACAGAATCCTAGCCCGCGTTGGCCGGAGCAAGATTAATTAGTGATTCTCAGACCTCGCAGGGCAATTATGTAGCGCCGGCGTACGGACCACGGCTGTGCGTTATAACGTTAACGAGTTAACGCATTAACGGGTTAACGCGGTTTTTTTGAAAATAAACGAATGACGCTCAACGATAGAATATATTCCGTTACGCGCACTAGATTTCCGACGATATCTAATATCGTGTGAAGGGTTCGTCATGCATTCACAATAATTGTTGGCGTGTACTAAGGCGAGGAAATCAGAGCGTTTCAAATACGCGCTCCATTAGTTTTTCCTGCATTCCGTCAGAGTTTATGGAAAGTCTTTCAGATGGAGCTCTCCTTCCATCTTTTTTGTGTACGTACTTCTATCAGAAGTGGGCATTGAGTAGGAATGCGCTGCCTTTTAAAGAAAGTGTGGTATGTTTGCTCTGTAGGATGAGTTTTGACATGCTCTGCCAATTCGAGACTTGATGCCTCAGCAAAAGAAACTTGATGCTCATGTAAAAGTCGGCATGAAGTCTTAATTTGCCGCGTTAAATTCACTGTATGGGTGAATTTGCCGCTAGGATAGGTGAGAATGGGGTGAATATCCCGCGAAAATGGTGCGAACTGGCAGCGAGAGAGGGACCAATTTACCGCGAAAAGAGGTGAATTTACCTCGAAAAATGGGTGAGTTTACCCAAAATTAACGAATTTGAAGGTCCACAGCACAGGAAACCCCGCCTTGTACGCAACAGGGGCGTAATCTTCACCGAGGTCTGCGGTGAGGAGCCACCCTCTGCACACCACGGCGTAACTCTCCCCCCCCCCCACTCCCCCGCCGTGAGGATACCCACTGTATCCTCCCAGCAGCCAAAATTATGCTGGCCTCCGTAAGGTGAGCCGAAGTCATCTTTCAGGGCCGGAATAAGAATGTCGAATGAGGACTCTGGTGGGATGAGGCTGCTTTTATACCGGCTGTGCATGGTGAACACATTTAGACGTGATCATTCGTTTTATCATGTTTTGACTGAGATTTTTTCACTTGTTCAGAAATTTCTGAGGTGCCAGCACCGGCGGTAATTTCACTCTTTGCACTGACTGATATCCAACCGCTCAGCAAATTCACCCTTTGCGAGGATAAGCTTTGATGAAGGCGCTAAAGGTGAATTTGATGCCTTATGATAACAGAGCGTGATAAAGGCCGCTTTCCCCGAAACATCAAGTCTAGAATTGGCAGAGTGCTGAGCACGTAATAGTAGGTAGTTGTTAGTTCACGCTCTGATATGAAGGCCTAATCAACTCACTGATAAGCAAAAATTGCATAAACGGTCTCTTTTGATGTAGGATCCATTTTGCGTGCTGCATCCCCGCCAACATCTGCCTTATACTGCTGAAGCACTGAAGAGGAGAACCAGAAGAACGAGACGAAGTGCATCACTTGAAGGAAGAGGAGGTGCGATCCATTCGTAACATTGCCACGAACTGTTTTCGACAATGGAAACGTCAGATTGTGGAAGGGCTATCCTAACAGAGAGGAACATTATGGCATGGCACCTGGCTGTTATTTGCATATGTAACCCACCGTCACCGACCAACACTCGCCGTCACCCGCCGACATCCGCCCGGTTGATACGTATGAATGAAATGGTGGGGTGAGGTTGAGAAAATAACCCAGTTTCCCGACGTGTTTTATATCCATGCATTACGTGGATGACGGGGGGTGAGAAAAACGCCAAAGGGGGAGGGCCGATAATGAAACATTGCGTATCACTAGGAAGCTATTGACACTGCTACCTCCGTTTCTTCACTTTACTCTCCTTCATTATTTTTCTGAACACGTGCAATCTTGTCGTAACCATCGTCATCATTTCAGGTGGGCTCTAGTCGGCCACACCGGGTGATTTTCTCAACCTCACCCCTTCATTATTTTAGATGATTATAAATTGCCACCGGCACAAATTTCTCGCTGTAAACAAAATTGATGATACTCATTTGATAAAGGGAAGGGTATAAAAGAAGTTGAGAGCGGTATGTGTTCAGTCTCCAACTTCTCCTGTCTTGCAACCTCGGCATGATTCGTTTATCCTGTTTTTTATACTTCTGTATGCCTTCGAGGTTTTTAGGTGGTACGCTTTATTTTCTGGCCTTACGTTTCGACACGGTCGTCGTCATCAGAGGCCTAAATGTGGTGAAGGTTTAACCTGTGTTCTACACCACCGAACACCTCCACCGCTCTAGCGTTTTCGACGTTCTGCTCAGAGCACAACGCGAAAATGCACACTTGACGTAGAAAACTCACGCGTCAAACCACCAAACGAGCAGCGCGTGGCCTGCCTCGAACGAAACCAGTAGACCGAATGAATCATACAGCGCAGAGCGCCGTTATTAGGGAGGAATTGACTCATCACCCATCCTACTGATCATATTAGAGGTCGCAACGGGGTATAAACGGCAAAAGGTCATTTGTTACAGATGGACTCTCGAAACGGTTGTTCATGCGTGGATTTCTCGAAAATATCCAGAAGGCTTCTAACGCTTTACGCGCTGAGATGTCCACCTCCACTGCTAGATTGGTGCAACTGACATCAAAATCTTCGCCGTTATGTTCTTCAACTCTATGTCTTCCTAGAGGTGTGGCTATGACGCTGCGTCTTTTGCTAGCTAGATGTTCTTTCATCCGTGTGCTCAGCATCCTTCCAGTTTCTCCTATATAGATAGCGTGTATATGTGATAGCGATCAAGTGTGCACGGCTATCAAACGCAGCATCGTGAGAGCACAGCTTGATGACGAGGTTGTACTGGTGAGCATACCGAACAATAACATCAAACGGCAATTAGTTCGGAATAGACTGTATGATACTGATTGTGCGTCAGAGAGTTGTGTTGTTTGCCCGAATGGCAGAGTTGGAGAATGTGCAAAAACCGGTGTAATCTATAAGATCGAATGCCAGTCATGCAACGCTATCTATATAGGAGAAACTGGAAGGATGCTGAGCACACGGATGAAAGAACATCTAGCTAGCAAAAGACGCAGCGTCATAGCCACACCTCTAGGAAGACATAGAGTTGAAGAACATAACGGCGAAGATTTTGATGTCAGTTGCACCATTCTAGCAGCGGAGGTGGACATCTCAGCGCGTAAAGCGTTAGAAGCCTTCTGGATATTTTCGAGAAATCCACGCATGAACAACCGTTTCGAGAGTCCATCTGTAACAAATGACCTTTTGCCGTTTATACCCCGTTGCGACCTCTAATATGATCAGTGGGCTGGGTGATGAGTCAATTCCTCCCTAATAACGGCGCTCTGCGCTGTATGATTCATTCGGTCTACTGGTTTCGTTCGAGGCAGGCCACGCGCTGCTCGTTTGGTGGTTTGACGCGTGAGTTTTCTACGTCAAGTGTGCATTTTCGCGTTGTGCTCTGAGCAGAACGTCGAAAACGCTAGAGCGGTGGAGGTGTTTGATGGTGTAGAACACAGGTTAAACCTTCACCACATTTAGGCCTCTGATGACGACGACCGTGTCTAAACGTAAGGCCAGAAAATAAAGCGTACCACCTAAAAACCTCGAAGGCATACAGAAGTATAAAAAACAGGTATGTGTTCATTCACACACCGCATTTCCCCGGAAGTGCGCGGCTGATGCTGAACAGACTACTCACACAAAGAATGCGCTTCTCGCGCTCGGGGGCGGGCTCAATCTCGCGAGGCTCATCAGCCGCGGCCAGAGCGTAGGAGGTGGAGAGGGAGTCCCGCTTGGCGCGAGCGGTCGCGGTGCGAAGACGCACTGCTGGTGAGCCCTGCTTGCCCCTGCAGGTCACCCCTCGCTTTGCTACAGGGTTACGGAACTCCTCCCATTCCCAATATTTTCTGGCAGTTTAGTAGCATAATAATACTACTAGTATACCTAGTATTATACCTGACGACTGCATGCTGGCATTGTTTTAACTTACCATCTCGCTTCGAATTGAAATGGAAGCCCAAACATCAGTTTCCCAATGGCAAAGAACACAGGCAAAAATAGTCTTTATAATAGCAGTACTCATTACAATAACAGAACAACCGGAAAAATCGTGGTTGAGAACAATGTAACTATTTTTGATACACTGGACTTCACGTTTGGAACATAGAGGGAATTAAATTACTGAAAATAAAGCAAGAACAAGAGAAACATGTTTAAAAACTGGTAACAAACTTCTAACAATATTTTCACAGAGGTTTTTTATGAATGACAGCAATAGATACATACTTAAGTAAGGTGGACAATGTCACAAAGATTAAAGCAACTTGACCTAACCGCGTGTTCTTTATCATTTGTATCCTTTGGCTGACATAAAACACGTAAACGACCCCGTTTTCTATTTATTTTTTGGTTGAATTTGCTCATTTCACTTTTCATATTTTTGTTTCAAAAGGTTCCTCATCGGTCGAGGATCTGCGTCGCGGTCGAGAAAGGGCGCGGATGGCCGAATGACTCTCTCACGGTTGGGGGATGGCCGATTAGGACTCGAAAGTGTGGCGGGCCGTCCCCCCGAGTGCCTGAGTACTCAGACACCTGGTCGGTAACGTCGGCAAGCGGCAGAAAAGGCCTTGCCGGTGCAAAGGCGGAAGCAAAAAAGTGGGAGGGCCGACTTGCCGGTGCCACCGCGGATAAAGTAGGCACGCGACGCAACCGCTCGCACAGAACCGGTTGAACGGCGCATGAATTATCATATAATTCCATGCATCAACATGTTTAGACAAAAGTATCAACAATGATACAGGTATAAAAGGCTCCTCATCTCACCGTGTGCCTCAGTCGGCTCTTCTTAGCCGGACCTGGAAGGTGGCCTCGATTCACTTTCCAGAAGATCCACACATGTTGGAGGATAATTTTTGTCGCCTAGGGGAGCGGGCACCCCACGGCTCGGGGGAGGGGGAGGTGGTACCCAACTGTGAGACCATCTTTCCACGGTCCGCAGTGGGGTGCACCCCACTGTGGACCATGGATTCACCCCTTTTGTGAGGACTCCTAGAGGAATGTTCCCGAGAGCCCCGTGCGGACCCGGAAACACCAACGACGTGTTGGAAAACGTGCGAACGGGAATTTGGTTCGGTTGCACCGCGGTGTGAAACCGTTTGGATGTCCGTGGAGAATCGGATGTTTGGCGGTGGAGTGTCGCTTGCACGCCGGGGCAATGTCGTTGGCCCCTCGGAGTGTCGTCGCGAGGCCACCGACATTCCCCGCGCACAACCGGCCAGGTGTCTGAGTAGGGAATAGGGAAACAGCCTCAAGGCTCATTCATAGCAGGTCGCTTCGACTAGCCGCGGCACTGCCAACAGGTACAAAACCCGTCGCAGCAACAGATCTTGCACTGAGTCGCCACGGGTTGGAACAGTTTGCAGTTTCAGTCACGATCGCCGAGCGACTGGGTATTTTATAGCTAGTAGAAGCGACCTGCTCGATTTTGTTAGGTCGCTTCGACTAGTCGCGTCGCTTCCATGATGGAAGCGATCTGTCTAGTCGAAGCGACTAGTCCGCAATCTTCCGTCACAACCTTGCGTATGTGGCGCAAAATTGCAGACGTCACAGTTCACTCGCAGAAAATACGGCATGTGAAAGGAAAAAACGTGTATTTATCATACATTTAGGATCATAGAGATTGAAAAGTTCAATAAGGCTACCGAGATATCACATTTCATGCAGAGCTTTCGGCTATTGCTAACGATAGTTGAAGTTTTTTGTTGCTTTACAAGCAAATTGCATCCCGTCGTCTTTTAAAGCCATTTTTTTGTTGGAAAACTATGCAAGACTAATTTATTTAAAAGATTAAGGCACCAAAGTCACAAAAAATCAGGAGGAATCAGCAAAAACCGAGGAAAAAAATGTTTTTTTAAAATTCCTTCGTTCGCAAGTCCGCAATTATCCGTATTTTTTACGCAAAACTGCGGCCGCCCGAGCGACTCGAAATCAGTTAACGAAGGGACAGTTTTGTTGATC